>VZSC01017134.1:248712-293700 GCA_013398225.1 Steatornis caripensis
GGGGCAGGTCCGGCTGGTGGCGGCGGGGAGCGGAGGAGGAGGACGACGGCTTCCCTAAGGGCCTGGCAGAGCTGCGCTAGAATTTACCTGGGGGGGCGAGAGGGTAACAGCGGGTAAAATGTGCTCCTGCAGCGAGGGTGTGCCGTGTCGGGTTGCTTCTGCCTGCTTAGGCTGTTGAGGAAGAAAGTTGACGTATAAGAGCTTAAATAAAAACTCCATCAAATTTCTGGGCTGGAAGCCCAGGAAGAGGATCAGGTTCATGTAGGTCTCTGTGCAGGAGCTGGATGGAGATTTTATTGAATCTGGCTCCCGCTGATCACAGTATTATAGCTGTGTGCCTGTAATTAAGGCTGAGCAGAATTCCTGTAAGTCCCTTTTTTTAGTACATTATATAACAAAGTTTCCTGAAACCTCTATTACCTTCGGAATGCCAGACTGCAGCGGAGTATACGCTCTGACAAAGTGCATGTTAGCCTGCTCTGCTTCACCAGTTACACACGGGATGGATGTGGCTTTGCAGTCACAGGGAAAGCATCGATGGCAAGAGAAGGCAAGGGCTTGGTGACTGTACTCTGCTGCACAGAGGACTCTTGGACAGGGCTGGCGATACACTGCTCTCCAGGCATCGGCAGGAAGGACAAGAAGAAAAGAGTTTCTTCTTCAATGAATAAGATTTAAGTTGGTGCCACCTCTGTTTCCCCTTCTGTCTGTTTTTGTGGTGAATTATTGAAATGTGTTAGCTGGGAAACGGTGACATCTCCTCTGAGCACAAGTATGAAACTCAACACAGCATCTGTTGACCCAGACTTAGCATAGGAACCCTGACCTGAAGAGACCATCTTTACTTTCCTATGCATGTGCGAGTCAATAATTAAGGAATGTCCAGCACTGAAATGTAGTCACTTCTGTAACGAAATGTGGCACTGGTCTGAGGAAGGGATGTCAAAAAATAAATTATCTCCGAAAAACAAGACGCATTTTTAATTGGCAGAGTGCAATCACATAGGACTCATAGAGATGGTAGAATAACTGTGATTTAATGAGCTACCATTCATGAGCTGAGCACTGAGATTCATATGAGTATGGTTCAGCTCAGCTTTGGTGTGGAGCAGGAGCATGCACTCAGCCTATTACTGTAGCTCAGCTGATGTATTACAGCATGGTAACTCCATCGCACTCCACTTTGGGCTTTTGCATAGAAGACAATATTAACTTTTTGTTATTACACAAAGTCTTATAATAGGACTAGGGTCAAGCCTTAGTTTTACAGCAAACCATAGCACAGGTAGCAGCACAGTGCCTGTGGACACCTCTGCGGGGCACTGACTGAGCATGGACCCAGGAGCAAAGCCTGAAATGCAGATTTGGCTTCCTCAGAGCTCAGCTGTTCACATATTCACTACACCCGATTCGCTTGGGCTTATGAGAGCTGACAAGGTCATGGACCTATGGCATAGTTCTCCACTTGGGAGTATTAGCTTTAGCTGTGCAAGACCAGCATGAGAAGGATAGGCTGTATTTTTATGCTTGACAGACCACAGGAGCTGTTAAAATTTTGAAAATGCATTCTGCAGTTTGCCTTCCCTGACGTCCTTGGTCACCTCCAGCCCAGCCCCACATTTTGGCTACTTTGGCCAACTAATATGTTTTTTCAGCTTCAGTGAAGTCAAGGACTTCAAATTCTTGTCACAGCTATCAAGTTACACAATGTAAAAGGTGCAGGGTTTTTTAAGTTTGTCAGAGAGGCACTTTATGAGATCGTGAGGTCAACAAGATGACTCTAATCTTTGAGATGACAAGTAAAAAGGGACAAAAAGCACTCTTCCCCTCACTTTATAGCAACCCAGGCATGTAGAAATAGTGGTTTTCTAAGTGCTTTTCCTGTATTCATTTCAGAAAATGCAACAAACATGCAGTATCACCGTATACTTACTGAAGATAATAAATTTGTAGACAGTAAACTCTCTGAGGCTAGATGGCATGTTTTCACACAGTGCCTGATACTATGACGCCCTTCTGCCATCTGGGGCTTCTGGACCTACTGTAATATACAATTTCAATAATAACAACTTAATTGCAAGTCTCACGCTACTTCCAGCTTAATGATTTTTTTCATTTCCGCTTGTCATTCAAACATCACTGTCAACAAGTCTCAGAAATTACATGAGAAGAACAGGGATGCTTCTGCTCTAGTGTTGTCTAATTAATTAATGCTTCCTAAGAATTGAAGTGGAAAAAAAGCCCGCACTTTAATTTATGAGCATGTGTGTAAGCAGGTAAATGAACATGATATTTAAACTTCCCAATGAATAAATAATTTGGTTGGAAGAACACAGCTTAACCCTGTCCATCCTGATGGCAGCTGGTGTATACCTAAACTATTCAGCGAGCACTTGCTCCCATTCATTACACACCCCTCAAGGCTCTCTGCCAACTGCCGGAGCTGCTATGTCTACTTTCAAGTAGTATTTCTCTTGCCACATTCAGGTTTTTAGCACATGGATTGCCTATTGAACTGTTTTGTGCACTGCTGTTGTCCGCTGTCTGCTTTGACAAACCCTTTTTTTTTCAAATTTTAGATGGGAATTTAGCCACCATTAGCTGGTAGACCCAGATCCACGATAATTTCATCCAGAAAAATCAATCATTGCTTGTCTCCTAGGTGCTTTAGCTCTCAAATACTTTCTCTTTCCACTGGCAGAAACACCAACTAACTGACGTCAAGCTTAAATTGAACTTGTTTTGCAAAAGACCTCTAGGACATTGTCAAAATGGGATATAGTCAACGGGACTCAATGGACCCTTAGTCTGGTCTTACCACTGGCGATCACCACTATCAGTTTCTGTGGAGGCAGATAAAACAATTAGTTTAATCTTAATTTATTTAAAAATTAAAATTAAAAAAGTTGAAAATTTAGTTTTCTGTCTTTTTATGTGTAAGGTTATAGCAGCCCACCTTTTTGAATCACACTTTCAGGCATAATAATGTAAATGATGAAAATATATGGACAAAATATATAATGTTTGGATGCAGTTAAATGAGTAGAAAATCTGCTTTTTCCAGTAATACTTACGGGATTAAGGATAAGTGTTTAATGTAAATTTAATCTTTCTAGGTTTTAGCAAGTGCTTCTCCCCTTAAGCCAACATTGATACCAACTTATCTGAGGCCTTGATCTGCAGGCACAGTTGATAGATTATGCATTTCTTTCAAGACCAAGGTCAACTGTAGTAACTAGATGGTATTTTGAAAATGTCTATCACAAGCTGGCATACCAGTTCTTCAAAGCACGGGGAGATGGGGAGATTCCTTATTATGGTGGCGCCAGAGGATGAGCTGCATTCACTCTTGTGCTTGGTCCACAGTCATCACACATCACTGATGTTGCCAATGCTAACACCAACATCAGGCATGCTCCTCGTGCCCTTGGCCACCTGTATTTTGTCACCGTTTTGTGTAATCCTGCTCTCCATAAGCCTAGGAGGCTTTATGTTAAAAAGCATAGTGATTTTAAAAGCATCCAGCAACGGTCTAGTCCCATTTCACTGCAGTCCATGGTAATACTTCTTTTTGCATCAAATGCGATAGATTAAATCACCAGCATCTTAAAATTTCAATTTCATTGTCTCCATGAGCTTCTGCTCATGCTAATAAATGGAGAGTGTAACTGGTATTTGGAGCAGCAGGAGGGAAGGACCGGGAGGGGGAGGCTAATGAGAAGCCCTGTCTGTATTAAGGAAATTAATTATGTGACTGGATTAAACTGCAGCAGTGAAAGCCTCTCTTTGCCCTAACACAGGCTATATGCATTAAAGGTTTATGCCGTGGTAACAGCCACAGCGGTGTTGTTATATGGATGCAAATTTCCTTAATGCAGGCATCACCTAGATCAGGCCACAGTGACTAATACAAAACTGATAAAAGAAAGTGCATTATGTGCAATTGTACTGGAGAGCACGATACAGAAAGAAAATTATAATAGGAAGGTTAAGTGCCCAGTGAGTGCAAACTGATGTACAATATCTTGAAATCACAGAGAGAGAAAATTAGAATGGTGAAATGATTTTACATGTAGGTAGATGGAGGCATAAAAGCCATCTAAGAACTATGGGAGGGAGCACAGAGTGAGAGCATGATAGTTTCAGATGTACAGCCTTTCTCCTATTAGAAATGAGTATGTGATTGAAGGCTAATTCCAATAAACAGGCAATTTCAGTTTTGTTTTTATGTTGGGTTTTTGTTTGGCTCTGCTTTCATATGTCAATGAAATATTCGCGTATTCATAGATACTCATTTTAATAGCATTACAGTAATCTGAACATCTGCAACTATTAGGCATTAAAATATGATTACTTCCCTATATATCAAGTTTTTTCGCAGTACTTCTGCCTGATTGTTTCGTATCTATTAAAATGCAAAGGATCGGTTCTTATCATTACCTATTAACTGGCAACCTTGAGCTGAAATGTTAAGCAGAAACAAGCCTGATGCCTGGAGGCCTGGCTAGCAGTTCAGTGGAAGGCAAAGACACTTTATGGCTGTCCTGAAAGCTAAATGATGGGCTATGTAACTTTCCTAATGAAATAGAATTAAATACAAAATTATATTCCCACCATCCCTGCCATCCTTTGTTGAAACAATTTACCGATCTAATGTTCAACAATTTACTAAACATCAAACATTTTCTATATTAGAGGTTTTAGTTCTACCAAAAACTCAGCTTCTTAGAGAAATCAGGTATTTTGTTTAGAGTACTGAGGAGCTGTCACGTGGCATGAGGGCTTACACGGGATGAGAAATGACTCCTCTCCTGGGCTCAAACTGACCTCTGAGGAGGTGAACACCCAGAGCATAAATGCATCCAAAGCATGACTGGGAGTTTGCTGTTAAGGGCTAGAAGACAGGAACCAAAGCGTAGGCAGCCGTTGCCAGTAAAGATGTTGTTAGTAAATTTTTGACCAGCAAAGAAATACTCCTTAAAAACACTCTGAAATGTGATCACTGGCACTGTTATGCTAGGGGGGAGTGGAGGAAACAGCAGGATACTCCTCCTTCCCTTCTTAGCGTGACAGTGATTTTTCATTCTACTCAAAAGAATTTACAAGAATCCATATTTTTAAACTTGTTTCTGTAATTGTACAATATTCGTTTTCCAGATGTAATGCTGAATTTTAGTCATCTCCAAAGCTTTCATTTCTAGCTGGGAAATTCATGGCAGCCATGACACACAAATATTAGGAATTGTCTTCATCAGATCAGACATCAGCTAGTATTTCTTATGCAGCATCCTCCATGCATCCATGGAGTGGTGCTCCAGCAACATAGTGCTCTATGTAGAACTTTAAAAATCATCTGACATTTTAAATTTTAATATGATGAAGTAGGTTCAGGTTTTAATATCGTGCAGTTTCATTCATGAGTAAGCTCAGGCATCCTGAATGTATCTGACAGAAAAAAAAGTAAGTGCATTTAATCCAAAACTTTGTCAGCAGGATCAGATGCAGCCACATAAAACAATGAGCATAAACAACGCTGACCTATGAAGAAACAAAATGAAAAACTGCATACCTGAAAGATAAACCAGACAAAAAATGCCCCAAGAGCTTCAGTTTGGTGAAATATCCCAGTATTTGTTTGTCTCTATGAAAATATATGGTTTAATTCATGTCTAGGTTAAAAATACTTTCCTAAATCAAGTACTAATAGTTCTGAGATCTATAAATACCCTGATGGGAAAACTCTGCATCTGTAATGAATACAAATGACCCTGGGCAAATGTACTTTGAACAGAAACAATAAGGAAAACAGTGTGTCAGTGACCTCCAACAAAAATGTTATTGCATCTCAACATGAGGGCAGTTGTGGACCTTAACATACTGAAAGCAAATGTAAACATCTTTAGAAATATTCTAAAATAACAAGGAAGAGTCTGAGGGCATTCCAGTTGCTAATATTATTGACTACTAGTGCCAGCCCTACCATAACCTATGGGAATTGTGTTGGAAATCCTTAAGGATGGTGTTGCCATCAAATTAACACCTCCAAATACAAATGAGAGTCATACTCTTTAATCAGCACACGGTTATCTCTTTTTTGGTTTTGGAAATTGCCAGCTGCTTTGCCTTCAATGCTTTACAATTTGATTAGTTTAAAGCTTCTATAAGGTGAATGTAAGGAATAGTACAAAGGGCTGTAGATTGGATGTAACCCATTATGTCTGTTTAAGGAGAAGTTCCTGCCACTCCTGCAGGTCATGTGGGATTTTATCGCTTAAATCTAAAGGAACAATTCTTGCAAAATTGGAAGAGATCCTCTCTGTAAGCACGGAGCTGGTTTCAGTTGCAGGGAGACCATTCCCACAGCCAGTGGCTCTCTGAACAGAGCTGTTTCTTGAGTGTTCCTTCATCTTTCCAGCTGGTCCCTGTTTCCCAGGGTCTGTAAGGAGCTGGTAGAGGATGCCCTGCTGATCCTGAGGGGCTGGAGGACTCTGACTACCCTGCTGCTTAAGCCAGTCTCTGTAATGATAAAAAGCATTTCTAGGAGGAAAGAGGTGCCCAGATCGCTATTTCTTACTGTTTTCAAGCTAACATTTGGAAAGTCATTGTAGCTCTATCTTGTAAGGACATCTGAAGATTGAGGGAATTTGGCGATTTTGGAACTCGCATTTATTAAGGATGTTATTGCTAACTCTAACTTACCCTGCTGCTCAATCAGCTACACAGAATATTGTAAGAGTAACTGCATGCACTAGGAAATCTGCTCTTCATCTGCAGCACATCAGCAAAAGTGAGTGACAGGACAGAAGGAATCTCTTTTTAAATTGTGAAGGGAAAAGGTTCACAAACTCAAAAATTACTTTGAAAAGTTTGTACAGTCTCTGCTAAGGCCAGCTCTTTTCTAGTAGATGCATTACTCACTCTCCCTTTATATATTATTCTTATTATCCCTTCTAAGCTCACTGCAGAGCCAAGGGTCTCTGGCTCAGTTCCTGGCATCATGCTGAATGATTCAGCCAGAACCTTCCTTAGGATGGCTTGGTGGGGTCTTGATACTTTTAGCTATGTTGATCCTTCTTGAGACCTTATTACAAACAATTATTCTATCCATAGCTGGCTGTTTCCCGCGTTCTTCAATAATTTCGTCGAAGTTTTTTTGACAGCCATGGGATGGTTGGCTAGAAGATAACATCTCTAACTTCAGGGTTAGAATAACTACAATATATCCAATATGAGGTTTTCTACTTACTGAAATCTTGCACATAGCTATCTTCAAAAATTTACAGATGTTGGTCAGAAAGTGGAAGAAAGTAAGTTGCTGGGTTTTCTGTATTTGTTTAAACTTTCTCCTACTGGATACTCTTTCTGTTAATTAATTTTTCTTTTACAATTTCAAGTAAGGTAGAAATCTGTTGAATTGAGGATTTTTCAAAGCCTTTGCAGAAATAAACACTGGAATGAAACTACCATAAGATATGCATGAGAAGTAAACCCGTTGTTTTGTCATTTTCAAGCCCAAGATTTATCCTGAGTCCTCTCTCATTCCCATTACATGGATGTCAGATGGAATAATGCAATGAAAAATTACCCCAAGATCTGGTTTCCCATTGCAGCGGTGGTTTTTTTACACAAAGTTTGCATATTAAATTTGAATTAAAAAATTCCAAACCTTCCAATCCCTATTATTTAAAAGCAGCTAATTAATGTTTTTTAGTTTTACATTAATGTTGGTTTTGTTCCAATCATGCACTACCAGCTCTTTATCTTTTGTTCCCTTACTCCCATTGCCCAAAATACTGCTTTCTAATAGTGAGCTCTACAGAAACTCTCAAACGCTCTTGCAGTTCTGGAATGCAAAATCATTTAAATAGCATTCTCTTTGCTATTAGCCATTCCCAGATAATGCAGTCAAACTCTACAAATGTTCATTATTGGAAATAGTTGTATATTATTTTTTTCCTATGAATTTTAAAATTGCCTTTATCATGGCACACTGCTTATGAAATGAATGTGCTTTAAACAGTTCTGCCCTCTACTGGCATAAAGGAAATAATGAAAAAAAGAGAAAGAAATACCTTACTTCCAGATGTTGTAAAAACAGAGTGCCGATTGTTGGGGTCGGTTGTTTTCAAGTATGCTTTAGTCACATTTGAAGACTAGATTAATTTCAACATAGAACTTAGCACATTAATTGCTTACAGATTTTTTTTTTTAATAAAAAGGACCATTTACACTGTTAATAAAATAGCCTTGCCATAGATGAATGTGATGGTCTGGATGTTATGTTAACACAGTTAAGAAGAACTTCATTTTTATGAGACTTTTAAGGAGCTATACTATCAGCTAGAGACTACAAGAACAACGCTGTATGACAAAATCCCCTACAAAGTTCATAGAAACTTTGGAGCATTCAACTATTTAAAAGAAAGTCTGTAGGAGTTGATGCATAATGTGAAGCAGAATATAGCATTTCATATAATACAGGAGAATTAAGACCTCACCCTCTGCTGAAATGCTTCTAGCCAATCCTTCACCTTCCATTAAAAATAAAGCTTATAATTTTCTGTCCTATCCCCCACTATTGAAGTTGTCAATTGGCATTACACTTGAATAACAAAGAAACAAACACATAGCCTTTGGTAAGAAACTTGCATACTGCAACTTCCCAGTGTGGGCAGGATTAGTCATGGATACTAATTGAAATACTAATTGACATATTTATACCACCATATAAAATCCATTCAACACAGTGGCAATAATGTTCTTATCTAAAACAGCTGTAGCATCCACGTGTAGAATAGTGACAGACTGAAAGTCAGCTCCACAATTTTCTTTAAGACTAGTAGGAACATATCAGGTTCCTCATTTTTCACCTTTCATAAAATGTGGTAGCTACAGACTACAGATTAAATGGATACCAGCCTACACTGATCAGAGAAGAAGAAAAATAATTACCTACCAGAAAACTTAATAATCAGCAGATGAAGAGGCCAACATACTCTTGCCCCTTCCTTTGGCTCCAGTGTGTCCCTCTGTAGTGGAAAGGGAGTTTATTTACCAGCAGAAGGAAAATCATTAATCACAGAAATAAGTTATAATGTACCCTATAAAGAGCTTTATTCATAAGTAAGTGAATCTGGAAATGAGGTAGGTGCACATAGCATGGGGTCAGCCTTTCAGAAATCTCAGTCCACTATTAAGTGCTTCATTACCAGAGAAAACCACAGCACCAAAATGAGGTGTAATCATACATGAAAGCGGAGGATAGACTCTTGTGCTTACAGCACAATTCTTTCTGCAGACTTCTCTGTACAGAACTGTGTTATAATAAAAGTAAATATTAGTTTCTCAGGCATGACTATTGCTTTGAATTGCTATGTGTTTCAAACATAGTTAGCTTTATTGCAAAATCTTTCTGTTTTGGACCAAAAAATCCTTTAATATTCCAGGTTAAAGACTATTCAAAATCTACTATGTATTTCTGCTGAATCAGTGGAGAGCAGAACATTTTTTTATGGATCAAATGGTTATCTCAGAGACAAAAACCAGTTCCATTGCCATGGAGTTCAAATGTACGACAAAGGGAAAGATGCAGCTGCATGGGTGGGTGAAGCAAAGGAGAATGGCTCAGAGGAGAAAACAGGAGGACCAAGCAGAAGGAAACATGATCAAGGAGGCAGATGAAGGGATTTTAAATGGTAGGGGGATAAAAGGGAAGACTACAATGGTACCCACAAACTCTGCCACAAAAATCATGCACAATGGATAGAAATGTTGCAGATGGACAACTTTTTTATGTTTTGCATGAAGCTACAGGGAGTTTTAACTAGAGTCAAAAAAAGGAGAAAGGGATAAAAAGGAACAGAAGGCACAGAAAGCTACTGTTCAGGAATGGTAGAGAAGAGGGAGAGGCACCAAAGAGGGATGCTTGTTCAAATGCCATGAATAACTGGCAGCTGCCAGGTCTCACATGCTCTGCATTGCCCACAACGTCGCTGCTTGGACCACCACTCATCTCCTGGGCACTCACAGTGAACGTTGTTGTGATACCTGCATTAAACACAAGAAAAGAGAATTAGACTCTGAGAATCATGGTCCATCATTGCTCGGACTGCTGCATGAAATGGCCAGGCCTGAGAGCAACGTCAGTCATGCCCCAGACACCAGAGAAGCTCTGCCTGCCCCGGCACACATCTCTCCTACACTAAGAAGGGCAGGGGATGATGCCAGCCCAGCTGTGACCTTCTCTACCCCCGAGTCTGGGAGTCCCAAACACCCTCCACCTCCAGGCAGCTTTTGCAGACAAATTCACTCCTTGCTCTTGTAACAAGGTGCATGGGACACCATGGACTTAGTGGGCTCCAACTTATTAATTGGTTACAACAATTAGCCAGGCTGCATAGGTCTTTAGGCACCTTGGTTACACACGTGAGCCAATTAGACTTTCATACACATTCATGCCACTTCATCCACACACCAAGAGCTCCTTCCCTAGCTCTCTGCCTGGCTCCTTCACTCCGGTGCACACCCAGCCCACTGTGAACTGCAAGGGAGAAGAAGTTTCCTTTCCTTTTGCATTTCATTGAAATCAAACATTTGCTGTGGCTGTAATTCATGCAGTGGAAATGCAGGAAAAGCACATCTGAGAGAGAAGCGCTAAACTGGCCTGGCCAAACCTCGCTCGTGCCCTAGGAGGGAGGGAGACCATGCTGGAGCCTTCTCTGCCGTCACCCAGCTCAGTAAAGTAACCACAGTGCTTTGCTCAGCCAGCTTGACCACAGAAGCATCTCACTTCCAGGAGCAGACTCACCCCACAGGGCCACCTGTGAGATGACTCCCCTTTTCTTATCTCCTTGATAATATATCTGTGATTTAATCTTACACTGCAGGGAAGCTGTGGCTGCATGACCTCCAACATCATCCACGCTCACACGATCAGACAGGGCAGTGCTGGGCTGTGACAGAGGTGCTGGGTTGGCTCCTCAGAGCCCACACCCCTCAATGGAGCTCAGATGAGCCTAAAACGTACAAGCAAACCCAGATCCTCCGTTTTGTGACCACCCAAAACCACTGCTGCGATTACCTGAGCAGCCTGTGGCACTGACCCAGTGCATTAGGTGAACATCACAGAGCTTGGGGCAGCTACCTGGGACCCCATAGCAAGTGCCTGCAATGCGTCACAGCACCTTCTAGCATGTTGTGATCTATGACTGGTAAAACTTGATCTCTCAACAACTTAATTCAACTGCTCAGCTATCTGCTGCTTGCTTTCTCCCTCTTTTTTCTGGTTCTTGTTTTATAATTTTTTCTCTTTTCTGTTGCTGTGATTTTGCTTGTTATGGAACTTTGCAGAAGAGAAAAATAAACAGATCAGTGTTTGATGTTGTGCTTTCTGTTTAGAAGTTTGTTTTCCTTTCTTCCTCCATTGCATCAATATTAACATGTTGATTCATAAGCAAAACAAATAAAGTCTATAAATACATTCTTTCTTTTTTAAAATAGTGAAACCTCAAAGTTATGGTTCCCACAGCAACTGCACAATGTGCACATACATTAAAGACAGGGATATTACCACCCAAGGCAGCAATCAAATATGCATGAGAGACTTAATTACTGGCACTTGGAGGACTGTGCAAGTTTGAAATCCCAGAGCCATGAAGCACCACAGTTCTGTCTGTGTCAGTATGTCAGGAAGAGAAGATCCCGGAGCCATTAGTCCTTATGGGCACAGTGGAACTGTACTGTGCCATATGCAGAAGTGCTTATGTGAGAATAGGATGGTGGTACCTTTACTGGTGAACCAACTGGCCTCAAAGCTGTGAAGTCACTCCAGAGCTAAAGATACTCTGGATAAAATAATTACTGTTAATTAGCTGAAATCCACAGCCAGAAGGTGTCAGAACAACCAAAGCATTATGAACAGAAATCATTGTTCACAGTCCTGACGATTCTCAAATGCTATGAATGAATTTCTCACAGTTTGATTGAACAGGAATGAAGGGTGCTCTGTACATTGTTGGAGAAGTTCATGCCATCTATTTGCTGTATCTTTCATAATCCATGAAATGATTTCATTGAATAAAAGGATGCTCAGCTTTCTGGTTTCTGGATCTCCACCAACTACTGGCTAATCAAAGTTTATTTTTCTAGGTCATGAATTTGGCATCTCAGCACCTAACCATCCCCGGCATTGTCAGCTGGGATCTAAGTTTGCACCGTTGACTGCTCCCTTATAACTGACATTCTCTTGTCTGCACCTTGCAATTTTAAGGTAAAGTTTTCAAATGATGTACACAGTGCTGTCATTGTACCCTGAGCCAGGAATTCTGGCATCTCCCTTAGCAATGCTAATGTTGCTTGGTAATTAAATGCATGTCCCCTGCTGGCTAATGAAAAACAGCCCAGAGACCCCAGTTCCCTGTGGTGCCTTGAGAGAAGAATAGTGAATTCACATTTAAAAATTTAACAGTGTAGATTATTTTCTTTTCCATGGTCTATTATCACAAACAGTAGAAAGTGTAGGCATCAAACTTCTGTGATAAAAACAGGAGCAGCATGCCATCAAGTGACTAAATGTCTTCGTACTATTAATCTCTTGTCATCTAGTAATTAAAAGTAACTGGAGGATTCCAGATTTTGAAAAGAAGAGCCATTAGCATGTTTAACTATAAGCAGCTGGATATTTTATTGAAAAAAAAATGGCCAAGCGGTTAACTGTCAAGATGGGGCTTTAAATGCTCTTAAGCACATCCAGCCCAAGTACCTCCTTGAACAGGTACCAGGCTGGTTAAAGAGCGATCTGTTTGTGATTTCACTGGAAATTCAGGAAGTGAAAATTGAGACATCATATATACACAGAATTTTAGCCAACATAATCTTTTCATTACTTGAATGACTTTTGGATTTGGCTGTTCACTTTGTGTAGTCAACAAATATCAATCTCTAAATTTGAAAAATATTTGTGTTTTTTTTTTAATTTTACAATGAAGGATCAAATAAACTAAGGAAATAAATAAATTCCTGTTGGGTTGATAACTAAGGACAATTAGTTTGTCTGGTTACTGTAGCTGCCACTGTGAATAATGTGCAAGTTAGATTTTTTCCTTTGTGTCAGTTTTGAAATTAAAATCTAGAAGGTTTCAGAAAGGCTATGCCTTTGTCTTTGAGACTTGCAGTGAAGTTTTTGTCTTCAGATGTAATATGGAAAATGGCTACGCAGAAATCACTGTTACAAATCTGCCATGTACACACACAAACACATTTTTTCCTCATGGACAGCAAGAGAGAAGAGCATGTACAGTGATTCAATAGCGCTCTCTCTACATTTTCATGGTTGATTTTTCAAATTATTAGTATTTAGGCACCAGGTGTCCATTTGCAGACCATCTCAATTGCAGTATTCCTACTCTGGCAGTATTCCTCCAGAACGCATACTGGAGAGAGAATTTACGATCCAAAGGAGAGAGATATCTTGAATTGTCACCTTGAACTTGCACATAAGAATGGGGTTTTGCATTATCATCCATATCCCTTGTACTTAGCACCAAGATGTGAGACATTTTGTGAGAATACAAGAGCCTAGGGTCTGCTTCCATAGAGAATGTATCAGATTTGTTTTATTAGAAGTAAGTGTGATTAGCATAAATTTACCTTAACAACTGTAACAAAATTTGAAAGTAATTGTATCAAAGCCCCATCATTTCTGTGGAACAAGTTTTAGCTGCACTGTGAAATATGCCTTTTAAAACATTTTTTTTTCCCCTCTGAAAAGCAGCAGGTATTGCCAGGCAGATAATTTTTCAAAAATGTTCCAGGATTTCTTACGGATATTAATTTCTGTTTAAGCCTCTCCAAACTTTGGCAGAAAGACAAGTTTCATTTTTCTTTAACAAGTCCTCTAGTTGTGCAGATGTGCTAGCCAGATTGGCAATAAATTTTCCTGTAACAGTTAGCTCAACTTAGGAAAGATGCTGTTGTTTAATATTCTGGTTCTGTGTCACCTTTTGAACCTTAATTTATAGATGATGTATTTTATAGTTAGCATTCCATAGAAGTCCGCAAAACCTATTAGATTATTATGTTCTCTGCCAATGAAAGTCTGATTGTTGTCCTAAGTAAGTATCTTCAAAAGTATGAACATTCAACACTGTGTAAAGTAAAAAGTCCATTTTATGTCCCGTTTCCAAAAGGATACATACATTTTGATTACACCTCTCTAATTTCCACCAGTGTATTTTTGTCTCTCTTTATTGGCCTGATTAAAAGCCTACTGAAATGAGTGGAAAATTAAAACTCTCATTGACTTAAGTGGCTTTGAAGCAGTTTTCAAATAGTTACTTCACATTGGTTCCTTATTACACTTGAGAAAACCAGTACTTTTTTTCCCCCAGTTTCCATTTTTTCTTGTCATCGGTATTTTGCCTGAAGATCAGGAATCTAGCTTTACACTTTCGTAACCCTTAGCACCTGCACTATTAACAGCCCACGAACTGCAATGGTTCATTTTCAGTTCAGAAAAACACCTCCCAACTTCTCAAAATATATTTGGTATTCCTATGAAATGCAGTGTGGCCTTTACCCTGGGCAATGTATGTGTCTCTCTAAAGCCAGTTTTGGCTGTGTTGGGAGCGATGCACAGGAGTTGCCTTTTTTTCTTCTCCACCAATTCAGAGGATAATCTAAGTCACTGATGTTCATCATCGGTTCCACTGCCTGTTGGGGGTTTGTCCATTACTTCTCAAAATGGTAAAGAAAACCAAACCCACTCCCAGTTAGCCGACATGCACTATACAGGGCTCCTCACCCTCAAGGGGACGCGTTCGGCAGATCCACAGATCCCCAAAGCACCACCCAGGCTGTAGCATTCCTGCCTGACTCTGTGGGAGTGCTTCCTCCAGTTTGGCATCTGCTTTAGGCTGGTGCACAGGTGATGAAGTTATGATATTTAAGATGCCACTTTTGGCAGCTGTCTTCTGTAGTTCAGAGACAGACTTTGAATTTGGGGTTTCAGATATTTGACCAGCAGTAATAGAAAATGACAAGCGATCGGTATAATTGTATCGTAATACTCATGACGACTAACATTTTCAAAGAGCACATCAGAACCTTTGCATCTGGAAGAACAAGCACGCATCAGAGTTGCAGTGTATGTTTAGTGTTAATAGCTGGTTTTGCTGCAGCAGCCAGACTTCCCATGATCTCAGGGAATTTTGCTTCACTTCAGCACTTTGGTAAGTACAGAATCCATCCCAAACAGAAAAATAACATTCTTGCTGCAGACAAAGAAATCCTATTGAAAGAGGCTATTTGCATTCCAAACCCAAGCCTTTCTGACAGCGGAAATCCCTGTAGGATTTTCTAGCGTATGAAAGATGGAGAATGAGAACTGTGCTGGAGGCGCATCAGTCCGGTTACATGCGACCAGGTGTTACAATCCCAGGCAGTCCCAGACTGACCGACCCTCGGGGAGCTCTCCCTGCCTCTGGTGCTTGCTCTCTGGGGACCTCGTTTTGTCTGACCCAGTGGCTTCCTCTCCGCTTCCTTCCCCCGACTCAGCCTTGGACCTGCAGCAGCTCAGGTTGGTGCCCCCCACGTCCTCCGCAGAGGACTCCACGATATGCTGGTCATTAGATACTAGCATTTATCTGTTCCATGGCACCTCTTTTTACTGTGCTTCTGATCCTTCCTGCCAGGCTGTCGGGCATCCTAGGTGACTGTACGATCCTGGGCATGATGGTCAGTTGAAATTCAACCAACATCAGTACTGGATTTTGCCTGAAAGTCGGGTGGATCCAATGTTCAGGATATTAAGACTGTGAGAAATCTCAGGAAGAATATGGTTAAGAGTGAACTTCAAAGTTTACATTCAGCTATTGCTATCAGAGTTACCAGGAAAAACTTGCTCAAGGGGAAACAGCACACAACAGTAAGTGTGTAAACAACCAAACTTGCAGCCCTTAGAAATTTTGAGAGAGAGAGAGCTATAGTGCTGCTGCAGTCCCTAGCCAACCCTCACTTTTCTGAGGCTCAGAAATAGCAGCTTCTTGCCTTAAATACTTGTTTGTTCTTGCAGGGATTTAGGGAAGCTTCCATGCAGATTCTGAATTGGTCCCACTGTTCATCCTTGCAAATTTTAGAAAAGCCTTTCAGAAAGCCAAGCCGAGAGAAACATAGCTAGAGGTTTCTTACGTGGCAGATAGCTTTCTGTTGCACTGCAGTAAAACGGTTGGCACTCAGTGGAGCTAAATTAATAAACTTTTTTATGATGGCTTGAAGTTACGGCTGCAATACTCAGGAGTAGACAGATAATTGGAGTGGTCAGAGTTGTATCTGCAGTGCTGTGAAATTGATGTAATAATTCCGGACTAGAAATTATCTAAATTTAGGAGAAAACATGAGCATATGCACAATATATCTTCCTGAATTCTACTCAGACCTCCAGGGAATTAGATGTGAGAGTTAATAAATTGTTAATTAAAATTCCTATGACAAGAAAAAATAATTCATTAACTAGGTCTATTGACAGCTTCCACGATAAGGTAAACAACAGTCTATAATCATTAACAGATTGTGCAGGAATCTGCATGGGTTTCCTTATATGGGTTCTAATACAGCCATTGAAACGGAATTACAAATACAGGCAAAAAGGACATAGTTCTCATATGTCACTTCTTGTAGTGTTGATTTGTATTTTGATTCCTTTCGCAGTGAAGGTTGCTAAGAGTTACGACTGTCTGAGGGTCAACAAATTTCAGAAGGAACTAGCCCTCTCCATCGGCCTGAAAAAAAGCCACAACCTTGAGCTCTGAAATTCATGACACCCATACGGAAAAGTATCATTTGCTATGATTTATTCTGACGGTTACATTATTGGGTGCATGTTAACCAGGACAAATAGCTGTACAGGAGAGGAGTACAAGGAGCTCCAAATTACACTTTTAGAAACTTTTCTCTGTACAGTATGCTGGTAACAGAGAACGGGTAATGGATTTTCAGACGGTAAGATCTCATCAGCAAACTTGTATCAATCACTCCATAAATAAGTGCACCATACCTAATGCCCACTGCCAAACCTTTACACCCGGCTGTTCCATCGGGCTCCTAAAAGCTTTCACTACAGAATATGTTTGAATGCATAGAGAGCAGAAATAGCAAATATTAATGTGGTGTTGCTATAGTCTCTTCTCTTTCATTACTTTATCCTTCAAGGCTATTGTGCAATCTGGCACAATACAATACATTGCTTTATATTTCCTCTTGTAAGAAATGTCCCTTTATGTCAAATTTAGTTTGCAGACTTACAGCCACAGAGCAATTCCTCTCGCCCAGAGAAGCAGTGAGAGAGTGTGAGGCTGTTGGCACATCTCCAATGCCATTGTTAACAATTATGACATGACTGTCAAACCTTATTATCAGCTTTTAGGAATCTCTGTGAGATCCTGTAAGCACAGCTGTTTGGTTTTTCTCTGAAACACTGCTCTTGGAAGGCAAGAGAGAGAGGGAATGTGATTTCCCTTTAAGAAGAATCACTGAGTGCTTGCAAAAAGCCACAGCAATCAGTTCTTTTGGGGGGGTCCACTCTACGTCTAATTATGTTGAGGTCCTGTAGCTTCATCCCCAGCCTTGCAACAGCTTGGTTGTGCTTCAGATCCCTACGAGAGATATTCTGGCTGGCGGCATATAGCAGCAAGCCAAGGAATGATGCAGTCCCAAACTGAAATTTCTAAATTGGAAAGGAGGCGGAGGGGGGGAGCGGGGAAGAGGAAGAGGAGGTTGGGAAAGGGCTTTGCAGTGTTAGGGTAACTTGCATTCCCTTTTTTGAGCAAAACCAGGCCTGACCGCCCCAGTGCTTTCCATGCTGTAAGCCAGTACCTACTTTCTCCAGCGACCAAAGTGAATCCCTCCTCCTTGCCCCCCATATCATGCCTCGTTTCACATTGGGGAGGACTCTCACATTGTACGAATTGCTTCCTCTCAGAGGAAAATAAGCTGCAAAATGTCCCTGCAGGAGCACACCTAATGCACACAGTCAGGAAAGACGCATTCAGCCCGTGGGACGAGACTGGCTCTTTTTTGCAGTAAAAACCCTCAGAAATGTCCCACACACCAGCTATGGACTTGCTCCTCTTCTTCTGCCCTACCTGCTGGTGTAATATAACCACATGGACCAGTACCCCTAGCGCTTAGCACAACAAAAGACAGACCATTGTGGTGAAAGAATAAGACAATAGCAATCCTGGTGTTAAACGATGGTTTCAGAACATAAGCAAACTTACCCGTTGTTGTATTTTTTGTCGCATTACATCCAAAGGGAGTTTTGACAAGCGATTTGAAAGGCTGCAATGAAGTAGCACTGCAGTTACCTGCTGAGCAGGGAGGTAAATGTCTGCAGACGTCGCCAGTAGTTGAAGAGTGATTATCATATGCATGCATAAGCTCTGCTTATTTGCTTTGTATCACCACTGCTAATCTGTCACGGGAGAGATATTCTGGAGTTTTAAGATAAGATGTTCAGCAGGCCTCTGTCTCACACCCTAATGGCACAAAAAATAATAGATATTACATTTCACATGCTGTTTCTTCGAGCCCGGAACATCCTTCTCCTGTTGGCCTTATCAAAACTCCCATTGTAATTGGCAAGTTTTCATTTCAGTGGGAATCTTAAGGGGGGCAGGTCATTGATTTCTCACAACCAATTCGATCTTTTTACATGCCTGACTGCCCTGAATCACTACAAGTAGGAAGCTATTTTCAAAATTTCTCAAGAGCCCTGAACATATTGATTGAGTCTAACTTTGACTTCAGACATTAAATTCTTGATTTTCCTGGAAAAAAACCAACCCCTAAACCTCTCTATAAGGCCACTCAGTTTTAGGTGGTGATCTGTTCTTGCTTCATTTATTTATGCTCTTCTCGATAGTATTCAGATTAAACCTTTGACAGCTTGTTCAAAATTTCCTCATTATCTTTTTCACATTTGTCAAAGAAAGTTTATTTTATTTGAAATTTCTCTCTTCGTGTTGGTTAAATTACTAGCCCAAAACAGTTGTTGTATTTTGTGCTAAATATTAGCATATTGCCTATGTACTCACGTTTATAATTATTTCTCCTAGATCCCACTATCCCCAATTAAACTGCAAGAACTTTGAAAATTAGAAGTTAGTTAGTGGGGAAAAATCCCCTTCACTGTTGGATAAAACTTTTTGGTAATATCTTCCCTTGCCTTTATAAATATATCCTGGGAGTTAATGCAGTTATCACAAAGATTAGTGATAATGTTTTATGTAATTACCCCCAATCTATTACAGTGAACAGCTCTATTAGAATTGTAGGTGTGGTCCATCACATTAAGGATCTCTAGTTTGGATTTTAAATCATGCAAGTGCTCAGCACACAGAAGCACATCCAGAGTCTCCAGTGTTCTGCAGCTAGAAGCCTTACAGGCTCAGGCCTATGTTTTGTGGAAAAAGAGATTAAGTATATGGAGCTTACCTGGAATACACAGATTAATTTTAAATGGAGCAAAATGACAGCAAAATATAGAGGAAAATTAATTCATTGCTTCAATTAGGCTACAGAACCCAAACTGTTGAAATGTCTTTGTCGCTCTGGAAGTTGAGAATTGTTCTCCAAGTCATTATCTTGGTAGTTATTTGGGGAAGAAAAAAGGGAATGCCTATTACAAATGGTACAAGGAACAAACACTGAAGGAACCTTCCATTTGGAATAGAGAGCCTTAAGTTGATCATGTTAATTTTTTCGTGTGCCCTCTCTTTTCAGTGGAGTTAAGCCAAATCAGAATTACCAGCTTTAGATGCAATTTAAAAAATCAGACAGGTTAAAAAAAGATTATTTGATTATTTTTAACAAAAAATAGAAAACATTGGATAGTCAGAGGCTTCTTGCAATATGAAAAATTATAAAAGAAAAGATTTGTAAAAAATAATTTGAAAATCTGAGGAAATACTGAACTGTTTTAACAGGCAGTACTGGTAAATTTTGTGGTCCTAACTGGACTGCATGGCGCATGGCAAAATAGTCCTCATCACTGACAAAGGCGACGATGCACATTGCTATAGGTTGTTTCATAAGCAGAGCTCTGGAGCTTCCTTTTATTTCACATACTCAAAGCGGATGTAAAATGCAACCATAACATTTCTTCCTCCAACAGCTAATTAAATCTACTTGGAGCAAACACACGCTTTCACCTTGCCAGCACACGCACCTTAGTGCCACACTGCTCCATTTCAGCACCAGTCAAGTCTCTGACATCTCTTAGCGTTCCTGCGACCGGAGACCACTGCGGTGGCATTATAAACAGCTGTGATATTTGAGCATGAGAACTATGTCGTCTACTAGGTGACAGCTCCTCCATGCTTAGCTTTGGGAATGTCACTCCTCCTTCTTGGTACCAAGGCTTTTGTGACAGTTAATAATCAGATCTCAAAATGCAATAAAGCTGTCTTGCGAATAATGCTAGCAAGTGGCTGGTTGAAATCCAAGGCAGCGATTACATCTGTAGCAAGCTATACTTTCTGCTCCCAGATCTGCAACTGGAAACAAAGGGGATTTCTCACTCTTTTGCTCTATCTTTGATAGGCTATGAGTGAAAAAAGAAAAATAAAGCTGTCAGAGATGTGATAGCAACTTTTTAATGATGGTTATTTTAAATGACTCTGTGGAACTCAAACATTGAGCAGAAGTTCCTGAAGAGGAAGGAAGAAGCAGAAAAATGATTTAGTTTTTTTCCTTTTCCTTTCATAATCACATTTTATTTCTTTTTGTTTTGGATTAAACATCATTTGAATAACATGGTTTCTTTACTGTTTTTGTTTTGGTTTCGGGTTTGGGGGTTTGGGGTTTTTTGGGTTGGTTTTTCTTTTTCTTTGAGATACGGTTACTAGACTGTGAACTTTTATCAGAAAGGAGGAAAACCACAAGGGCTGCAGTGTTGCTCAGGGACTCAGAAGAAAAAAGTTTTAGTGTCTGCCCTGACTGCTGGCAAATCTCTTAAATTCATATCCATTTGTATCCACTGTAATAGGAAAGAAACAGATCCTAGTGGCGAGCACTCATTGAAATTGTATCTGCAGCTTCAGAAAGCGAAGCTTCTTTTGCCACTCACACAATTCTTTTCAGCAGTGCATCCCACTATTTGTAGGAAGGTTGAGCGTTGCATCACTTCGTTCTCATATAATGAGGAGTTAGAGAGGACAGAGCATATTTGATGGCATTGGAGAAACAGTGAATTGTATCTAAATCACTTCCATCACCTCCACACACAACCAGATTTTGGAGAACATTCTTCTTGTATGCAAACGTGTATAAGGCTATGGCCATGGTCTAGGCATAGTTCTAAAGGCTTGTGGGTGCCTTTATATGAAAATAAAAGATACGAGCACACGCTGCAGTTTACAGTGCTCATACTATAGTTAAGCTGGAAACACACAGACATCTTTGCAAAAACTGAGTCCCTGGTGGGAAGCAGTCCTTGTGAGCGCTGTATACAGAGTGCCATAACATTACTGAATGGAGCTGCAATCTAAAATTATTCTGGTAACTTTGATGCAGAAACATAAAGCCTGCAGGAAACCGAACTTCATAAAAACATGCACTTAATGCACACAAACTGTAATTTCCTATGAAAGTTAATGTTTTCTATTACTCTTATTACATTTGTAAATGGAATGCTGGCTTGAATTATGGCCTGGTACAGTACTTCTTTTATGCTTCAGTAGTCATTGCTTTGGTATTTCAAGTATTTATTGTAGAATCTTGTCAACTCTCATTCATCATACACCTGCGTACCAGTTCTGCACAAGGATAGTTCGGAACCACAGCAAATTTACTGTCAGTATATTGCAATTCAGCATTTCTATTGCCTCTCTACAATAAATTAATTACTAAAAAACAACCAGCAAGTACTTAAGCATGCATTCGAGTCAGTGGCATTACTTATGTGCTTAAGTGTAAGTCCAGTTTACGCTATAAGCTGAATCCTGTCATAGTAATAAAATATTTCATACAACATAGAATTTTGCCTTACATACATGATAACATTGATACTATTTTTAGGATGGATCATCTGCATGAAAACACAGCTTCTTTTTCATGCAGAGAGCTTTTTATTCGATGACTACTGTGGAGATTCTTTAAAAGATTCCTGCTAGCTGTCAGTAACTGGTAGCAAATCAATGTAATCTGCATTACAATGCTTGCATCATGACTTTGAAGAGGGATTGAACTTCTTTGGCTGCCTGTGCATCCAGAATCACTTTAAAGATACCATTTCTGACATTCAGGGTTGTCTTTGGCTTTGTTCCAATTCATTTCATTGTAAACTGAATTCAGAGGCAGCAAAAGAGTAGTGAGCCAGCGACATCACGACTGACACCTTCAGTTCATATTACAGAAAATGGACAGTAAAACAAACCATGTCCTTGCACTGGGCTTACAATCTAGCTACGTTGCCCTTGTAGGCAGGCAGAAGGGGTTAGAACAAAACTACTTATTGTATCTCTCAGGTGCCTAAAGTCTTGCTGACCCCATATCAAAAATCCTGCGTGATTCAATATGAAAGCGCCCCAGTTCATCATCAGTCATTTTTTAGAGGCTGATGGGGTACTGTACACTGTAGCAACAGAAGACAATAATGTCAGATATTACAGATGTTAACATCCTCCCCAAACCCTGGAAAAATGTATAAATGTACTTTCATGTATGTTCTATGTTTGAGACCATCCAAGCACAAACAAAATAATGTGTGCAATGTTATATTGAAAACAAAGCTAAGAGAAAAAACGGTCTTTCTCCTCTGAGTTGCAGCAAGCTAACCATATTACCATCATCATTTCTGCTTGTTAAGCTAGCTCTGTAACCCCATAGCAAGCATACCCCCA
The DNA here is from genome assembly GCA_013398225.1 of Steatornis caripensis. Taxonomy (NCBI): domain Eukaryota; kingdom Metazoa; phylum Chordata; class Aves; order Caprimulgiformes; family Steatornithidae; genus Steatornis; species Steatornis caripensis. Next base: position 271,608 of record VZSC01017134.1, read on the forward strand.
TGCAAAATTCTCCAGCGTACTTGAAGGTCCTCCAAACACAACCCCTCTACAGACCTTTTCCATAAGTTGGATTCTTGTGTTGCTGCTCACACAGCTCTCCCTTATTCAACCTCTGTAACATTCATGGGACATCCCAGCAAGTAATTTTTCCAGTTTCTGCTGCTCAATGATCTACATGAGGAGAATTCCTCCCTTGATCCAGGCAGGGTTGAGTGCCAGATGAACAAAAGCAATGAGACAGCAACAGTCAGAAAGAACCAAACGTGTATGAGCCATTCTCTCCCCCAGAAAATCCTCTATTCTAGGAAACCTTCTTTTCAGAGCTTCAGGTTTCCCATGGCAACACTTTATTGATTCTGTATAAATAGATTTCTCTTTTCTTCAAACACTTATTATCCTAATATCTCAGCAGCTTTAAGAGTCAACATGTAAAAAGAAAAACTATTAGCTGAATTTAAGATTGGCTTCTATGTTGGAAATTTCAAAGCACAGAGAAACATGGCATCAGCCACACTTTTGACAGTGTAGATACTTCTGCTAGCAGTTTATGCATAAGACTTCACATCAGTTAATGCAGTGATGAAATATTTTAGTGGAATAAAACATGGTAAGTGAAGCCATCCTTGCAAAACAAAATAAACTATCAATCAGATTTCTTTGGTAAATAAACTAATCTTGGCCTTTCTAGCCCAGGCCACACTGCTGTTGCTTTCATGAAGACACAATGACATAGAATATTTTTTTCTGAAATCTTTACATATATTAAAGTGGATTTACTGAGGCTGAAAACCTTCTATTGTGTCCTCATGGACCAGTCAAATGCATTAAAATGGTAATTCCTTCCCATATTTTTAATCCTCTCAACATGTTTCCTTCACACATACAGTATGAACCAAAGATAGACGGATTTAAGAGAACATTTGCAAATTTTATTTTGGCATATTGCATAATGCAAGTTCAAGGTAATGGAATAAATTACAGATCCCTGAAGGAAAGAGAACGTTGTCATTTCTGAAACTCAACTGTTATAATTGGGCATCCCAATTATGTATAATCCTGTATGAATTAGTAACTACAATGGTTCCACTGAATAGGTCAAAACTATTGCAAAGAAAGAGACTTCTGCTTGGCATTAATTTATCATTGCTTTAATGAACCCGCTATGAATAAATCCAGTCCATTATTTATGAAGTTACCTACCTATCCATTCATTTATTCTAATAACAATTTTCAAATCATTCTGTCCTCCCATCTTTTCCTCTACAACTTTCTTTTGTGGTAGTCTTTTCCATATGCCAAAATGAATCATTTAGATTTCTTGGTGTTTAGATTTACCATCCTTGCTAATGTTCCCACTTCATGGGTTCTTTCTCTTCAAAACAACAAATCAGTGCATTTTGTCCAACACGATACAATTTTTGTATGGACATAGGACAATACCTTTCCTACAGTACTTTAAAGTTTTTATTATTCAGTGAAAGAGTACTGAAGATAGTACACTTCAACTCAATACATAGTCTTTGGGAATGCCCTCCCTCTCAAATAATTGATGTTTTCTTTGGTTGGATTCTACCTGAAGCTGCCTGAAATGATGCCATGCAGATAGTTTTTAAAAATGTAACCTCAAAACTATACGTGCTGCCATAAGGCTGATTGTTTTAAAACCTATCATTCACCTCTTGAATAGGATTTTTACTTTCAAATTTACTCAATGCAATGTTCAGCCTTTTTGTAGGGTACGGGCTGTGTTTTCATGATCTTAATGGCATGGAACAGCCGGCCTTAATTAGGAAAGCATCATGCACACTCCTAGTACAAAGGGCAAGAGATTAAATACTTTTCACTGGATTCTCAAACTAAGGCTAAATCATATAGGGGTGCCCTTGCCAATGGCAGAACAGCAAGAGCTATGGGTACTTGCAACTTCTGCTAAAATTAAGAATCCAAGATGCTGGCCTTTGTGACTTGCTGATGCTGGAAGTCCAGATTCTCTGTCTCCCATGGTAAATGTTGAAAACTGCTGCCATCCCATATCCTAAAGTGTTTTTTGTTACTTGGCACAGCAATACTGCCGCTAACATAAGGAAATGCTTGTTAAGAGTGTTTCCGCCAAAGCTGACTCCTTTCAACATATATGGTAGCCCTACCCTCCCTTCTGCACGTCTATACATTCAATTGGTGCTTCTGAATTTAGGAGGATCAAAATGCCCTAAGCTGTTCTATTCATGTTTTCAACCCCTCTTTTTATTTACCTGATACACTGCCTGCCAGAAGTAGTTTTTGGCAGACAGCAGATAACTCATTTTCTGGACATCTGCTTAAAATGTTTTGTGAATAATTAGACAAGTCTGTAGGGTCTATTCAATGGGATTGAGCACTGATGATATCAAGGGATTTCTGATCCTCTATTCCTCCTCTTAATAAAATAAAGATCATCTTTAAAAAAGAAAGTTCCTTCAGTATTTAAGGTATATTGCTATAGCGGAGCAAAAGAACTTATGTTAGGACCTGTTGGGCTCCGGTCATCTTTTTGACATATTCTATTGCCTCCACTCTGACGGTGAAAGAAGGAATAATTGAAAGCTATATATGTAAAAAAATAGCTTCATAAAAAAGGAGGTGGGAGGAAAAGAGCTGACTACTGTGTGACGATAAGATTCCGTATTTTACTAAAAGAAATACTAACTTCAAGTAAGGGATAAGCACACACTTGTTTTGTTAGTGTTTTTTACTTACCAAAACAATCAAATGAAAGTGAAGTTTTTCAAAGTATGTTTCTGCTTACCTATCAGTGCAATTATTCATGCTCATTAGGTTACAGTTATCCAGAAACATCTGGTGTAGTTTAGATATTTGCATGATGTTTGCTTCAATCCAAACGTATCTGGAAAAATCACTGTTCGCTACTGGTGGTCTGTTTCCATTTCAACAGCCTTTGTATTATGGGAAGCTCAGAATAGCTACCTTCCACAGTACTTCAACTTACCTAAAAGCACCCAGTCTCCAAAAAAATTTCAGATACAGCTTATTGAACATGTTTTCAACATGTTGATGCTTTGTTTTAAAGATTTTTTGGCATGTTTTTAGAATACTCAGAAATAACCCAAAACAGTTATTTAATAAGTCATTCCTCTTTTTTTTAGCAACTTGGCACACCAAATATTTCAGATCGTCGTCTTTATTTATATTTCTCAAGGGAAATAGTCTCATTAAAAAGTGGCAACAACATTTAAACTTACAGAATTTCATCCAATGTGCCAGTGACACCAAATGCCTTTCCTTCCCCCCCCCCGCAAGCTGTACTCAGACTCCCACCAGCGCACGTCAGCCATGATATTATTTTTGAAGATGGGTCAGTTTTTGTAAATGGTATCTCTCTAGCCAACTCAGCAAATATAAGTTACAGTTTTGGAACTGGAAGCAAATTCACTTCCAGCCGGTGGTTTATGACGGCTGTATATGCTACACAAACATCCTTGTCACTGTGGAAATACAAACAATCATTGCAAGCCATTAACTGAGCCTACAGATGATATTACGGTATGATTGTCTCCTATATCTGGCTTTTGAATTGCCTTTCAAGGGTTTTGTTCACAGCAAAAGGCACAAAATGAGCCTTCAGATAGTTAGCAATAGCATAGTTAACTACATTTTTACCTTGCTCTAAAGCAATGTTCATACAATAATCCAACCTTTATTTTCTTTTCATCAGTATATTTCTTGGCTTGCCTGGGCTTAAATGAGCTATTATGTAGCCATTAATTGGGTCTTTTTTTTTTCCTGTTTTTTTAAGGGACCTCAACTAAACAAAACAAAAGTGCCAGGACAATTTCACATATTTCACAACTTTATTTTCTTCCAGAAAAAAAAAAAAAAAGGCTTGTGGTATTTTTCTGTCCAGTTCTAGTTTGTTCACAACAGAACAGAGTATATCCCAGCACAGGGCAGCTACTTCGTCAAGATCACCACCTCAAGACATTACAGGTCACCTTTGAATAACTTTTTTACTGTTATAGAAGAATTAGTATGTTGAATATATCAGATTAATCCAAGAATTAAAGAATACAAATAAATGCTATCTATCTCGATTGCTTGAATAGAGACAACTGGCCCTAATTCTTCACAGTGTTTGAACCGCTTTGCCATATGTCCTGAGGCATGATGCTTAATTTGAACTCTGCGGATAAGATTACTGCTTAAGAACTTCCTTCAGTAAATGGGTTGCTAAATCTTGTGCCCACAGGTTTATCAGAGCTGTTCCCTATTCCTTCTTCCCTTTGTTCTTTGGAATTCTCCTATTTTTTCGCATCTTACTACATTTTCTTTCATATATATTTACTTGTTTATTTTTACAAATTCTACTAAAGTAGGTAACAAATACCTGGCCTGGAGAGCTGACAGTTTGCTGTGAATGTCACTAGATAGCTCTCTTTTGCAAGTATTTCAGTGCCAGCAAATCTTCAGTATTTACACCCACTATTAATATTTAACAACCAAGATTTATTGCAAGGTAAACAGGTATCAGAAAAAAATAACACTGAAAATGTCATACTTGTTATTGTTAATGTAATAGATGTGGTGCTTTTTTTGGACTACATTTCTGAATTTCTTATCTGAGTGAATGGGTTGCACAGTTTTCTCTCCTCAGTTTACACCTTAAAAAAAAAATAAAAAAAGCAGCTGAAAACCCCGTAAATGACATGCACCAAAAGCTTTAAACACTACAGCACTTGTGTTGCTAGACTCAGTCTACTAACAGAGAAGATTTGCAGAAAATTTTAAATGTGAATGAGGATTACATATGATGAATTAAATCCTTATTAAATATATCATACATCTCAGCTAGCTTTAATCAAAGAATATGGGCCTGGTTATCTCTGTAGCTAAAGCAGAAAGATATCTGCTGAGGGCAACTCATCCAACATGACGAAAGCTGTTGGAGAAGCAGAACAGGGAGGTGACCAGCTTTAACAGCAGAAATCTCGATGGTAGGACAGACTACAGATACGGCTTTCAGAGGGCCAAATGCAACCAGGGGCACAGCATGTTGCTTTGTAGCTGTATCTATTTTCTTGATAATTATCTTCTGTTTAAAGAGGACTCCAAGTGAGGACAGCACAAACAAAGTTAAACACGCATCGAGTGGTTCGAGCAGATTCTTGCAAGTATTGTTGACTCACGCTAATTACAAAAAGGAAGAGTATACAAGAGAGTTTACATAGGAGGGTTCCTCCTCCATACCCGGTGGGCATTACAGGCATGCAAGTAAAAGAAAGCTGGAATAAAACACTACTACTAAGGTTTTACCATAACATCAAAAGAACATTAATTATGGTTGGCTCCAGGACTCTTTTCTTGTAACTGTGCGTCACAGCTTTTCAGCAACTGTTCATCAGCAATATATTCAGCAAGAAGTAGATGTTATACCTTACTTTTCTGCTTCATATAATGAATTATCTGGAGCTGGTGGAAAGCATTTAGTGGACTACTTCGTGGAAAGTTCAGGATAAAAGGGAAAAATATCTCTTTTCTTTTCCCCTCCCCAGCCAAGTATTGGGGGAACTTTCCTCCAGGCTGTCTGGGACCTTTCAGCTATTGCTTTTGCAGCAAAGTTCACATTCATGCTAAGCATCTTCTCTTGGAATATTAAAATACAGAGGTGGAGACAGTCCAAAAGCAAGCTGATTACCATGTCAGGCCTTCTGAGGTCAGTTTACACCACTAAAATTGTCATAGTCTGGAACAGTTTTCAATAGGAGTAATGGGAGCAATACAGCCCACCACAGCTTAGGATGGGACAGTATAATGTTATAAGCTATGGTTGCCAACATAGCAGGGTACACAGTTCATTTAATGCATGAGGTTCCTTCCAGGTCATGTTTCTAAAGGTACGTGATGCCAAAAAAAAAAAAAGAAAAAACCAAACCCAAATCAAACTCTGCCATTTTCTGGGGTGGAACTGGCAGAGATCAAGTCGCTTTGTGGAGGCAGAGGTGACCTCCCTAGCTGAGGAATAGGGGCAGCTGCTGGTACTGAGATGGGGCAGCAGCAGGAGTAGAGCTGGCTTCGTCAGGCAGGTCAGGAGCCACTTCAACTGCTGATGGCACTGAAGCAGCCTGGACACCTCTCACCCAGCCCCTGCATCAGGGATTGAAATGCAACTACCTGGAAGATAAATATCTAAAAGTACGCAGTACATATCTAAAAACAGTAAATATCTAAAAGCACGCAGATGGTCTAGTACAAGAAAGTGAAGAAGAGTCCAATCAATATAAAACTGAAAATTGTCGTGTGAATTTTAAATAGACAAAATGCAATTACCCAAATAGGAACTTGGCTCAAACTGCAAGCAACTGAGGGTTTTATATCTGTATTTTGGAAGTTTTATGGGCTTACACAGCCATGCCGTGTGAATATCAGAAACAAAATAATAGCTGTACTAAGAGACCTGCTCAGACTGTGCCTTTGTGTAGTGATATAATGATGACATCTCTCTAGTTTGAAACTGTGCTGCCATAGCATAGACACTGAAGCATTCAATATGCTTTTTGCTGATTTAAAACAACCCCCAAACACAACCCCCCAAAAATAGCAAAACCAACCCAACAAGTGAATGCACCGACAGTTCACATTCATCAAGACCTGATATAGCTAGCTAATATTGAAAAACCAATATATAACCATAAAGCCTTAGTGTAGTCCTTGTTAAAGATGTGTGCACGTATCTGGGGAGCACAGTATACATTCCTCATAAATCCAAAGCCACCTAACAAGCTATAGTACCATATCACCACCTTCTGCAGAGACCCAAGGTTCAGCTGTTTTAGGAAGCTCCTGGCTTTTCCTGGTGCTGCTTTGAGCAGGATCACCTGAGAATGCTGACAAGAGAAATATCTACAACATGACTAAGGCTGCTTAGTGTTGCTCTGCATTACCTGGTGATGTACGGTCATTTTTGGCACAAAGGACACCTACCGAACAAGTGATTTAGTTCCTACAAAAAAAAAAAAAATTAAAAATTCCTTAGACACGTCCTTGTAAAAAATAAAAACACACTGATGTGGTTCAAACATGCTTTTTCTTTTTCTTTTAGCTCAAGTATATTGTGAGATAGCATACTTAGAGTTGCATTTTGTCTTTATAGTTTCATGTTCCCCCCTTGCAGTGCCTTTGTAGCATCCCTGTTTGTCTAGGATCCTGCCTGGAACGCATTTTAAAATAGAAACAGCAATGTGGTGCTGTCAGATTTTGGTACCGATGCAGAATGATTTATCTGTCTGCATAGGAGGAGTTTAGTTAAGAAATGACACAATTCCCAAGGTTATCCGATAGAGTTGTCCGAATTATTAGCTCCTGTTTTCTGTCTTTATTTAGAGAAAAATGCACAAAAAATTTGAAATTATTTCTATTATGGTCTTCCTGACTAACTACCTTCAGCAGCACTGTTGCCTCACCTGCCTAAATTTTTAAGCCACTAAGTACATAACTGAACTTTCACTACACAACAATTTCTTACTTATTTCAGATAATTAATCCTAATAACTTTAAGCAATCCTGCAGAGAGAAACATTTCTCACTCACATAAGATCTGCCTCAGATGCTAATTCCAGTTCTGACAAAAGCTACGCACCAGCCATTTTCTCTTCTGCCTTTCATCCATTGCAGCTTCTTCCTCTGCTCACCCCAGTGTTGCCACACTGGTTTTTCCCCTTCTTCATTAATGAGGTTTAGGTATAGAAGGACTGGAAAGGTTGAAGTTTTAGGATAGTAACCTCTGAATGTACCCAGAATAAATCTCCAAATTCTAAAGTGAAGACTTAGATCTATTTTTTCCTATCCTATTCTACGAGTGTAGCCTATGTTAACATACTTGAGTCCTATTGCCCCCACTGTAATTCCAGCTTATAAGGGTAATGCTTTTAGTTCCACAACAGGCCTTCTGAAGTAACATAAGCTAAAACAAGTAAACATCCCCTCTGTCGGATGTACATATATTCATTTCAGGACCTAAGTTCCAAAATAAGTATTGGTTGAACTTCAGAAGTGACATTCGCTACTTTATCGTATGGTACTGAGCCGACGTGGTTTGCAAGCCGTGTGTTGCTTTAGAGGTACAGTTTGGCTCTTCTTGACATCGAGGTTGGTACTTGGAAGCTGTGTGTGGGAAACCATTCATAGTTACTAAGCAACTCTGGGGGCCAGGGTTAGTTGAAATTTCAGTAGCTTTCTTGCCTGCAACAGAATCTAGACAACCTTGTAAGACCAGCTTACAGAAGGGCGCCCTGAAGGGTTCTCCTAAATATAAAAAAAGCATGCGTAGAGCATTGCACAACCCAGCTCACAAATCAGGATTTTGTTGTGTTTATATGCCATTTGCAAATTCCATGAAGAGCTCAAAGCAAGCGAAATGTCATAAATCTTGAAAGAAGCTAGTACTGCCTATAGCTTATATATCACGAGAGGTATTGAGTAGTGCCACTGAGTTTTAAGAGGCTGAAGAAAGTGAAAGCAGCCTGGACCCTAAAACTAGAAATGAACTAATTAAAGGGGATGATAGGTGTTTCTCCACAAGCAGAGGGTATTCATGGGCTGTCACCAGGTGCGCCACTCAGACAGGACGAGCAAGATAAGAGGCAGAGGGCAAGTGACCAAGGCTGAGATGTGCCATCCTGGGCAACTGGAGGAGCAGGTCACACCAGCCCCTCGAACGGGGGATGCAGGAAGGAGCTGCAAGATCAGGCACTGTAAGCTGGGGCAAGTTTTACAGGGTTATGAGTACTAGCTCAAGAGGGTCTGTGATTAATTTTTGCTCTGTATGACATTGTTCTTTACTGCAAATCTACGGTTTTAAGCAAATTTATTACTTTATCCTTACATTCTCCCTAGTGATGACATTATTTCATTACTTTGTTTTTCTACCAAATATACACAAGTGGTTAAAATATCCGTTATTCAAAGGCGGATGGTAAAAGTGTAAGGAACCTGCTATCTTATGAGCCTTGGATTCCCAAGAATGCTCAGGATAATAGTGATTATAGATGAGCAATATGAATTGCAAATTTTGGAGACATCTTTTTCATACGCAGAAAATGTGTGGTAGAAGACTGGCCACATGTGAGGTAACCTAATACACGTGCTCACAAGCTAGTGCTAGTCACAATTCTATGCCGAAACAGAAATACCAAAAATCCTCTAGAAACCTCTGATGGAACAGAAAGGAGGGGGAGAAAAAAGAAAAAGAAATCTCACTGAAGAAATCTGTTCCAGACAAGTCATTATGATCAAGAATAGTAACAAAGAGCAGACTCCGATTCCTGGAGATCATAAGTGTTTTGGCAAGTTCAGGTTGCATAAACATAGTCCTAATAGCCTGTAATTATAGGCAGTTACTGCATGATGCCACAGCAGTGGGAAAAGTAAGAGAAATAGACTTAAATAAAAAAATCTGCTCATTTTTGATAGTGTTGCACAGATAATCAGAAATAAGGAGTATTAGTGCATCAGTGCACCCTAGAGAAGTCCAACATCAGCTCTTTCTGTGTCAGACATAATCAAAAGTATATAACTAAACATAGGACATGATTTACCCCACAGTATTTCAGTGTACGAGTGTAGGTGTTGGTCAAAGTGAGCAGCAAGAAGAAAACATCTGTTCTGAGGGTCCCTCTAGAAAGACTGTAAAGGTGAAGTTGTGCTTTTAAATGGATTTTGTAGTAAGAAATCTATTTGAACTCTCAGAAAGTCCCTCTCAAAGTAACCAAAGTACAGCGGGGGTTCCCTACACTAATTAATACTTTACTAGTAGAAATGAGATTCACCACTACATCCTTCTGTATTGATACTTAAAAATCAAGATTTGTTTGAATACAATGAGGCAGTCGTTCCTTATCAAGGACTCAGATTTATAAGGCAGTAGTGCCAAACCTCTGCAAGTCCTAGGATGGAACCAGTCCTTACCAACTATGAGTTGAAGACAAAACAAAACAAAAAAAAAGCTGAGTTGCACATCTGTGGACTGTGTAGAGATTCAAAATTTATATCAAAATGAAGGCAGTGATCTTGCTTTAAAGTATCACAAATCTAAACATAAGCCTGGTGGGTGTCAGGGCACACCATCTGTTAAATTAATACAGTTTAATTAATCAAAGTTAAATGTTCTTACATTTTTTCACTTCTGTATCTGAATACACATTAATTCTACAGAATAGTGTACATCCTGCAACTGGATCTGGGAAGAATTAAAGATGATTAATGTGTTTACAGTGAACATCCAGCCAATGGAAATGTTGAATTGTAAGATATATGGGGAAATTTACAAAAAAATCCAAATATACTGCAGCAAGCACTTAATGTACCATGTAAGGTAACAGACAAGAATAAGGCCTGGGCGTGACAGCTGCCATCCAGGTGACCAACTTGTGGAGAACATCTACACATCTTATCCATATTCCTTGAACAATCTGCTGTAAAAGATTTTTTCCATGTGAAGAACCCATGTCCCCATAGTATGGATGGGTAATATGACCCATAACTGGCTTTGACTCCTAGGGAATGTTTCCTGGTTTTGGATAAAGAGATTTCCTAACGGCACCTTTGAAATAAGTACAAGGGAGAAGACCTGCACCGAACTGATCCCATACAGATCTAGTAACATTGGGCCAACTGGCCTTGAATTCTCAATCCTATAACTGTGTTATTTGCCTTGTACCCCCATCCTGAAGGGCCTCAGAGTGTGAGGTGTGTAATACAGATGCCTATCCTCATCGTCCCATCCCCACAACCAAAGTTTTCCAGATAACTTCATAAATGGTTGATAATGGTTTTATTTTACTCATCACTGTACTTTTCACACTGCTACTCAAACAAAACACCTATGCTACAGGTTATTATAGAAAAATTATCTAATGGGGTTACTAGTAGTTCATACAAAATAGTCACTATATTTAGAAAAATATGCATACATACAATCTAGTTTCTGCAAGTGGATGTTTTTTGCATAGCATAGAAATTTGGATAATATTTTTGAAAGGAAACATAATGCTAGATTGAGGCAGAGGATTAATCTTGTCCATTAAACCAGATGTCGATGTTCCATAGCTACCCCTCTGGTACTGCACAGGACCACAGAGCTGCAGAGCTGGGTTGGACATCTCTGCACTGGAAACGTGCTTTGTGCAGGAGATTATGATGTGAATGAAGCTTTTTTTCTTCATTATGAACTATGCTGAAAGACTACTCCAGGGGATGAAAATAGAAACGGCCATAATCATGGTAGTAATAAGCAAAAATAAGAGCTGAGGTTGAAAGTCAAATTTTAAAAGAAAGCAGATTAAAGCCTCAGAGGATCATAACAGAGCACCCCAGGATTTGTAGTTAGAAACAAATGCAGACACCATTCACAACCCTGAGCAAGGGTTCATCTCAGGGTTTCCCAGCTCCTTGTATGAATGTACAGTCATCAACCCTGCTACTGAATTTGGAAATTACTGGCTGGGGGCTCTCTGCTCAAACAAAAGAGAGTTCAGGATTGAACAGAAGGTGAAGAGAAGAGACGGAGGGAAAAGGGAAAGGGAATAGTGTAGCTCTGCATGTGCAGATGCCTCACTCGCATCCTTCAAATGCTGCAACTCATTTCAATGAGACAAAGAGCTTGCACGGTTTCTGCTGTCGTGCCTCCTGTAACGGCTGTAGTAGCGGTGTAATAACTTTTTTTTTAAGCCTACATGATACATAAAAATGGGTAAGACGACAGAGTTTACTGAGTAGCTGAGTGCCACAGAATCGACCTTAAAAAGATTTTTTTGAAGATAAGATCAGATAATACAATTTAGGCTGTTTTTCAGGACGTGATTAGCTCTCCTCCCGAGTGGCACCTTCCAGGGTACACATGGGAAGCATTCCTGCTGGACAGAAACTGCACAGCTGCTTCTGCTTTCTGTGACCAGTCCTTCCTACGCCACTGTGACACAGCAAAGTAGGGCTTATCTTTCTCTTACCAGAGAACTGGGGAAAAACCCAGTACTAAACAACTGATTTTTGCTTTGCTGTGTCTCTTTTTACATCCTGTACTCATGAGATCACAGCTCACTGTCGCCATAGCGAGATCTTGGTGTGATTCAACAGACAGAGATTTACATAGACAGTACCAGAAATATCAAAAAGAAATGCTAAATAAAATTCTCCTCAGCTCAGCAGAGGTCATCCACCTGTGCTTCAGGAAGCCCTCTGTGCACTATCATTGCTCAATTACCTTTCACCGTGGTCAAGGTGGGCATAAAGGTGACACAAAACAAAAAGAAAAGGCATAACAGCATAAGAGGTATAAGAAAAAACAAAAGAAGGACATAGAACAGCCTCCACCTTTCAGTGGGTGAGGGAAGAAGTCAGACATAGCAGCGTCAGCTCCCACCTCCACGTGCCGTGGAGGCGGCTCACAGCTGCACAGATGTTTCTTTCTCGAGGTGCTCTCAAGCAGCCCACACACAGCACTGCCGAGCACGTTTCCTTCAGCACGTGCTAGGACAAGCTTGCATTTACACCAATTACATTAGCAGAGATTTAATCTGGTTGCAAATTGTTTCCAAGATCAATGGAGCACGAAGCCCAGTTAGTTATTGAAACAAGGCCAAAATTACAAAAAACCCAAGACCTGGACCGCTGCAGTCAGACTCACAGTTTCAGAAGCGGCTCCGCATTTTGCCGGACACATGAGCTTATGCAAATGCATCTGTGACCACTTCTTCAAGGGCACGGTAGGTACGTCAGGCTCTTCAACTCAGGCCCTCGTCCTGCCTCAATGACTTACACACCGAGAAGCTGAAGGATGCTGTTCATCTACCACAGGGCTCAGCAGTGCCATCACTCACCTTAAAAACAGCCATCCCAACCCTCAATTCTGTTCTTTATCTCATTTCCACCTCACCATTTCTGAGCTCCTTAATCCTAGGGCATTTAGGCAAACCCACATCACATCCTGGTTCCTGTGGTCTCCACCCAAACGCATGCAGCCTCTGTGTTGAACCAAGGTACTACCTTAAGCAGTGAAGATAGAGAGTAGGCGAGCAGGAGTGGAATAAAGAAGACGGGCTATGAGTACTGTCAATAAGAAAGAGAAATTACAGATGTTGCCATTGAAGAAGGTGGGGTTGGAGTAGGAGCTCACTTAGATACTATTAAAGAAAAAAACAAACCAAAACCAAACCAAAAGTGCTCTCTTTCCCAAATAGCAGCCAGGTGGAAGTGCCTAGCAGGATGGTGGTCAGACCACTCTCTGTTCATCTCTCTAAATACAACTGACTTCCCCACCAGCAGTGAAACACCTGGTTCTTATTGCCATTATGGACTACATTTGCTAAATTATGAAGAGCAGGACCAGAGAGGGGAGCACTGGATACACGCAGATGATGGTGATTAGAGCAATTTTCTCAGACATGAGTTTCGATTTAAACTTCTTCAGATAAGAAAAGAAATTGAAAATTTGTTTCTCTTTATTCACATAAGCAACTACTGAAATAATTGCTTAAGTAGGAGACACAGCAGAGGAAAGAAGAGTGGTTATTCTTTCTGGAGCAGGACTGTGAATGTTATCCCACTAAAGCATATCATACAACTGAATCGGTCTGGGTAAGAAAGATTGAATTAAAAATAAATCAGTTTGACCCAATCTATTTTTTTCTCTCCTCGTTTTGGTTCACCTGATAAAGCAATTTAGGTAATAAAGTCAAGCAGAAAACAAGTATTCCCTCCACCTTCTTTGTGCTACAGGAAGCAGGAGCAGATTCAGCTGCTCATGCAGCCCTGCTTTGCACCTTGTATAATCATTTGCACTCGTGAAAACTTTGTTTAACAATACACCTGCCTCAGAAGGGCAGCATTTTGTATGTGCTAAGCACAGGCACAAATGACAACCCACTGCTCCAGGCAGCAAGGTATTCACTTCTCCATCTGTTTTCCTCTGTGTGCAAAGAGGCTAATTCAGAATACCCCTGACGTGGTCACACAGATCACTTGGCCAACTACATGTCAGAGATGATTAGTGAAAAAGGTAAGAAGGCTTTCCTCTGAGGACTCTGAAGGCAAGCAGAGGACAGGCGTTAGCTGAACGGTGTGAGTCATGGGGAGGTTGTTCTGTATCTGAGTTGTAGCTTAGCTACTTTAGCCATAAAGTTATCAAACATACAACGTTTTATTTTGTTTGCATTAGTGGTTCATTCCCAAGTGCTTCAGTGATTTATGACTCTAAGACTAAAAAATAAGAATTGCTTTGTCTTCCTGCTAAAACTCTGTCCTTCTGAGTCAGAGGAAAGAATAGATTGTTGGTTAGGATGCAGGTCTGGAATCAGAAAGATCTTTTTTCTTCCCCCGTTCCATTATAAACTTCCTATGTGACTTTAGAAAATTGTTCTCACCTGTATCTCTACTGCTGTTCAGGTAACTAGTTTAGATTCAGAAACTAACTAGCCTATGAAAAAGAAGATGGAAAAGCACTTCTTTCCTTCGCTGAGGTATGGTGAGAATGAATATATGGGATTTTGACTAGCTCAGCTATCAGAATAACAGTTTGATCAATAGCTAGACCAGATTCCAGCTACCTGTTGATGGATGGCATAAAGGGATATACCCACAGAGTTCAGCAAAAGCTTAATGAAGCTTTTGCACAGCAGCAACTAAGAGCTATTATCACCTCGCTACTTTATGCATTCATCAGTTGATTCTTGAGGTGTGGAGAGGAAGAGGGAAAAACGGGTTTATTTTTTTTCTGTTTCAAGCTGATATCCTGATTAAATAACTAATTTGATAGTAATTAAATTGCTGAGATTGTGTGCACAGCATTCCCAACTGCTTGTCACAGCGTGCTAGATCACATTGCTGAAGGACTGGAGCAGGTCTCCAAAAGCAGACTATGGTCCCTGAGAATTACAGGGCCTCCTGGAGCTCCTCCTGAGAGGGAAAACTGCTTGTTTCATCAGGCTTGAGAAGGCTGAGCTAGAAAGCTCTAGAAGTTACCGGTAGCTGAACAAGAAAACAAGGCAATTTTAACCTGCTAACAGCTGAGCAGGTTGTCAAAGGGTAAAGGTTCCTGTTCCCTTTGTACCAGAGACAGGGATGCTCTCGTTGCTCAGTTTTCTTCGTTGCTCTTCATTTGCGGTGTGACAGAAAATGGAAAACTGTTCAACACAGGCAGACACGGGGATGGATTCAGACAAATTTACCAAGGAAGCATGAGACAGTAATGGTCAGCATGATAAGTAGCAGAAGGAAATGGCCGTTTTCACTTTGACTCAGTTTCATTCCCAGCAGTTCAATAGCTTAAATCGCAAAAGTGTTTGCCCTAGAAGCTCTGCAGCAAAGCCTATGAGGCATTGCAGAATGCCGCAATCATTGCATCCTGGGAGCTACGACTGTATTTCAGACACTCCTGTGCTAAGAGAAAACTGAGCTTCCTCATTTCAGCATCTTCCTGTTTCACCCCAGCTGCTCCTTCCCTGGGGTTAAATACTAGGGATATTTTCTCACTTCCCAAAATACCAATACCATTTCCCAGACAAATTTTTAAACATCTATGGAAATAGACATTGCTGAAGGTTATATTGAGATGATTAATATGCAAACCCCTGTATACATCAACTTGAGCCTTGCTCTGCAAGTCCTCTGATGCCAGTTGGATTTGGAAACCAATTCTGCTAATTTTTGCCAGCTTTGTTAATGTCTTTCTCGATGCTACTGCATGGCTTTGGGTAATTTTCTCCCTGGTGCCTCCTTCTCCTAATTTCTCATTTTCTCTGACCAGAGAAATCCAATAAGTAGCACTGAAAGTTGCTAAAATCCATGGACTTTCACATTTGCAGAGGATTGTTGCCAACTCTGCAGAAGTTCAAGATACAGATGTAGAAGTAATCATGATTAGATATGCATGGATGCATATGGGTCACATGAGCAATGTATACACACACATATATATGTGAATACATGTCCTTTCAAAAGAAAGTTTGCTAATGTGTACAGTATTTGTATTCTCATAAATTTCCCTTAACTGTATTTTTATAAGAACCACAGCAAGTTGTCGAGCATAATAGTTTTTATCAGCAAAAATAAATTCACAAATGTAATTTCCTTTCAAATACTGAATCAATTTGTTTCTGGGTAGTTTTTATTCCAGATTTCTCTCATAGTCACTAAGATTTAATTTGAGAATACCTTATTGCTGCAGTGCACTGACTCCGGAGTTAGTTTTGTAAATGATTTAAAAGAAAAGGGACATAAGGTTTTCTTGTTCAAATCTTTACTACTTATCAATTTTCTTCCTCACATTCTCGCGTAGATAACATTGCCTGCCTAGGTGTATATGACAGTAACTACTGAAAGAAACACCAGAAATAATTAAATTTACAGTTGAGACTATTATTTCTATTCTTACCAATTTGTGAATGACACAAACCCCAATGTTTAGATTAGTTACTCAGAGTCCTAATTTTTCTTTGTTTTTCACTACTGTAGGTAATGGCAACTATGCAGAGCGTGTGTAGTGGGGGGAAAAAATAATTATCCAAGCAATAGCCTTTTTACCTGGGCTTTGAAAGCATAACTTTAATTGAACACACGTAGTTCAACGCAAGAAAGATTCAGCATTAGGGCTTCTATGTCCAGATGAAAAACCCTGTGGCTGGATGACACCAAGTACCGACTTGGTGTATAGTACAGCCTATCACTTCAGGTTTGTTTAGAAAATGTTGAGGGTCTGACTTCACAGCGAAGAGCTGGTGACATCAGGCATCATCTGCCCCCAGCCACCCTCCAAAAAGCACCACAAACTCAATCCCTGTGCCATGGATATTTGGTCTGTGTGCCTCATCCAGATCCTATGGGCAGATCATAGAATCATAGAATGGTAGGGGTTGGAAGGGACCTCTAGAGATCATCTAGTCCAACCCCCCTGCTAAAGCAGGTTAGCCTAGAGCAGGTTGCACAGGAATGCATCCAGGCAGGTTTTGAATATCTCCAGAGAAGGAGACTCCACAACCTCTCTGGGCAGCCTGTTCCAGTGCTCTGTCACCCTCACAGTAAAGAAGTTCCTCCTCATGTTCAGGTGGAACTTCTTGTGTTCCAGTTTGTGCCCATTGCCCCTTGTCCTGTCGCTGGGCACCACTGAGAAGAGTCTGACCCCGTCCTCTTGACATCCACCCTTTAGATATTTATAAGCATTGATCAGATCTCCTCTCAGCCTTCTCTTTTCCAGGCTGAACAGACCCAGCTCTCTCAGCCTTTCCTCATAAGAGAGATGCTCCACTCCCCTAATCAACTTTGTGGCCCTCCGCTGGACTCTCTCCAGTAGTTCCCTGTCTCTCTTGAACTGGGGAGCCCAGAACTGGACACAGTACTCCAGATGCGGCCTCACCAGGGCAGAGTAGAGGGGGAGGATCACCTCCCTCGACCTGCTGGCCACACTCTTCTTAATGCACCCCAGGATGCCATTGGCCTTCCTGGCCGCAAGGGCACACTGCTGGCTCATGGTGAGCCTGTTGTCCACCAGCACTCCCAGGTCCTTCTCCGCAGAGCTGCTCTCCAGCAAGTCAACCCCCAGCCTGTACTGGCACATGGGGTTGTTCCTCCCCAGGTGCAAGACCCTACACTTGCCCTTGTTGAACTTCATCAGGTTCCTCTCCGCCCAACTCTCCAGCCTGTCCAGGTCACGCTGAATGGCAGCACAGCCTTCCGGTGAGTCAGCCGCTCCCCCCAGCTTTGTATCATCAGCAAACTTGCTGAGGGTACACTCTGTCCCTTCATCCAAATCATTGATGAATACGTTGAACAGGACTGGACCCAGCACTGACCCCTGGGGAACACCGCTGGTCACAGGCCTCCAACCAGACTCCGCACCACCGATCACTACCCTCTGCGCTCTGCCATTCAGCCAGTTTTTGACCCACCTCACTGTGCGCTCATCTAAGCCACTCTTCCTGAGCTTTCCTATGAGGATGTTGTGGGAGACAGTGTCAAAAGCCTTGCTGAAGTCAAGGTAGACAACATCCACTGCTCTCCCCTCGTCCACCCAGCCAGTCATGCCATCATAGAAGGCTATCAGATTGGTCAAGCAGGATTTTCCCTTGGTGAATCCATGTTGACTACTCCGGATAGTCTTCTCCTCCTCCATGTGCTTAGAGATGAGTTCCAGAATGAGCCGTTCCATCACCTTTCCAGGGATGGAGGTGAGACTGACTGGCCTGTAGTTTCCCTTGTCCTCCTTCTTGCTCTTTTTGAAGATTGGAGTGACATTGGCTTTCCTCCAATCCTCAGGCACCTCTCCTGTTCTCCACGACTTTTCAAAGATGATGGAGAGTGGCCTAGCAATTACCTCCGCCAGCTCCCTCAGCACGCGTGGATGCATCCCATCGGGACCCATCGATTTGTTGATCCAGACTTAATGCCTGTAAACCCCAGGTGCCTGCTTTGTTACATCCCCCATGCCCATCACAGCAGCAGAATGTGTCTCCTCCTGTAAACCAGTTTTTGGGCACATATGGGTGTATTTTTCAGAATGTATTTGGATCTCTGAATTCCGCTGTAATCAATAGACTCTGGATGCTTAACATGTTTACTGCTTTAGCTAATATTAAATCCACTTGTAGTCCTCATGTAAGGAAAAAGGGATGTATTTGGGCAAACCTGCTTTGTAGGCTTTGGAGTTGCTCTGAATCTTAGCTACAGTTCTCTCAGACACATGCACTCCTTCATTTCAAAGTCACCATTAAAATTACATTATAGGATGTGAACGGGGTCAACAATACTAGTAAACAAGAGGTAAAAGCAACCATTAAAAGACATTTGCTGGCAGGTAATCTTTGTAGTCTTAGAGGAGGCCAGGTAGGTCACTGAATGTGAAGTAGTTAAGATCAAGAAATATAATAAATTATTAATTGTCATAATTTATTATTTATTTCCTCAGTGCTACAGTTTACCTAGAGCTTGATCGGCAAACAAAAGAATTAGGGTATTCAAATCAAACTTACATTCTGATGTTTTATTTCTGTATCATTTATAGCTAGTGTTGAATCATAAATTTAGGGCAGCATTCAAAGGACACTCAAGTCCATGGCAAATCTCTCTCATAATTAAGGCAGTAGCCAAATAAGGTTTTCTAATCAGCTTTATTCCTGCCATTCTAACACATGACTGTATCTACAAACCAGATTAACCTCTTGGCTTCCAAACTGTCTTACACTCCTGTACTCAGCAGTATTTTTGAAGGATATATTATATACAGAGGATTTTAAATTATTTTCTACTTTCAAACCTTGTCTGGAAAACTTGTTCCCTGTTTCCAGAGGGGTTAGAGTGGGAGGGTAAGTGCTAACACTGCAATATCTGCAGTTGTTTGGATTGAGATAGAGGAAAATTAAAAGTAAGTCTTGGATAAAAACTAGAGTTATTTGACCCCATATATTTAAGCTTATGTTCATGTAGATGTAGTCCAAATTAACAATCACCTTGGTCTTAAAAAACCTTGTTCACATAAGGAGCTTTAATCGTAAGAGCAATGATCTGCAGATCTAGACCTTGTGTCTACCTGGTTTAGGCTGGTATCTTGGAAGGTGTATACACACACACACAGTTTTACCATCCCTTTGCAGATTGGGGTGAATATTAGCCTCAATGAAAATGAAGAGAATTTTTCCTTTTGATGGAGACAAGCATTTCCTTCCTGGTGAAAATATTTCTTTATATAAACCTAGGAAAGGACAAATTTTTGCAGAATTGAAGCCTTTGAAAGTGTTGCTCTATGTTGCAAGCTGAATTAAAGAGGCTTAGTTGTATGTTTTCAGTGAATCCTGAGCAAAAGGAATTTTGCTAAGCTTTGCCTTCTGTAAACGACAACTAACCTATCCTTTTATTAACAGTAAAACCAAATTATGTTGAATGACAAAGGCTTTTAAAAAATCTATTCATTAATGTTTTTCCTTCTTCATCCAAAACCAGCATTTCACCTCATGTATTACATCAAACTAAGGATCAATTAATTTGTTCAGCCATAGTCCGGACTAAAATAAGTCAGTGAAAGTCTATTAAAAGAGAAGAGCTCAGTGGTGTCATGTCAGCAGAGAAAGCACGTTGTTTTTAAACACAAGATGCTGACAGAAAGCTGACAGCCACAACTATGAGAGGTAAAACACCGCAGCAGTAGATGTGTATGTTATTTATCTGTTTAATTAAAGAGCAAATAAATTCCAGCTTGGAGGCCAGGGAACATTTGGCATCCCCAGAATCTGTTGCCTAATCCCCTGGGGAAGTAAAACTCATCCAGAGACTGAAAATGAAAGCGAGTGCTGGGCTGTTTCAGAGCATCACTGAGAATCCAGAAGCTGGAGAAGGTTGCTGTAAAGAGCATATAGTGCCTAATACTCTTGTTCTGCAATCCCGAATTAGGGTATTAGGTTGTACAAAGTGGAAGACAGAGCATTAAAATGCGTTGCGTGTCAGATAAAGAGGAAGCCAATAATTTTATTTATAAACATTAGTATGGAAAGCAAAAAAAGTCCAGTATTCCTTAGTTATTAATAAGACCTTTGCTTGTTTTTATGAGTCCCCCTGTACTTTAGAAGAGTGTGCTGATGTTGGAGCACACACCAGGTATTTACAAGCGGGGAGAAATGAATAGCCTGTCTGATTCTGACAAATTATCCTTGGAGAGGAAAATAACTCCAGAAGAAATATAGTTGGTGTTAAACTTAATAAAAACAGACCCTGATGGACTCCCCTCGGATTGTGGCAGACCTTTGCCATGCACTCTATCCCTGCTCCTGTCAAAGAGCCTCCATGAACTTATAATACGTATGGAAAAAATATTTTTTTCAACCATTAAAACATAATTACTTTTCCTTTCCCCCAGAAAAAAAAAAGAGAAACTTGCAGGTAAGGCCCTATCTGATACTGTAACCGCTGGATGAAGAACTTACAATTCTAGCTAAAACACGAGTAGCTTAAGAAACTCCCCACTTTTTTTCCAGAGACTCAGCAAGATATGTTAAGAAGAATTTACTCTATACTGGGAAATTGGTAGAATTTGCTTACCAGAAGGAAAAGCCATGCATACTGTCCAGCTTCAAGCAAAAGCATTTGAAAGGGTCAGACAGAGATACAGTATACATTAAACTTTTTGAAAATATGCATATACAGGAGACATTGAACGTTAATCTCTGTTGTAAAAAAAAAATACATCACCTTTCATCTATTTGGTGAGCACTTCTCAAGATTTTGACTATTTTTGCAAGCGGCTGGCATGTGCTGGGACTCTGAGAGCTGTTACTTGCCCTTAGGAAATGAATTACCTTTCTAAAGAGACGTGGGGAAGGATGGAAAATGAAAGTTACTGCAATATAGAGAGAGATGCGGGGGTGGCAGTGAGAGATGAAATCAAGGTGACCTGGGTTTGAAAGCCACAGGTTGTGTTAAAAATGTGCTTACTGGAAAGACCATCAGAAAGGAGCCAGGTATTTCAGCTCGTCTGTCGGGACACTGCTGTAAATAGGCAGCATGATTCAAACTCAGACTTACCTGCAGTTTCTGATTTTGGGGTCTTGGGTTCACTTTGTAGCAGCAGTTGTCACTCTGCAGTGGTTTGGGGTGCTCTTCTCCATCACTGCCTGCCTGCCATGCATGAGGGTGCAGTCCCCTGCTTCTCTGTGGACAAGGCACAGCAGAGCCTGCTACAAGCGCTGACTTATTTTGTGGTTATAGTCAGCATCATCCACAGGTTATATTAAGCTCTGTTAAAACTGTAAATTTAACAGCAAGTGTGTAGTGGTAGGAGCCTCTTTTGCATGGTTTATGGAGATCTAGAAGGATTTATTCTTCCACCCTGAAATTTTTTTCTCTAACACTCAAAGATTTATAATCCCCCATATCAGGAAAAAGTCTGCTCCCAGTTTTATTTGAATATCTGTTGATAGATCAACAGGTCTTTCTGCTATGAAATATTGCCTTTGCCATTTCCTTGCTTGTCTGAAATATGGACTATATCTGCTCAAAAGTGCCTAATTCCCATAGCAGTTCCCTTTTTTTTTTTGGGGGGGGGGGGGGGGGGGGGGGGGGGGGGGGG
>VZSC01017134.1:293902-322054 GCA_013398225.1 Steatornis caripensis
GGGCAGGGGGCGTGTGGGGAAGAAGAAAAAAAAAGAAAAAAAAGTCAATTGGTTTACTTTCTGTATAGGACATATACCAAATGTTGACTATTGCATTATGTCCACAGCAAGGATTCCAGGCTTAAGTTGTCTGATATTAACAGACTAATGGCATGTTATGGAATTGATTTTCCATCAGCCTTTTCAGGGATATCACTCCTCCTTTGTTCTTCTAATAGATAACATCACCTTCAATAACCTCTCCTCTGCATCTATTAACTGGCATGTGTACTCCTCTCCTTCCCCTTCACTTTTTCCATATGCTGTAACATGATATGAATCTAGTTTTTCAAGCGAGTAGTATCTTAATAATAAAGAGACAGGTGAGATCCAGATATGAGCATTTTTCACAAAGAAGAAAAATTACTGGGCTGAGACTGATGCTTTCATGATGCTGAAAGAAAACTGGGCACAGTACACTATAGCTACCAGCCTTGGGTTTGATATAAAATTACAGCTTAGTGTTAAGAACCTGATTTAAGACAGTACCTCAATCCAGAGTTTTGAAATTATATCTAAACTATTAATTCCTATTAGTTTCTCTCAGATGCCTTTCCACTAGTATTAAAATATGCATATTAAATAATAGTATAAATTTTAAAATACATTCTGGAAGATTTCAGTGGCCTTTGGATTAAGCCCTAATTGATTTGTATCAGTGAAATACTCAATATATTTTAAATCATACAAGGAGAAGACTTTTCTGGGACAGCTGGATCCTTGCAAGTAAAGAAACAGCTAAGAAACAGTAGAAGATTTTGAAATGTGTTATTAAAAGATGTTACAGAAAGGGGAGAAACAAGCTCAAAGTATGTTTCTGGGAAATTTTTGGTAACATTTTGATTGCCTCTCCAAAGATAACGGAACCTCCTAGTGTTGTACCTATCCCTGAAATAAACATACTCCCGTCTACGTGGGGAAATATTTTATGTTGAAATTAGCAAGTTGCTGAACTTGATATCACCTAGCCCATCTTTAATGTATGCTACTCTGTTTGCGATCTGTAATACCACTCACAGTTATGCAAAGCTGACTGAAGGTTGTGCCAAGTTCAAATGAAGCGTCTATTTATCAATTGTGTGTTTCCTGCTGGAGCCTGAGACGTTAATATTGAATATGCCTAATAGCATTTTTCAAACTCAAACAGTCCTGGCTTATTGCTAAGCATTTTGAAACAGAAATCTCAACTGTTATGGGCATTCTGCATTAGAAAATGCCTGCCCAGCTTTCTGTAATTATGGGTTTTCATAATACACGGTTCTCCCCATAAGACAAACCAGAGAAAGGGAATGAGAAGTCCAGGTTGTCCACAAAACAGGCATCAGAGTTTAGTTTTGTATGAACCATAGAGTACTTGCTAACTATATAATATTTACATACGATACTTACTGGAGGCTGTTAATTATTATCTTTACTTACACCTGTCTTAGGAGAGAAGTGTAAACTACTGCTACTGTAATGAAAATTGCTCTTTTCTTCACGTATGCCTTTGTCATCCTAATACACCTTGAAATTGGGCAAGAATTTAAAAATTGTAATCCCTTTTGCCTAAACCCCCCAAGACCGATTGCATCCACCTCATCTTGCTGTCCTGTCCTCCCTCATAGAAGTTTCGAGCTCCATGACCAATTTTAACCAATTTTCAGTGATTGTGTATCCATCTCAGAAATAAGATATTTCTCCAAGTGCCACAAAAATAGAAATGAAAGCATTAACACACATTGGTTTTATATTAAAAAAACAGGAAAAAAAGAGACGCAAAATACCTTCATTTGTCCTGTCCCTTTCCTCCTATACAGGAAGGAGATGTTTTGAATGCCTCCTTTGTGTGAAAAACTTCTGATGGAGTTCTCACTTTATTAGGCACCAGAGAATCCAAATACACGAGACAAAACCATTAGAAATCAGGCTTCATTAGTTTCATTGCTCATGGAAGTGCTTGTTAATACAGACACTCCATTTTTAAAATGTGTTTCTCTGAGCACAGAGACTGTCTGCTGGAATTAAAGCTACGTAGAAGATGGGCCCCTTGCCAGTTCAAAGGAACACAAATTAAGGCTCTGATGTTGGTAGCGTTTATGCGTGCGCTTAATTTTACAAACCAGTGGGAGTAGTCATAGATCTGAACTTGAACATATTTGTAAATGTTTGCAGACTGCGGACAAGGGAAATAATAAACAGCATTTTGCAATATTGTATATTTGTACTACGTAAGCTGAGTATAGCAGTTGAAGACGCACATTTGGAGTTAAACTGGCAGCAGGTGCTAAAGAATTCTGCAATGACCATACATAACTCCAGTTTTTCTGGTGAGTTGGTGCATTCAGGTTTAGGAGTTACGAAGTCTAGACAAGTTGCTGTCATCTTTAAAAAAGTTTACTGGTTATTTTGGCGAGAAATTAGTGGATGCCGAGTTAGTTACATTTCAGCAACAGCAACATTAGACTCACTTAATAGAGGGGGAAAATAACAAGATTGTGCAAGGGCATGTACCTGCAAGATTTGCCCAAATGCAGACTATTAATTTTCAGTATATTCCTCCACACTTTTTCCTTCTCTTGCAGTCCCATACTGCATTCAGAAGCGCAGGCTTTGAGACTGTGCTTTAGAAAGGAATTTAAGGGAGTAGCTAAGATTTTGCATGTAAGAGAAAGTATACTTGTCCCATCCTTGGGAAGCACGTAAAAATGAATCATCAATTTAAAAGTAGAAAAAGACAACCAAGGAACGAGAGATTTGAGAAGGGTGCATGAGAGCCCCGTCAGAGCAGACGAGATAGCAGCGGTGGTTAAGAAAACGGCGGCTGAGACAGCGAGAAGGTCCAGGGCAGAGGCTGCAAGAGCACAGCTCCCTGCTCCTGGCACCTGATTTTGAGCGCTCTCTGCCAGTCCAGTGGCAATAGCACAACTTTGAGGACTCGCTTAGGCTGGTTCCCTCAGGTCAGCAGGACCGCGCCCTGCTGCAGGCGCAGCAGATGAGATGTCATAGGCCATGGATGTCAAACTGCTCTGTGTACTTATGCAGCCAGGGTCTGCAGCCTGCGGCCACACCAGGCTCTCGTTCTTCATATTTCAAACTCAAATGCCAGGTCTTGAGCTGGCACAAATCACAGTAACTATGTGCAACCAGACTGATTTATACCAGATGGAGATTTGGTACTGTAAGTTCTCTTTGGTTTCAATGTTACTCCAAAGCACCAGCTCTCTTCTGAGGAGCACCGAAGTGGATATCAAAATTCCCATTCAAAGCTTTAGACAAAATTTGTTTGAAGGCTTAATCCAACCTCCTGTAAAAACGTGCATTAGAAAATGCCTGCCCAGCTTTCTGTAATTATGGGTTTTCATAATACACGGTTCTCCCCATAAGAGTATATAGACTCATCAGAAATTCAGCACAGATGCACTCATATCGTACCTCTAATGAATCAGAAACACGCTGCATGTTCCTCCCCATTTAAGACTCCAGGATGTTATAATTTAAGTCTAAATACTGCAGCGCGCATTTGTCTGTGACATTGAACTACTGCATATTGTTTGAAAATAGAAGGGGGCTATTTTTCAAACCCTGAAAAGATGAACAGGTACGTAAAGCTCCCTAGAACTGTTTTATCACACAAGATCTTCTTCCAAGCACAATTAATGAAAATGTATATAATCGTCGTAGAAACAATTTACTGAAAAAACCCAGACTTTTGCCTTGATTTTCCTCTCATTTACATTAATACAGATGAGGAATATTTCCCTCTGAATCCCAAGGTAAATTATCAGCTGATTTCTGTTAACTCAGTGAAGTAAAACTAACGACGCAAGAATTCAACCCTTTCCGTTAACTGCTATATGTTCTTTCACATTTGAAATTAAAATTCCTCCTTACTGTGAGGGTACTAAAAAATTACAGCCATTCCGCTGAGTTATTTCACTGACCTTAGTTTTTCTATTAAAAATTATTACCATCAACATCAGAATGTCCATTTTGAGTAATTTTTATATATGTCTTGCCTGTGGATGCCAGCAAACTTGCCAGTACTTCCTTAACACTCTCAGAAAATGGACGCTGTATGAAAAAACCACAAAAAATCCCAATACCAGACAGTTCTTTCTCTGAGGCTTCACAGAATAAATTCAGCATTACCCAAAAAAGAGGAAGAAGAGCAAGTGGGGGTAGGAAGGGGTGGGGGGAAGAAGCTGTAAATCCAGGCGTCATTTTTGCTTGATTAAGAATTCCTTTAGGACCAAAGAACAGAACATTTTGAAAAAAGCCCTGCAAAATTCAATCAGAGGGTTGAGGAAAAAGCTACTGACACTCTCCCCATTTGGTGGGAATAAAGTGAAAAGAAATTTCCCTTGCAATATTTTTCGCAGACTACCATTATTATATTTATATGCTTGTTTTCCGCCACTGTGTATTTTGGAAAACAACCTCAATCTTCTCAATGGCATATGCAGAACTCTCCATGCGCACATTTTGTAGCTGTTAACCTAGTTTGTAGTCCACAGGATGTTCTGTAAGTTTGAACCATTCATTGTGTTGAAGTACCTGGTTTCCATTAAAGTCTGATTAGATTTTAATGCCAAACTTTCTTAGGCTTCTTAGGAAATCCCAGCTATCAGGCATAAATAATTTCCCAGCTACTTCAAACAGGCAAGGCTTGCAATTAAACAGAGCTATATTCAGAATAGGAAAGAACTGTTAAATCCTGATCTAAAATGAAGGCGACGCAAACTTCAGAGAAATTTCACTGAAAGCTGAAAGTTCGATTGGTTCAACTGTTGACTGCCTGTCCTTCTGGCTATGGACTTCATAGAGGATTTAAAATATGCAGTACAGAAGGTAAAATGTCTAACATCTGCACAGCACATAAACACAGAAGTGTACATATCTTGCAGATATGTGGTTAAAACCAGATAGTGGGGTCTGAAAATGAGTTATAGCCGAATGTAGCATTTCCTTTGCATTTTGTACCTGAAAAGATGCCCACTGAATGATACAATAAAAAAAAAGAGATGGAAAGTGATGTTTCTGTCTGGGGACATTAGAAGCAGTAGAGACAGATCCCAGAAGGGAGCGCTGGCTGGTCGACCACTACGTCTCCAAGCAACCTTGATTGTTACAGAACTGCTTTACTTCCCCCAGGTATTTCCACCAGTTTGTAGAGGAAAAAACCAGAAGCTTAAACACCAAATACATATTAGTGCTAGTGGATGGCACTTACTCTGACTGGCAGAAACGTAAGATGATTTCTGTCATGTGTTTTGCACCCCAAAATAATCTTCCCTAGAATATGAAAGATGATGCAGTAGAAGGAAAAGAAAACCCAGAGCCAGACCAGTGACATGAGGTGCATGTATAATGCTTCCAGCAAGCCTAGGGAAAAAAAAATTGATGTGCAAGTTAAAGCAGACAGCAAGTTTTAACTTAGGGGCTAGAACCAGACAGACAGCAGATTACTCAGTCTTACTCATGCAATCCCGACACTGTATTACGATGTCTATATATTTTATACTGGTGGACTGTTGTTTTTAAATTATATCTCTCAGCTATTAGGCACTGGCAGCAACAGGCAAGCAAGGGCTGTCTTTTTTTTTTGTCCATAATCATCATAATTATGGTTACCTGCATCAAAATCCTACTTTACCTTCTTGTCTCTTCTGTGTCTTGTTATTATAACATTTTTGGGGGGAGGCAGGGCAGTGTTACCTTTCCTATCTTACAGCTTATTTTAGGGATCTTACTGCAGCAATCCTGCAGCAATAAATAATATTTATTAACCATAAAACCAGCAAAAATTATTATAAACTTTGATCCTGCTTCCAGTGAAATCAGTGGTAAAAGTGTCATTGATTTCCAGCCAGCAGGAGCTAGAGAGTTTTTCTTCATCTGCTTCACAAAGTAAAGACAGTGGAATTATCCTTCAACATTAATGATGAAATGCAAAACTGAGTTCAGCAACAAAACATTTTTCAGGCATGAAACGACAGTAAAATTTAAAATCATTAAAACCAGCAAAATATTCTCCAGTGCTATTGGCCCAGCTATTACTGTTGAATTTCCATTTTCTTTTGGTATTTTTCTTCCATTCTCCTTCCCAGGAGAAAGCTTCCATCATTTCTCTTAGTTAGATCACCATTTTCTTCTTAGTTGTTGTGCATATTCTCTCTAGATACCGAAAATGGAATAAAGACAGTTCTTAGTCTCTCCTTAACATTTTCAGCATAGGAACAATCAGTTGCTGCTTATTTAGAAAATAGTATTTGAACATCTCCAAAACTAATTTCTAAACTATGGAATGTGTATGAGAATAATAACCCCCCCAATTTTTAGATCAAACCGCTCTAATCACTGCCGGTCACATTGGATAATGTGGGCTGAACAGCCTCACCCAGTAATGTGTTCATCAAGCCCATACTCTTTGGCTGTACTTTCTTAAAGTTGACTGCTTTTGATTCAAAGGTATCACAGAGCAGAAAGTCCGTTTAATTCCAAGATAAGTCCTTTTAATGGCTAGAGATATTAATTTCAAATTGGAATTAGCCTCACTTCAGCAAAATCTTTTTAATATCTTTTTCCTGCTAGATCTAAGACCTGTTTACCATCACAATTTCCTCATTCATCACTGAAATAGAGCCTGCTCTTAGATGGGTGTGAGAAATGTGAGCCTGTAAGACAGTGGAAGAAGCTCCTACTGACACAGAACCGATATTTATGGTGGAGCTATGATAATATGCCTGAATAGCAAATATGTCCTGGGATATGGGTATTATTTAATGGTTCATTATGTCATTCTTGTGGGCATGTGGAAAGAAAGACAAAATACAAAGGATGCATGTTGACTTATCATCTTTATTAATTACAACTCTTTGGGAACTCTGCAGTTACTTGGATGGACTCTGCAGTCCTTAGTCATCATATCTGTTGTGGGGCTGCCATCAGCAGTCCATCTCTCCACATTTAATCCCCCTTGCCTTTTAACTCCACTAGAATACTTCTTTTTGTGGTAAAGAAGAGCTGTCCAAATGCACAAGAGGTGACAGAAGGCGCTTCTCTTGTCACACCATCCCAAATTCACCTTGCTATTGAGTCCCACCTGCAGAGCTTCAAGGGAAAAGGCTCCCACTGGGGGGGACATGAACAACAAATTCAAACACTGGCTTTCGTGATTCATACTCTTTCTCCAAGTACTGTGAATTTCTCTCCACAACAACTAGCATCTGTCTTACAACACAGGACCCAAGCAAACAGCCGGGAGAAGTCAATCATGAAACTTTGGGTCAAACATGCAGTGTTTTGCTCACAAATCTAGACCCCCATTGGTCATAAGGGAAGACAGAAAAGCTCTACACTCCTGTTCCCAGTGAGGGTCTCCAAACACTTCACTACATCAGTCTCCCATCTGTCTCAGGATTTATGGTGACTCTGCTATCGTTCAAGCCGATGAAACTGTAACACTCTTTTTCAAGTAAGGTCTTAAATGAAAATAAAATGTTCTTGTCTATGATTGCTGAGATACTAGCCCTATAGCATAAAGTCTTACCCTGCAAGGAATGGAGGGGGTGAACTTAGGTAGTGATGCAGGAGTCGCAGCCAAGGTGAGCAGGGATCAGTGGTCCAACTGACCTTACTGGCTTGCTTATCCAGCTGGAACATCATTTGTGTTCCAAAGCCAGAGAGAAGGAGGAAAAAAACACTATAAAGAAAAACACCACCTCTTTTTTTCTCCACCAGCAGAGACAAAAATCATCTGTGCTTGAAATTTCAGGGGGAGCATTTCAATGCATTTTAGAAAGGAAAGAAAACAGCTTTTTCTTCTTTTAATTGGGTGAGAGTAGTGAAACGAAGGTGCAACTTTAAGTCAAAGACATGCTGCTAGGTACTTTGCTGGACCGGGGTCCAAGTCTGCAGGTAGTTCGAGGACTGTTGCTGTGAAGAATTCATATGCGCTTATTTTCAGGGAAGGGAATTCTGCTGCATTTTTACCATTATCAGCTCTGTCTTCCAGTCGGTTGACAGGCAAACTCAAACCCTGGGGAAGGGAATGTGGATAGAACATTTTCTTATTTTGACATACAAAATATTGCACTGCACCACTATCTAGTAATGGGAAAACAAAGGAAAAAGAGATTGTTGTGATATATATGTGAATAAATCAGCACACTGCTTCATGTCTTTGCAAACACACTAACTTCGACTGACATGGAGACAACCATTAATCAAGTGTTTGCCTCACACTGCTCTCAACCTTGTATAAGTAGTACTTAAAATAAATAATGGATATTAATTTAGACACCTATCTATACTCTTTAAAACTAGAGTAAGAAAAGTGACTGCAGATTTGTACTGGGAGAATTTAAGACATCAGCATTTTAGATAAAGATGAGAGCTGGATTTTTAAAATAGCATCTTCTCTTTGTGCCTATACTAATTGCAAAAACATTTATATTTGGAATAATTGCTCTACACTTTTATTTTGTTATGCACAATCTGCAGAAAAAGAATAGTAGAATAAACAGAGGTTTCTAAGAACTAGCCTAAATGCCAAAATACAATTTACAGATATTTTCATGAATGAACCTCAGTTCATGGCCAAGAATTCATTTTCCTCTTATGCTGCAACTCTTCTTATGTCATTCACATGCAAAACAGTCTGACTAGACAAGTGACATAGAACCAAACCCTAATCAAGGAATACATTAATTAGAAGGATTCCACTTTGACAATGCTGTCTTACTATGCCCCAAATATTGTATCTGATCTAAGACAGATTTTGGCTTTAAATTTTGCAGTGCAAAATTGTCTTTTTAAAAGAAATTTACGGCAATGCACTGCCTAGAACTCTGGCATCACAGTGATGCACCTGATTTAATATGTCATGTTTCAATAGGCAAGCCATTTACCTATTTCAATACGAACTCTGTCTACCATGTAATGTATTTATTTCAGCATAATCTAAGACATCTCTTACTCAGGATGTATGTTTCAATTACATTTCAGTGCAAAACACATTCACTGAAAGAATCTTCATACTCTAGGATCTTGAGTAATGAAACATTTGAAGTGCTGGAGAGCCTAGTACTGAAATCTTTATTCAGGCAATCTCCCACAAAGGCAACCATTTCTCTTAGCAACTTTGATCAATACCTCAATGTGCCAGACTGAAAAGCTTTAACGGGAATATGGATTCCTTCTGTTCCTATCAATAAAATATGTAATTAATTGAAAATTGAAAACTTGATTGATTTTGGTTTGATTTTTTTTCATTCAAATTCTATCAGCCATATTTTCAAACGTGTGGATCTGGCTCTTATCTGGCACGAAGCAGGGAAGCTCTTGTAAGCCTTATAAAAGCGGATTGAATCTAAGATCTAGAAGGCAGAAAATGGCTGGAAAATGAAATATCTCATGTATACTGGCTGGTGAATTTACTTTATATATACCGAGTACCTCTGCTGCAAGTACTAGGTTAGCATGTTCTTTAAATCAGAAGCCTCTAACATCCATCTACCCCAAGTAAAGAAGTGATGGTACGACACAACCTTGGCTTGCTTGGACACTGAGGATTTGTGAGTTCTCCCTGCAGCAGGAACCATCCAAGCTGGCCCCAGGTCTATCCCAGGGCCAGGCGGAGCCAAGGAAATACAAAACCAGAGGAGTCCAGACACAAAACAACGGCCTCATTTTCTACCCTCTTACACCAGTTTTATGCCAGTGTATATCTGTAGGTGGCTTTACAACAGCAAAAGACTTCAGGATTCAACCAGCTTATACTGTGTCACGTCCTGAGCCGGTTTTAGAGACTCAGGTTGAGACAGGGTACTGCATTAATGTCAGGAGGAAAACCTTTATAACTGTAACCTATTAGTGAAGATGCTGAATCTGAAGCCTCCCAAAACTGTGAATAAACAAGCATCTTAATCTGATTTTTTCCTGCAGCTGCAATTAATCTGAAGGGCTTTTTAAGTAACTGTTTAACAAGGTTGGAAATTGCAGTGCAGCATTCTTGGTATGGCCATTTTGTTCACAAAAGTTGTTTCCTACTAGAGTTCCTGAGCCAAGTGAAAATAATCTAGTAAAATGAGCAATAGATACAGATATATGACATTTATATGCTTTCCACATTAACAGAGCTTCTGTTATAAATTCCTATTAATCAAGCATTCCATCAATATAAAGTTTTCCATTAAATTCAAAGAGGAACTCTAGCGAGTGTAGTCATAGAGCTTGTTTAATATAGTGCAATGATGCCAACATTTCCATCTCATCTATCTAGCTGCAGCTTTTTTCCTACTGAGCTCATCACTGGAGTAGCTGAACAGCTCAGTGACAGTGGAAAATTCTCCTGATTATCTACAGGGAAAAAAAAGTCCACTTCTCTGACTTTCACCACTTTTAAAACAAAGCCAGCAATAGCAGATTGTCATTACAACTGTCAGTACAGGTGTTTACAATTGTTCTGGGCCCACAGCTCACCAATTTAAAAAATGCCTCAAAGTAGCTGTACAGTTTCTTCATACTTTTGATGTTTCAGGTGACACCTGGACACTTCACAGAAGCAGAAGTTGAAAAGCTGCAGTGCCCAGGGTGAGGCACAAATGGAAAAAGTGGGGTTTTTTAAAAGTATTTGTATGTTTTGTATGTTTTTGTTTGGGTTGGTGTTTGTTGTTAGTGTTTTTTTTTTTTTATTTTTTTGTCTGGTATCAATACAGGAGAGAAGGGAAGAGGCTAAAGGAACCAAAAGAGACAAAAGGAAGGGATCAAGTAACTCAGACCTTCTGATGAAGCACTGTGGAAGAAAACTGTGGAAGAAAACTTTTTGTGCTTGCCAGCCCAGGGCCACCACCTTCCCCACTTGCACTGAAGACTTAACACAAAGAGCGTTCTTTGCAGGTGAAGTGGAGAAAAAAAGCCTCCTGGGCATTTCCTGGGGTTGGAGGAACATTATGCACAGGAGGCAAGTTTGCTTACAGGTGACCATATTTTCTTGTGATCCAGAGCTCCAGGCCTCTTGCACAGTTCCAGAGAGGTGAACATCCTCATTGTTAGACGAAATACAGACAGTTGGATAGATGAAGTGGAAAATACAGCAGACAGCGAAAGGTTCAGAATCAATTTATTTCCCACTGCCGAAGACGATCACACATGCCTGGCTCATCTCGGTGCCGCGCTCCACCACTCATGAGCTGCACACTCACCCTTCAGTAGTGAAAGCTATTTGTTTGGTCCACATTGAGTTTATACGTTCTGTCTGTGTACAAGTGTGGACAGACAAGAAGAGATACTGGGGGACATATAAACCCTTATATGTCCTCTCTGTTAATGTTTTAGCACAGCTGATCTTGACTGCTCTAATACCATAGTTTTCCCCATCAGGGATAACTGCAGTAATGCAAATGGATTTTGAGAGAAAGGAGATCCAGGAGGAGACAGAGTTGAATAGCAAAGAAAGAGTGTAACATTTTCATGCAAGGGCAGAATAAAATCTTTACCCTTTCCTTACATTTACCTCTTCCTCCTGTGCCAGTTCCATGTCTTTCTGAAGACTGACATGCAGACAATGAGGTTTCTTTTCAGGAAAGTACAATATTTCTTCCCAAGAACAACTCATGCGCTTCAAGTTAGATATGTTCTTAAAGGCATCCTTGACTCATGACCCAAGATATCATTTGTCAATGAAAATTTCTCTCCTTCTATTTCTCTTTTGGAGCTAATAAGGCTGCACATTTACACAGCAAATTCAATACATCTCAAAAACCCAGTTCTGCGAGCAGTACATTATTTCCTGTCTTTCAAAGGCTTTTTAGACTAGAATATAATAGATTGTCTTTTAACAAGTACTCCTCAAAAAGTAAGAAAAGTCGGTATAGTGTAGAAGTTGCTATCGACATGTTAGGCAACTGAGCTAAAACGCAAGTTCCTCTCACAAGCTGTATTTTCAGCAGGGAAAAGGTGTATTCTTAAATCATGAGGCAACGAACAGAAAGTTAAATCACAGTGACAGGAAAATGTAGTTTAATTCAAAGTTAGCAGGTCAAGAAGGGCTATGAAGGATCCTCGCATTTACCCCAAGCTATTAATTCAGATAAAAACTACTAGCTGCTTCAGTCCTCAAGGATTTTATTTTTCATGTTTCTGCTTGTTAGCTCACACAAATGAAGAAAGGGTTTTCTTCTCCAAGACATAAGTTTCAATTGATTTGTCTAACTTAATGGCTTGGACTGTATTACTTAGAAAATGTCCACAGCCAGAAGTCTAGAAAAAAAGCCTCAGTTTATGTACCTATAGCTCCCATTCCCTCTTTTTCTGTGTACCTCTTTCCATTCCCGCACAAGTGGTGCAAAGAGCTGTGCCTGGCTGCAACTTGTTCGCTTCCACCCTACGGGCACTGTAAGCCCTCCGTGACACACTGCCTTCAGCATGCAGGAAGATATATAGCAACTGCCAGCATCTGTCTCTTGAGCTCCCCAGAGAACAATGAAGCAAATAATTTCTTTAATTATTTATCAAGGGCTGCTTCCTCGGTCAATAAATTTGTTTTGCTGTCTCCTGGAGGCCTGGCTTTCTACTTTATTAGGTTCTTCTTCCACATGCATTTGAAACATGTTTTATTATTCATAGTAATATCTATTGCAAGCTTCCTTTCTTTTTCTGCTTTTGTTTTCATCGTCAATCTTATGCAATTCTTTTACTTTATTCTCTAAGCTTTCTGTTGCTTCTTTTGTATGCCTGATGTATAATGAGACATGACTTGACCTTTAATTAACCTTTTAACCACTCTTTTCATTTGCTTCCTTCACCCACTTTTACACTGGGAAAAACTTTGCATGTGTATTATTTTAATTGACCACTGAGTCATTTAATTCCCATTCTATTGTCAGGGTTTGACTTGGGGGAGAACTGGACTATTCTTTTATGTGAAACTCCTCCAAATACGCACATTTGCAGTTTTGTAATGAACTGTTTTAATCAACAGCTGTGAAATGGCCAATAAAACAAATTTGTATTCAGGGCTTGTGCAGTGGGAGAGAAGATTCATGAATTAAAAACAAAACCCAAATAAAAATCCTCGCCTTACTGAAGTGGTGGCTGATTTTGGTTAAACTCTCCAACCACCAGTCAGCAAAATAACCTTTGATTTTTTTCCCTCCATTTTGGCAGCCGTACCAAAAAAGAATCAAGTCAACCCAAAATAAATGCCATGCAAATTGCTTGGCTACTTTAAAAAATAGGGGTTTTAATTACTCTTGTTAACAATTAGGAATTAGGAGTCAGGAGTGGGAGAAGGAGGGTGTAGGGGGAAGAGAGATGGAAAGAGTAGAAGGTGCTGAAGTCATTGCTGCTTCTTCACCCCTCCACAGTCTGGTCCAAGAAAATCACTGATCACCGATGTTTTGTTCTTCATATAAAGACTTGTTATTTTCAAGTGCAGTGATAAAAATCTTGCACTTAAGCATATTTAACTGGTAAAGAAGTCTGAAAAGTGTCATACGTATCCCCATCCCTCCATGGAACATGACGGTGCTTTCCACATATTTCATCCCAGCGGAGTCTGCCTTTCTAATCAAAGGTATATAGTGATAATTCAGCAGGGATTATTCTCTCCAAACAGTATGCTTATTTTTTATCACTGCTTCCCTATGCAGTTTATAGACTTTGTTTGTTTGCCTCAAAATTGTACACTGAAATACGAAAGCAGCCAAATTCAAGAAAAACAGACGCAAGAGAAAAATGAAACTAAGTAAATCTTACAGAGAGAATACAGCCTTCTCTTTTATGCCTATACAAAAAAATGGTGAAATATTAATTGCATCTTGAAAAATAATGCCATCTGCTCCAGCACAGATGATTGCTTCAATCATATTGATGTGAGATGTTGTTAATAGAATTTTGACATTTTTCAGTTGGTGGAATTTTGTCTTTCATACATAATACCCTGCTAGGAGTGCCACGTACCTACACCAGCATACCTCAGTGATCTTCTAAGACAAAAAAATAAGTCTTTTTAATCTATAATTATGTAAAAAATACGCATTAGTTTAGGGTAGTTTACATATTCAAACAGGTTAATACGCTAACTTATCTAACTAGAATACCATCTGAAAATATAATCAGCAGGATAGACTATATGGACTATCCTTGCAAATCTTCAGCTCTGTTTGGTTATAATCACGGGTATATTTTATTATTTGGTAAAGTATGGACTCAGTGCACTCTTGAAATAATCACCACTTCCTTTCATGAATTTTACAAGTAGTTTGTCCATTCTGAAATTGCAAATAAATAGACTCAAGCCACATCCATACCAGCTACCCAGATAACTTGCTTACTTTTCCCCTTAAATGCAAACAAAAACATTACAAAGATTATGACCTTCCTAAGGGAATCCTCAGAAGAAAAAAACCCCTTATTTCTCCATATGCTTTGTACCTGTCTGATCACTACAATCAAATTCACAACAGAAGAAGACAGAGAGGAGTTGGCATACACTAAGGAAACTAAAAATTAGTTGGTTCAAATATACATAAATCTTGTTTTTGAACGTAAAAGCGAGAAAGAAAATGAACTGGCTGGGGTTCTGAATGGTGAGAAAATATCACTAGGAAAAGAAAATCAGAGAAAATAAGACAGTTTATAGTAGGGCACACAGCCATACTCTGCAGGTGCAGGAAGTAGCATTCATGAATGTAGCGACTGGTGGCTGGGGGTTTTTTTGGGTTTAATAAAAAAAATTAAAGATCTTTAAAGACATATTAAGTTCAGGGCAGTTTGAGTTCCCCTTTGGTTTGTTTCACAGTGTTATGGGAGGTGTAGAAACCTTTTAGTGTGAATTAGCAAATCACCATGCTAGATTATTTGAAATTATTTCGTACTAGATAAACCCTGGCTTAGAAGAGATTGTCTATGAACAAGCTTTGCTCAGCCACAATATTTTCAAGAGCACATCTATCACTGCCTTTATGAAAAAGAATGAAAGAATTTCTACTCAATTCATTATTTCCATAGATTCACAGACTACCAATGTTTAAAGAGTTTATGTACACTGTTATACAAGATTAATAACATATGCTTTAAGGCAATGTATTTCTAATGAGTAGAAAAATTTGCTTTTACTTAGAATACCTCAAGACATCATTTAATTTCCTATCCACATCTGAGACTCACCAACTGATTTGGAAAGAACCGTGTCCTGTGTTGCTGTGCTTGCAGCCAAACAAGTTGCACATATTCCAAACTTAATTCAAATGTTTTATGCAATAGTAACGGTTTTATCACATTATTTTGAATCACTACTTCACAATAGTTTTGGGTGGGTTTTTTTCCCCCAAAAAAGACTCCACTGTTAATTCATAAACAAGGACTGGGAAGGAGAGCGGTTGCCAAGGCATGGTGTTTCCCAGCCAATATCACATACCTTCTCCAGGATCTTTGTCAAGCCTGGAAGGATCTGCTCATAAATACAAAAAAAACCTGCATTGCATCTTTCAGAAAGTTCAACTTTCTCACACTACCAACAAAACTCAAAAGACTGGGCACTTTTGCAACCATTTACTGTAAGCACCTCACTGCTATCTTGTGCTTCCCCATCTATTTGAAAACACAGTGTATTGATAACAGCTGCTCCTCTACTTAGTACATTAATTGCTTATCTTCTTGTTCAAGTCAAAATTTCTCTAATTAGATGCAAATCAGAAATACCTTGGCACATATAATGTTTTACTTGGTACGAAGGAGCTGTACTAATTATTTTATGTTAATTTATAAAAAAAAATTAAGCAACAAATAAATACATGGAATTCCTTTGATTATTGGCAAAAGGTAACATATGAAATATGTGAACTTCTCAACAGATAAAATGGCGTATTGTTTGCTACTCTAATGGACATGTAACTGAACATTTTTGAAGTATAGAGGATAAAATAGATTGGAAAACAGCATTTGAGCCTTTTTTCTCCCCTAAAATATGTTTCAACTTGGCATGACAACAAATTAGGAAGTCTAACTGGCTGCATTTCAAACTCACATCTTGGGCCTTTTCATTCTAGATTGAAAGTTGATGCTGATGGAAAGCCTTTTACTGAATTAAAGCAGGTAGTTAGTTAGGAATTAAGATGATCAAAACACTGATCTCAGTATGACTTTACAGCTCCACAACAAAGACTTTATCATTTGGTGAAACAAGAAGAGTTTCCACTCTCACTTCTCATTATGTGCCAGCTTCACTTTTTACAATTTTTCCTACGTTATGTATGTTGCACTTCATTACATAGTCTATATCCATATTTTCCACGACAAATCATGTTTTTACATGTTTGCAACTTCGTCTTAGTATGAAATTCAACTCCAAAACACCATAATTGTTGAAGATGCAAGCAATTATTAAAAACTGGGCTAAAAACTTGGGGCATTTAAAAACCTTAATTTTTACTTCATCTTCTTGTGCAACATTTCTTTATAACAGGCAACAGTTACTTATGCAAGTGAAATACACTAAAATATAGTGTTTTTCAAGGAGATTCACCAAGATTTTTGTGGAAATTCATTTAACATCCTTAGTTCTGCTATGCTACTCACTCAGTGTCTGGTCACTTTATCCTTTTTCATTACTTATAAACAGACCTTAGTTAAGAGATCTGTTTCCCTAATAAGTCTTTCATTTTTCTAATTCCTTCTAAATCACATCCTTCAGTGTTCTGCTGAATGGAGAACAAATACTGCTGAGATAAGAAATTAAAAGACACCTTGCGCAGCCTTCACTGAAAGCAGGAGGTTCTGCATTTTAACACACTCTTTTCACTCCCACGCTAGAGGCCGGCAAGCCGTATGCTTAAGAATTGATCACTTGGGCACAATCTAGCCCAAGATTTAAAGACTGGTAACAGTTTAAGGAGCACACAGCTTTTTATATGTGTTAAGCTGTTCATGTTAAAGTAACTTGTGCCCAGGGGACATTTCCAGTACGTTTGCTTCACATATTCTACCTCAACCTTTTGCCCTAGCTTACACAAGACCTTAACAGGGATATAATTCTTGAGCATCTCATGTGAAACTGTTCTTCCCTTAGCACTACTTGCTTTATTTTCCCATATATTCTGCTTTGCTAAAAATACTCAAAATAGGCTCAAATAGCTCCAATTATGCAAAGCACAATGCAATATGTCAGTATAGCACAGAAAGGGCGAGCAGAAGACTGGCACATAGGAGTAACAGCTCAGAGTTTTACAAGCTAACCAAAAAAATTTCACAGTTACCTCAACATGTAAAAGAATAGGGAAAAAGAATTTTCTTTTTTTTTTTTTCACTTTCCTGCTATATTCTAGTAACAGATTCTTATTTCCATTTTCTAGACCTCCTCAGGCTCACATCTTTCCTGTTAACTGAAGTCTGACTCTCCTTTCTTTTATTTGAGTCTTTTACTTTATCATCACCATTTTGAGGACTTGTTTCCAGTCCTTAGCTGTCAAAGGATTTGCCTTTTTTGCCCTGCTCTTCATAACAACATTCAGTGTTCACCTATAACAGACTGCCAGTAAATGAACTGTTTCAGGGGAGCTGGACCAAGATGAGGTTTTCCCCTATGATCGCTATTCCATCTAGCTTTTCATGTGTGGTTTTATTTTTTTTTCAAATGGGGCTATGCACAATGGATGAAGCATATGTCAAGTAGTTTGTGGATGTTTGGTTTAGAAACCACATTTAACTCACAGATTATAAAATATAGTGTGTACTGAAATGTTCATTAGCCATCTCTGATTTGGAATTAAAGCCATTTCATATTTTATACTTCTCAATAATCCACCAATGACACTTCAATACTCTCATGAAGTACTAGGTAGCTCTCAGAACAAACTGCCTGCATGTCTTGCTAGCAATTGCGATACGAAGCAATTTCATGAGACACTAAAGCAATCTGGGTTACTTACCGTAACATCCCTTAAACACAAAATGCACACGGTGAGCTCTTCCAGGCTATTTTGGCAAAATGACATGTTGTTCCTACTCTCTGTTTACATCACAGTAAGCAAGGGCTGTTGTGCCACCTGTTTTCAATGGAGAAAGATCCTCCCCATCCCTCACTTTCCACACGGCTCTTTCGACCAACGAGTTCAGCACAGCAAAGGACACTGCAGCCATTCAGACACATAATCTTGAATTCTTTTCAGCTGCTGCTTTTGCTTGCATTGAAGTCATAACGAATCATGTCAGCTATTAAAATATTCTGCAGAACAATAAGGATTGAACTAATGACAAAGCGATTGCAGTCATCTGCTCCCTTGCCATCAGTCTGAGCCATTGCCGGTTGCTTGTCATGTTACAGTGTATTGAAGGGCATAGCTTTCCCTCCCTCTTTGTATCAAACACAAGCTCTTTTTCCTATTGAGTGTCCTGTAAAACCGTTATGCTTTTCAAATGGGCAAGACTCCTGGATTACATTTTTTGACAAGATAGATGAAACTACTTTTCACATGAGACCTAGGAAAGTAATGAGCTGTAATCTTTGAGCTGCAAGATATCTATCTTTTTTAATTACAGGTAGATTATTTCTATATTAGCCCCCACAGCAAAAGGCAGTGCTGCATAGGCTTCTCAAAGTGGTGCTGCATCAGGAGAAAGGGATTATAAGAGTTTGGGACCTTGGCAAAAAAAAAAAAGGATTTTCAAACTTACACATGAAAGAACAGAAGTGGTTTTTATGTCGAGCCTTGCCCTCTCACATCTAGCTCCTGCTTAACCACTTTCACAGCCACCACTTTGCTAGGGAGAACTATCACAGTAGCTTATGGAAAAAGATCAGATCATTCTCTAGCAAGGATTTTAGAAGGTTATCACAAAGAGACATTTTTCGCATGGTCCCATTCTGTTTTGCTCTCAGAGATTGTGATGCTCCCTGAAGATACATTTTTTATTTTGTACTAACAATTTTGCTTTTCTTCTTGTGTGTGCCAATGCCTTGATAATGTCTGGACCTTTGGAGGTGCACTGTCAAAGGCAGGATGACTTGACCTGCTACAGAGATAGGTATGTATGTTCAGTGTTTCAACTCCTTGTGATCAGTCCAGTGACTTAAAAAGGAAGGCATGATCAAGTGCCTCACCTACAACCTCCAGGAGAGATGCTTGTTCCTGTAGCACGGCTACTTTTCTCAGCCCTGCTCCTAAGAGGAGTGGAATCTTGATACTACTGACAGCTTAGCAATAGAGAAAAAAAACTAGAATCCAGGAAAACTGTAGCTTGAAAGTTATTGGAGAATATGTCTATCAAAATGTTTATTGTTTCGAGCCAAATTATGTCACAGCTCTGTTAAAGGCATTTCTTTTTCTTTTTCTTTTAAATGGAAGTTTATGTCTTGTGAACAGTACTTGTTTTGTGTGGAAAACAATTGGGAAACTTAAGAGTTCCCTGGGAAGCAGCACTGATGGTGAAATTTCACCCAGCCCTACTCTTTTCAAAAACTTATTTCTCAGTGCTCGGTTGAAAACACTTCCAGGACTGAGTCTGTGTTGAAACCTGCTAAACCAAAACAAAGAGTATGGCTGCTTGGAAAGGACAAAGAATGACATAGACACTTCTACATCTTGAGAAAATAGGAAAAGTAAAGATAACAACAAAGGGAGAAGGGAAAGAGAAGACTTCAAAAGAGAAGCAAGACAGAGTAAAAGGGAATCAGATAAAGAGACAAAGAGAAGTCTAAAAGAAACATAAAAAAGAATTTAAGAAGGAAGTGCATGACAGAAGATGTCTTTGGCATGCCTCTCCAGTTATTGAATTGAGCACTCTACACTTGGAAAGTATTATTATAGGAGCATTCAAAAATAAAGCTGAAAATCAGAAAGGTGTAACAAAGTAAACTCATACTAAAGGAAGCCTTTAACAAGTTTTAGTTCCTGTATTGCACATCACAGGTTATATGACTTTGCATTTAATCGATATTCTCAACTGGAGTCCTATTTGTGAACTGGAGGGAATGCTATTAGTATGCTAATAAGTTTTGCAGAGTAAATTGGTTATAAGAGTGGGGTTCTAGGAAAAGGTACATTAGGGGAATATTTTTTAATTAGCACACTATGAAGTCTGTTCTCCCTTTGATGCCTGTGCATATCCCCTATTGACATTAATTTCAGCCACGTAACTTCTATTGAAATCAAGGGGGATCGCAGGACTCTGCTCCAACACAATCTAAGCTTACACACAGGAAGGGATGATGGCCACTCTCTAATCTGCAGTCCTAGAACTGCTGGCAGGTTCTAAGCATGGCTCTTGCAGTAGGAAGCATTGCTTATGTCCCATCAGGCACTGCCATTTGAAGGTATATCGATTCTCACACACCAGATGTTTAGAAAGGAGAGTTCAACCTTAATTTCACTTGACACTCAGTTTTTATAGTGAATTCCAGATTGGCTTAGTGCCGATCCTAGACTCAAGCTAAGTTCCCATTTGCTGCAGATGGACTTGTAGAGTTTATCACTGATGTTTGAAATACCTGAGAGAATTGGTCCTGCAAAACAATCTTGCTCTCTGATTAATTTTTTTATTTTCAAGAAAAAGTTTCTCAGGTTCACAAGCCTCAAATGAACCTTTAGAAGAGTAGATGGAGAAAATAATTAAATCACCAAGAAAAATGGTGTTTTGGGAATCACAATGTGAATAATGAAAACAGGCAATAATTTGCAGTTTGGTATGTGGATTTTATCACTTGAACCACATCCTTTTAAATTCTTTTACTTCAATATCAGCCACCCTCAAGAGAGATACAGTGTTTTCAAAATCATTGTGCAATGCTCAAACTTTTATTTCCTATATAATGTCTCACTGAGCTTATGCTAGAGCATTGCTACTTGTTCCCTCAAACTCCTAAACAAACAACATCAAAAGTTGGCTTTTTATTCTAATACTTCCGGTCTGCTAAATTTTAATCGCAATGTTAATATAAAGTACTTTGGAATAAATTCTTTTATCAAGAACATTGAGACCTACCTGGTGGTAAAGAGTCCTGCTTGAGAACTGGATATTATGTAGCCATGAGACAGAGGATGTTGTTTAAGTCAGCATCTATAAGATTTCTGCAAAACCTAGATATCTAACACCTCTGCAAGCCCCAAGGTTTTCTAGGTGCATCTCACCCCACCACTGGATGGGGAGTAAAACAGTGCTGAACATACTGAAGCTCCTATTTAGTCTAACAAGACCTGATTTTCATCCTATACTTTCACTTATTTATATTTTACCATGGAATAATTCAATATAATCCTAGTTTTAAATCCTTGAGAAAAAGTTAAGCTGCCTCTATGATATTCTTGACCAAAGTTTCAAAAGCGCTCCAGCATTACTGTAAGATCCTCTGCAAAGCCAGCTTTAATTTACTTTCTTGCAGGTAAAGGATTAAGTGACAATTCTGTAGTATTAATTTCTGAGTAAATTTATTTCACTGAATTAAAAGGTTTTAACATTATTAGAACACAATATTGCCTAATAAAAAGTAAAAGATTGTTGGGGGTTTCAAGGATCTGAACTTTAATCTCATTGCAATAACCACCTCAAACATATGCCTAAAGATTATTAAAATGCTGAAGAAATGTTGCATTAGAACATACGAATATAAAAGTATGTTAATTGGTCTACACATCAGGTGTCCTAACAGACTTGTCTCCTTAATCTCAGGCTCAAGAGATATTTATAAAGACAACTCTCTGTTTGCTGCCTTTTTCTCTTTTTTTTTTTTTTAAAATACAGACTAATAATTAATATTTTGTAGGAAATGAGAAGATAGTTAAGATCATCTGGAACTGTTTGCTACTGAGCCTAAATTTTGGGAGATAAAAGAATTCAAGACTACAGATGAGAACAGTAAATATGAACATAGCAAATACAACCCCCACCTCCTAAAGCCCCACTAAAACCAATAAACAGCACACATCACAAATATAGGTTCTCTAATTGGTATGGATTTTGTTCTGCAACCTGATTTCAGACCCAGATT
Source organism: Steatornis caripensis (assembly GCA_013398225.1). Classification (NCBI taxonomy): domain Eukaryota; kingdom Metazoa; phylum Chordata; class Aves; order Caprimulgiformes; family Steatornithidae; genus Steatornis; species Steatornis caripensis. The sequence goes on from VZSC01017134.1 coordinate 315,909, forward strand.
GAAAGGCTGCAGGGCATTTACAGTGTTTTGCCTAACACGGACCATGAGGCTTTCCTGAATTAATTCTTGAGAGAACTAGAGCAGATCATCTGGGAAAACTTGTAGTCTCAAGTTTGACAGAGAGTCAGCCACGACCTATTCCCCAACAGTTAATAACCTTAACTACAAGCACTGACGGTGTTTCTAGAGTGATTTAAACTTCTAACCAATACTACACTAGAAGAATATACTTCTCATATCTGTATTCCCTGTTCACAGTGAGTGATTAAAACTTTAATGATTTCTTGCATGATGGTCCAAACTTCTCCATTTTACAGACTACATATTTTTTTTATGGCGCTTCCACTGGCCAAATATGAAGGTAAAATGCTTGCAACCTGCTCTTCCTATAAGGGCCGTCATCAACCTGCAGAACAGACTAAGGGATTTACAGTCATGACAAATCATAGACAAGATGAGGCTGATGGACATGCTAGATTTAGGCTAATGGCCCAATTTATCCGATTCTGAGATTATAGGAGTTTAATCTGATTAAGACAAATTATCCCAAATCTTTTAACAAGTCATCCTAGAGGTCCTATTGCTACTCCCATCCTTCCCATCTATGAATTCAAGAACTAGGTCTGACAAAATTAGCAGCATTAGTGCCCCTTAGGGCAGACCAACCCCTTAATTCTCATTTAAATTTTCCTGGTTCATACATCACAGATCTCATAGTAGAAATCTGTCTCTTCTCCCCAGAGTATTAGCTCACACCATTCTCCCAGCAGTCAGGCAATCATGAACTCTGATACAAGGGATTCAGCAGAACCACATGAACAGAGATGGAGGTACAGCCCAGGGTTAAATGAGAGTGAGAATTATCACAAACATGTAATCCAAGCTAGAGCCCTGCCAAGGGCCGGACATTTATTAGCCAGTGTGGAATGCAATGCTGATAGGTTTTGCTAATATATTAATATAATTTATATTAGTAACATGATGTAGTCATCCGTATTAAACTAAAAAAAAAAGTGTGCAGAGCATAATCTTTACCCATTACTATATCGGAAGCACATGTTCAGCATGGTTAGCCACCATGACCTCTAAGGGCTTTCTTAGAATAACTGTTTCCCAGAGCCATGCCTGACACCAGTGAAGATTCATTCTTCCTAGGCATGATTTTACACATGGTTGTACTAAAATGTCTGTTTCTTAATCTGCATGCAAACAGGTAGTCCATATAGTTTTGAATCAGTGATTCGTCCTCCTCTTTTTAAGCATTCTTCCAAACCCAGAGTCATTTGCAGACTTGCTCGGTAACAACTAATTTTCCTTTGAAATCATAAATAAAATTCCTAAAATAACAAAGGGATAAGAAGTTCATGGAGTCCCTCAGAAAAAGAAATATATAGCTAATAAAGGTCACTTATCAGAGTTAGTTTGAGCCCCGTCTGCCAAATTTTAATCCATTTAATCTGAACTGTTTATTTTGTATCTCTATTTTTTTAATCAGTGTCATGCAGTACCAAATCAAAGGCTTTATACAAGGCTATTACATGAACGTTATTATGGTACTCAACAAAATTTGTGATCTCATTCACAAAATGTAATTTTGACAGGATCTGCTTTCCCTAAGCCCACTCTGATTGGCATTAATTAGATTTCTACCATTAATCGTTTATTAATCAAATTCTGCATCGGCCATTCCATGACCAGTATCAATCTGACAAACCTGTAATTATCAGGATCATCTCATTTTACTCTTTAAAATACTGGAACAACATTTGCTTTTCCCAGCTTCCTGGAACTCCTCCACCGTTCCTACACTCATGTAAAAATTCACAATAGCAGCTGGAGGAACTCAAGCACAGCACACACCCTTATCAGCCACTGCAAGATTTGGCAAACTTGTAGTAGCACTGGGCTGTTCAGGGCATTGCTTTTAGCTGTCTCCTTGGTCACAGGCTCACAGCAGTGTTGCAAAAGATGCAGTCTTGGCTGATTAAGCCAGGCTTTTACTAAACAGAAGGTAAAGAGAAAGAGATAAGAAAGAAGCAATAAGACAAAAAAGAAAAAGACATATGAAGCAGAGTTGATGGCAAAACCCATCTTTCATACTCCACACCCTGCAGAAGATGTCCTCATGATGCCCCTCCGCAGGTCCCCTCTCCAGCCCCGGTGAGGGACCATATGGCCATGCCAAGGCCTGGGGACAATTCACTTGTCCCTGGTTCTCACCCTGTGATCCCCAAATCTTGCTCAAGAAGGGTCGAGAGTTTCATCTCAGCTTTCACCTGGAACTGCTTTAATCTTGAGAACCAGAGCCTGCAAGCAAGTTTTTCTATGCAAATCCTCAGCTGACTTACTTGAAGCTTTTAAAAGTATCTCAAAGTTGTTGACATCTTCAAAGTGCAGTTCTGGACGGTTCTTCATAGTAAAGAGGTGACATAAAACAGGGGCGATAGTGGCATTTTCCCACTTTACACGTTATATTCTGGCCAAAGCTCTCCCTCTGATATCGGGGATGCACTGAGGATTAACACCTGTATTTTCAAAGGCTCCTAAACAGGAAGCTGGTTTTCTCTAGCTATAACCATTAGCCAGCCAGCGTGAAAGGCCTACAAATTCTGTATGGACAGAAATGCCTGGAGCAGAAAGCTGGTTTTAAAGTACAGTTCTGCAGCTGGTGTTTCCTGGTGACCAGCTGTGGCTGCTCTGGAGGTGGGCTTGGGTGCCTGCATCTCCCATGTGCTGCAGAAGGCAACCTAGGGACCACCTCAGTGTTTACACCAAGCACAGAAGTTAGCAATCTCCAAGTCTCCTTTTTAAATGCAGCTTTTTTCTTTCTGTTCACCTTTCCAATCCTCAGCCAAAAGCCTCACTTCTAAGGAAGCTCCAAGGATGCAATGAATGGAAACACCAATATTCATTTTGTCATCTAATGAGTCCTGGTGTGCAACCCACCAATTTTATACCATTATTTTCTGACTCTCTTCTCTTTTCCACTAGTTATTATCTTCACTCAGTCTTAGGGTGGTCTGGATAGCCCTATTTGTTTTGGTTAATTTTGTCCATCTCATTTTGTCTTCTATCAAGATATATCATTCCAGAAGTCCAGAGGATTTATTAAATCTTCAGCCCTTTTCCAACAAGCAAGCACATGGTCTAGTAATTCTGCTAGACAAGATTTTTGTTCAAGAAATGCTTTTTGTTTTAAGGGTAGAAACTTATCTTCAAATAAGATTAATATTAATCTATAGAAAAGAACAAGATAAAGATAGATTTTGCCTATTAAATTTAAGAATGACAATCAGTTAAGTGTCTACTAAGTACAGCTAAATTAAAATGAAACGCCAAGAGAAGTACATATGACAGGCTATAGTGTATTAAATGGTTTCATTATCCTCTGATATAATGAATAACAAATGGATTTGGAAATTGATGCAATGTTTTGAAAAAAGTATTCCTGTAGAATTACAATAAAATTAGGCTGAATTTATGTTTCCATCATTACAATTTTCACTGCCATCTCACAATGTTAGCTGTGGTTCTTAATGTCTGTTTATGTTCCTTTCTCCACTAGAATTTGAAATTAGTTGATCAGTTATCATGTAAGAACTGCTTAAGAATAAATCCATAATAAATTAGAAAAACTAGGTAAGATAAGAATGCAGCATTTGCAACATCAGTAGGCAAAAAAGGAAAACCACAGAAGTATGTTTAAATTTGAAATGAACTAATTAATTAAGTATTAAAGTAGCCAGTATACTCAGAGATTCTGCTGGTTCTGTATATTCTAAGTAAGTTTTCTTGTGGCACAGCCTTGTTATCACGTTAAGCAATTTTTGGTGTGTTATACCTGAAAGATCACAATAGATTAAATTTCGTTCAATACATTTTACTACTGAACCAGATTATTTAAAATTCTCCATGAAATGTAAAGATGGATCTAAAGATGGATTTCAAATTTATGAACAGGAGCATACAATGACATAGGGCAGAGAAAAAAAAAGGTGCAATTTAACATAAAGTATTATTAGTAATAACATTGCAATCAATCACCCTTCTTATCTACTCATATGTCTTTAGATTATATCTGTTAAAAAGCCCTAGTGAAGACAAATCACACAGTGCTGAGCTGAGCACTGCGGCTGGGGTTTTCAAAGGGCTGCAGCAGAATTCACCACTTTAGCATCAAACTCCTAGCTGGAGATTCACACAAGCTACTCCTTCTGGGTTTAGAAAAATTAAACCAGCTTTTATTCAAGAAAGAGAAAGAAGAAATTGAAGATTCCTTTTTTTGAAGAAAAACTTCTGAACCACTCTGCTCCCCCCTGCATTTTAATATAATATCAATGATAAAAACTGGTAAAACCAAATAAATACTTGAAACCTACAATGTTAGTTCGCAGAGTTTTTTAGCCCTCTTCTAATAGGTTGTTAGGCAGAAGAGGTTTTTGTTACTCTAGCTATTGTTCTCAGAACTGCCTGCTGAGTAATTCCAAGGTCACAGAAAGGAAATACAAATAGAAAAACTGGGGTGGGAGAAAGGCATTAAGTGGGAATAATACTGTTCTCCTTTGCAAAGAGCACTAGGGGCTGAAGAGGAAGACTAACAGACAAATGTAGTTTCAGCATCATTCTCTGTTGTTTTCTCTATTGCTTTATTCTTTCCAACATGTCAACAAGAAATAAATAACGTGTCAGGAATTCAGGAAATTAAGAGGTCACAACAAAAACAACCAGCAAAAGAGATTGCAATCTGAATTATCCAGAGGAAAGACATTTAGAAGTGAAGTGGAGCTGGTGCCAGTGATGTGGAAGAGAAAAGAAAAACAGCAGAAAGGAAATAAAGTCTCAGCATATAAACAAACACAGACTTTTACTGTAATTAAGCCGGTAACACTGAGCAGATAGCATGCAGCCTGGTCCCTGGCTGCCATCAGCTCTCCCGGCTGCTGCCAGCCCGCAAGATTTCTGCAGCAAAGGTTGGGCACGTCACCAACCCCTTGACAGGAGGCAGAGTGCTGTCAGGGAGGTCTTGTTTGCTATGAAAAATAGTCAGAGATTTACCTTGAAACTGAGTTTTCCAGCCTGCCTACTGTTGCAGTTTAATCTATACTTCACTTTGATGGCTCTGTTATATTAGGACTAAAATGAAGTTTACAGTCAGCTCAAAAGATCTTAAATCCCAGCAAACACCCCTGAAACATCGTTTTCGCTGTTTTTCCCTGGCCAGCTAGGTGTTAATAAACACCGGGATTAAGGAGGTAGTACTAAACCACTCCTAATCCATGGCAACCCAGGAGGAACTAGAGGCTACTCGCTATTGTTTGAAACTGTATGAAAAGCTCCAAATAAATTAGACACTTTGAAATTCTCAATTGCTTTTTACTTTTCCTCTCATCTCTGCCATCCTCTTCTCTAAGAGACAGAAAACCATGCTGGGAAGATAATACATTCCAGGCATAAAAATACAAAGACACTAATTCATGCACAGTCAGTTCTTTTCCAAACCTATGCTAATATTACATGGAAAAAGCTGCTTGAGTTAAAGGACAGAATGGTTAGCTGCATCACTGTCCTATGACCAGCCAAAGCTCCTTACCTGATAGATGAAATGAAGATTTTGTAGTGTGTGTGCAGATGTGCAAGGTGTTCAGGCCAAGGTACCTACCACAGGGTATTCTACTGGCTAAGAAATGTGTTGCAAGAGGAGGAACAGTGGAGCTGAGAGCAATTAGCTCCTGAGCCAGCTCCCTGCTAGGGAAGAGACTTACACAATTGCAGAATATTCTCCTTTCCACTTCCATATTAAAGCAACACTGTAAGGTCTATAGTTTGGCTGCATATCTGGTGTCTGTGAGGACTAACCTGCAGGTGGTTTCACTGAGGAGTGTTCAACCAAAGCCACAGGGAGATGTCTTCTCCCACACAGAATCACAGAGTCATAGAATCATAGAATGGTAGGGGTTGGAAGGGACCTCTAGAGATCATCTAGTCCAACCCCCCTGCTAAAGCAGGTTAGCCTAGAGCAGGTTGCACAGGAATGTGTCCAGGCAGGTTTTGAATATCTCCAGAGAAGGAGACTCCAAGGCCTCCCTGGGCAGCCTGTGCCAGTGCTCTGTTACCCTCACAGTAAAGAAGTTCCTCCTCATGTTCAG
>VZSC01017134.1:324127-396457 GCA_013398225.1 Steatornis caripensis
GCCTCGTTCAGCAGCGGGCCCACATTTTCCCTAGTCTTCCTTTTGCTGCCAATGTACCTACAGAAGCCCTTCCTGTTGTCCTTAACCTCCCTTGCCAGGTTTAATTCCAGGTGGGCCTTAGCCTTCCTTGTTGCATCCCTGCATGTTCTGACAACAGTCCTGTATTCCTCCCAAGTAGCTAGTCCTTTTTTCCACATCCTGTAAACTTCCTTCTTCTCTTTGAGTTTTTTTACAACCTCCTTGTTCATCCATGGAGGTCTCCTGCCTGAAGAGTACTAAATAAATCCATACAGTTGCTTCAGGTTTATCATCAGAAATGTGTCTCTCTGGCTCAAGCATGGGTTCTTTTGATATTTGTGTGGTCTCACCTGATCAGCTAAACACTCCTTTTGCTAGAGACTGACTCTGTTCGGTTGAGGTACTGGTGAGCAAAAGGGTATGGTCTCATATCCACCACAGTCCATGAGCAAGGAGATGTCAATGAGCATCTGCAACATCAAGCCTTGCCTGTCTTAGTGGAAAGATTTCAACATGGATGTCAAGAGGACGGGGTCAGACTCTTCTCAGTGGTGTCCAGAGACAGGACAAGGGGCAATGGGCACAAACTGGAACACAGGAAGTTCCACCTGAACATGAGGAGGAACTTCTTTACCATGAGGGTAACAGAGCACTGGCACAGGCTGCCCAGGGAGGCCTTGGAGTCTCCTTCTCTGGAGAGATACTCAAAACCCGCCTGGACACATTCCTGTGCAACCTGCTCTAGGCTAACCTGCTTTAGCAGGGGGGTTGGACTAGATGATCTCTAGAGGTCCCTTCCAACCCCTACCATTCTATGATTCTATGACTCTATGCACGCAGCACTGACAGTACAGTGCACATCAAATGAGTGATACAAGCTGTTATTTAGGAGAATGGCACTGAGAAAAAATCCAGAGTTTTACCAGAAATTAATAAAAAGCAATAGTGTACATTTCTTTCCTTATCATGTCCCAAATAAGCTTTCTACAAAGTTCTTATTGTGCTACAAATTATGCAGCATTTTTAAAGATACTGCTAGTAGCCCTTATTCCATTTCCCAGATAGTGTTTTTGATGGTAATCACATATAAAAATATCTCGTCTGACTTGCATTTAGCTTAGACCATGAGTTTGGGTTGTGTATTTTGCAGGTTCACTGTTCTGAAGCAACTTTGATTGATTCATGGCAATCATCTAAACAGACACAGGATTAGCAAATTACCTCAGCAAAGACAACAGTATAGGGTACATTTGTAGTATTCTTGTTCATTAGCTTAGAAAACAAGAGTTCTTGTAGGTGTGCTAATCTAGTAGGAGACGAGGCAGGAGCTGGCTGCTCTGCTGTCACAAGCAGTCACAGCAAGAGCAGGCATCAGGAACAGAGATACAGGAAGGGTCTGAGTGACTTTGGGGTTTGAAGCTCTAGGAAGCTGCTTCAGGTGATTTTCCACACAGCTGTGGATATTCTGGCTTACTTTGCTGAGGTATTTTGGCCTTCCCACGTGCAGTGTGAAGACTTCAGAGGCACACATCTGAGCTATGTTTTGCTCTCGCAGACAGGAACCTAAACCATAATGGTTGCAAGGCCAAGGCTGGCACTGTCCCGAAGGACCTAAGTACCCTTAAAAGTGAAAGAGCAGGAGTGAAATCTGTTACTCTGAGGGCTATGGAAGATGTCACCACTACAAGGCCAGTAGGAGACCCTCCAAAGTTCACAGCTCCTTCTCACACATTGCAAACTGAGAAGAGATATGCCTCTTTCCTTGCATTGAAACTTCAGGCATTTCAGATGCCTTACCCTTCTGTAAAGCATTTTCTGAAATTACAGGGTCTGTGAAAGTGCACTCTCAATTTTGTTATTCATTAACTGCTTTCAGCTCTTTAGTATGCCACAGTATCCTCCTCCTTCTGAGAGCCAGGGAGAGAGATGATAGGGCAAAGGGCAGCACAGACAACATCAAGAAGCCAGAAAAGCAAGGAAAGCAGGGAAATACCATTTCACCCTTTTCTTACAGCCACTTATTTCCATGCTGAAAGGCAGCATGTGGGCTCAAATGCTTTATTTTGCATTTTACACAGAAACTATGGGAACTATTCTCCATTTACCACTGAAGAGGAAAGGCCCAGTGCAGTTCTCGGCTGACAGTATTAAACCATGAACACTAAACCAACCTACCACTGGAAAGCAAGGAGAAGAGCTGTCAAAATATTCAGCTTTCAATTATAATGTGTCATCTACTATATTAGATTATTTATCTGGGAAGAAAGGGGCTGTAGATTTCTCCCTGTTTGACTAGCTTCTGCTCTTCAAGGATACTCATCAAGATCATACTTAAGTGCATAAAATACTTAAGAGGACATTCTCCTTTTCAATTGCTTCCACTATTTATTTTCTTACTTTTTAAACTTAAGCTTTAATGGTCTACTCTGTTTTCCCACGTTCCCCCAGCTTTTGTCTGCTGAATTTATGAATAGCTCTAAGTGGGTTGCTGACATACCGAGGAATTAGCCATGTGCTCAGAGCCCTTTTAAGATGCAGTGACACTAATGCACAGAGATTGCTAAGTAAGTGCTTCAAATATCAAGTTGGGGTTCAGGGAGCCCAGATGAGACTCTCACCTCAGCAGGTTCCCTTAAGACCCTTGGGAAACACCCCTTCCCCCTGTGCTTCAATCCCTGTCCAGAAAGCATGGGTCCTTTTCCTTCTCACTGAGCTGCATTGTAGTGATGGCATTCAAACACTACAACAGATAGGAAATAGCTATATTATCTTGTAATACAGCATTACGCTACTTATCTTTCTAAAAGTACCAAAAAAGACAAAGAGATCTTTCTTTAAAATGAATTAATTGAGTATAAGCTAGGCAGTAGCAGCCCTGTATCCATTACTACTGAAGGTTATCTCCCTTAAGCCCTTCAGAGGGAACTCCTCTTTTGCATAGATACCGTACGCTGTGCGAGCCATGCAGTCATAGCCTGGCACATCCTCCATCAGCACTTCAGCCTCAGTGCCATGTAAGGGTTAAAATCAGCTACAGCCACAGTCCAGGAATTTTCACAAGGAAAGTCATGTTGCTCTGCAAGTTGCTCCATAAAGGAAAGCAAGACTGGCAGAGTGGGACATGCGGACAAGGAAGCAGCACTTAAAAAAGACTAATTGTGATTAATATATTCCATTTCTACTGTGAGAATTATTATTCACGAATATGTCTTGCAAATACAATGTGACAGGACTAAGAAAGCATATGGGCATGTTCATCTATTCTTAGCTCAGTGTACAAGTTTCTGTTTTGAGACAAGGACTTGTTTTACAGATCACATTGGAACATTTTTAGGGTAGTTGTGGCAGCTGTTGGTAAAAAAACTGCTGTAGCTTGAAAATAACTTGAATGTTTATACTGTAAGTAAACCACTATTCCTGCATACTTGGTGAAGCAGAAAGGAGAAACCACTCCATCTCTTACCTCAGTATAAGTTTTGTGAGTATTGGCTGAGAAGCTGCTTGGTGTTACCAAGTGAAGAGACTGGTTTTATGGGGAAGCAACTGAGAGAGGGTTTGACATGTTTCAGTTCCTGTCTCCCCATGACACTGAAGACAAGACCTCAAGTCTTTGCATCATCATAGTAAAGCATTTTTGCCTCATAGGATCACTGCTGTAAACATCAGCATCTCCATATTTATGAACACCCTTCACTTTACATACAGAGCAAAATCACTCGGGTTGCACAGGATGCACACAGTGCAAGAAGGCAGGCATGCATCTGAATCTTAAACAAATCAGTACTTTGTACTATCTTGGCAGACTACAAAGCCTATAGGCAGGACATGCCCCTGAAAGTGTATTTACATATTGCATCACAAAATACAGCTATTTGGTGTTTGCGTGATTCACAGCAGCCAACGGCTCCCCTGGCTACATTATAAAGCAAGTGAACCCAAGTTGTAAGTAAAGTTTTTTTCCCCAGGAGTGTGGAGATACCAAACAAGCACCTTTCTTATGATCAACACACACAAATAAGCACGTAGAGCTGACAAGCAGCAGGTACCCACACGCATTCTCTTAGTTTCTGGCAAATGAGGTACTTCAAATTAGCTTAGCCTTTTATAAGAAAGGTTAAATGAACTTAAATTACTTTGCATTATGCCCACCAATGCTGCTGGAAGGTAGGCAATAGAAGGGAACTTTGTTGTGTGTTTAAGCCCTGAGCATGATACTTTAATTAATAGGAGAATCAGAGAATGGCAAATCAGAACTGTTGATTGAAAAACTTATTTAAATTTTTTGACCAAATGCTACTACAACATGCACCTACAGCAAGTTCAATACTGCAGCTTAGAATTAGTCCTGTTACAGAGAAGAAACAACCTATAATTCCTAGTTAGATAACGCCCATGTCTCATAACATCTTTGTTATTCCAGAACAGATATGCCAAGTTTTGAGCTGTTCTAGGGTGAAGGAATCTTCCTCTTTGGCCAGTTGTCCACCACCAGTCAGACTTTCAAACTGTCTTGTACTCTATCCCACTTTTGCCATGCCTACAGGTTCAATGCAAGGCAGAACATCTGTACAGAACACAGTACATATCAGGGCATCCATTTTCCTGTGCCTGTAACGCACCAACAATCTCTGCCACAAACGAGACCAAGACAAATGGGAGATTCCCTTTAGAAATTATATGTGAGACTGAGACTCTGAACTTGCTTACGATGAGGCAGGATCATGCAAAGTTAATGAACACTGGGCTTATGTTTCTGTATCGCACATATGATTAACAAAGTTTACAGATTGGTACTTGCCTGTCAAGCCCCGGTGCTGCCATTTGAAGAATATTTTAACAATAAAATTACTATGAGTAATTGACATCTTCTTTTGCCTGGCAGAATATATGCAAGCTGGTTTTTGCAGCTAAATTTCTCTTGAAATGTATGCAGGCACGTATTTCCTGCTTCCAAACCTAAAATCAGATTAGTGTCTTGAGTACTAGCTGGAGTTCTGATGAATGTTTATTTGGCGCCATGTTCATACTGTTATGCACAACTGCATAGAATTAAAATAATAATTTCTACTTGATTTCATGCTTCTTTGACTTAATAGTCTCTGATGTTTTTTAGCAGATCCACTATACATACTTAAATATAGAAAAGAGATACTGCAAGGAAAAAAAAGACGAAGAAACTGATGACCAAATTTACTCCAAAATGAAGTTGGAAAGGAAATGGCAAATATGACTTTTCTAGGATTTGCCACCGTGTCTTTCCTGGATAATATGACACAGAGGTATTCATAATAATCAGTGGTGTACCCAAAGCAATTTTCTGCTTGTCTCTACAAAATCCTGACAACAAACTGTTTTTCCTTTAAGTGCAGTTGAATGTAATTAGCAAATAGCTCAAGGCTTGATTAAAATGTCATTTTATGAGTGTGTGGTATCTTCAGTTCCTTTTCTGAAGCCACTCACTACCTGCTCAGCTCAACCCCATGCCAGTCAAGTATCTTGTCACCAAGTAAAGGGAAACTATTATTTTACTCTGCAGCTTGACAGCATCTACTGCTTTCCATTCAACCCAGATGGTGAGTACCCAGAGTGGCAGGAAGACATATCAAAAGGCTGCTGAAACTTCCAAGCAGAACAAGGTTTGTCATTTTGGATGCCACTGTCAAAAGCCATGCCTTGGAAAAGCACCCCTTTCGGGAGTGACACTGCAGTGCCACAGAGTGTTGACAGGCTGAGAGTTCTCAGGCAGTCTTATCTCAAGAGAGATTTCAGGGAAAGAGACTGAAGATAATGTAAATACAAGTGATGGTGTGTATAATATGTGCAAGCTAACATTCCCACATGCTGAGCTACACCAGCACTGTTTACTGCTCACAACTCCATCACCCTTCAGCTTTCAGTGTCTTATCTTAATTTGTGATTTCACTCAGGATCAGGTTTAAAAGAGTAGGGTCAAAGCTGCTTCAGTTTCATTTACAGTAATTGAGAGTTGCAAAAGTGAAGTACTGCCATTTTGCTTTGCAACAAATGGACTTTCAGTAGGAAGGTTCAGGCATCTGTTCTGGGAAGCCCGAAGTGTTCCTGATCTCACCATCAACCTCAGCTTCTTCAGCTGTTGTCACCATCTAAAGAGATTGTTTGGTTTGTTGTTTGTTTTTAATTATTATTTTTTATTAGTTTCCCTCCCTTCTCACAAAATCCAAGTTATTTTTTTCTCAGTTCTGCCTGGAGGCAATATATTAATATTACTTTGCAAGACCTATTTATGCCTTACAGTCTCAAAGGATCTCACACCAGAAGAGCTAATATACACTGGTTGTTGCTCTGTAAAACAGAACTCAGGTCCTCTCTCCTACCATACGTGAACACACACGTTCACACACTTTAGCATGGAAGACATTTCATAACCTCTGTCCATTTCCTGTTGCCTAGCTTCCTAGCCAGTATTGTTCCTTCTATGGAGTTTCTTGTGTTCTTCTGAATTTGGCTACTTCGTGCTGAATTCCAGCAATAGTGGCATATTAGCTGGTAGAAATAAATCATGGAAGGAAATCTAAGGTTTATGCAAGCACCTGTCAGAACAGCTTGTCAAGTCTAGCAGTTTTAGTACGTCCCACTTTTTCCCCAATAGAAAGAAGCCCAGAACATGAGCATTTATTTGGAATTCTTTAGCACTGCTATATTATAACCAGGGGTATTTTACAATTATGTCTTCATTGTCTCAACACAAATCATAGTTTAAATGATTAAATAAATCTTAGCAAAGGCATAGGGTTTTCTGCAGTGCTGTCTATGAGTGATTTGCATGCAAGTGAAATAGATTTGGACCTGTCCCTGAAAAAATTAATTTGCTAGGGAGCTGTGAATTTTGCATATTTAATTATTACATAAGCATTTTTGTTTGGTATTGTTCTGGTAAGTCTATATTTTATTAGGCCTCTGATGATTTATAATAATAAATGTTTGTTCAGCAACAGCTGGTCTCAGATCATTATCCTATCAAACAAACTTTATTTATTTATCCTGTCTCATTTTTAACCCTTGTGTGTTTTGTTTTCTTTGTCTAGTCACAACATTTTAGCTGGAAAGAAGTTAAGCTCCTTTGAAAATTACTCATAGCAAATTAAATTAAGATGTTTCTGGAATAGACATTGGGTAGTACTTGAGCATGCAAGCTATAACACCTGCAGAATTTGTAGCATGCTTTTGATGAATGCTGAGTAATCCCATAGTAAGATACCCTCCAACCTTCCTACAGAGTTGTTAGCCTCTTAAAAATTTGACTTATTGCATTGGCAGCAGGCTGGATGCTACCAACTGATGTTAGTGGGAGAACTGCTTTTGGTACCATCAAGGCAGAGAAAACTACAGACTGTTGATGTCATGTTCCTTTGAAGTTTCTGGCATGCTTTACATCAAATGCCCCAATGGAGACATAAGTCTCTAGTATAATAGGGAGTGAAATAATCTCTATGTCAGGTAACTCAGCTAAGGGCTATTGGTTTAAATGCACGGGATGGATGCCAGCCTGGCGCTGCTTTTCCACTTCTGGAACCAGCCTCTTCGCGGTATTCTCAGGTCTGCCATGCTCTTAGTGGGATGCAGTGAACATGCAGTTCTGAATAAAAGCCAGCCTGCTTACAACAGCATCTACATCTGCCAGAAGGAAATACTGATGATTGTATTATGACTTCAGTCTTGCTTTTTGGGAAATGAAGTGCTTATCCCCTGACTGAAGGGGCATACCTTATGCCATTTGTAACATATAGATCTGAATGTTTTCCTGATCAGATCAAAGCACAGCTGGGAAGAGGAAGGGAAAAATAGAGCCCTTCATTCAGCTGCTCAGGGTTAATCACAGGAATACAGGAGATTTAAGTTCAAATCCATCCTCCTTATTTGAAGCAGAGAATTGAACTTGACACCTCTCCTCATCCCAAACTACAGTGCATTAACCATGAGACCAGCGAGTCAATCCCTCAGCTTTCCTCTACCTTCATCTCAAACACAATTAAAGTTGACATTATTTAAACACAGAAGTAACTTCAACGAAATAAAGGAGAGACTGGGTGCATCTCAGATGTCATAGTGACTACAACATTATTCTGTAGGCGCACCAAGAAGGGCACCAAACGTTAACTCAGATGAAGCAGAGAAGTAGAAGGTGCATAATACTGAGACAGATAACATCACAAAGTGTGAGTCAAACTCAAAACCTACCAAAATCATCGGCTGTATTTCCACTGATATTTCAGAGCTTGAATCAGCACATAGATATCCAAATCGGACTTCCAAAAAATAACTTCTTTGCATTTTTAACTGAAAAAAAGAAAGTGACTGACACAGGATTAGAGATAACAGAGCAATTGGTACAGCAACTATTGATCAAAAGGCAAAATAACCATTACAGCTGAATAAATAAAAAGGAAAGCATGATCTTCAGTGAAAGAGTTCTGAATCCCTATTTGAATTGTTGGATATATAATGCTTTTTCAAAAATAGTTTAAGTAATATTCATGTAGAGATCCACCTGTTTTGAGAAGGTGTAACTCAGTATTCCAAAAATTGCAGTCTTACATTTAGTTGCCTATGAGGCTAATATTCCAAAGAAATCAGAAAATCATTGATCTTAATTTCTTATGGTCAAGGGTCATCAGATTTATGGAGAGAGAGCAACCATACTTCAGGAGGAAAAAATTCTGAAATGCAAACCTCAACTAGAAGGGAGAAGGCTTTTTATTTTCCCTTCGCTGTTATAATTCTGTTTTTTAAACCTAGCTTCACTCCACCATCTTTCACGTGTCTGGATGTCTTATCATAAGCAATCTCATATATCTGGTCTCAAGTGTTGCATCCTTTGCTATCCCTACTTGATCCCTTTGTCAGCATTAAAAGTGCCAGGTTCCTACCAACGCTGGCTAAGGAACTCTTTTCTAAAGCCTAAGAAATGCGTAACAGGGAATGTATACTATTCAAATTTGCAATTGGTTTAAGCTGGCTTTATGACCAATCATTCAGAGCTTGTAACTACCTATGAGAAGTCTAAAAATTAGTGGGTCCTATTACAGTCCTAAGTAAGCAAACTTATATCTACAAGCTTCTCTTATCTTTTTATTTATCCCTGGGCTATTGATTAATGTAACCCTGCTACAAAATGACCAATGAATTCATGTAGTTTTCAGCAGCATGTAGGTTTTTTGGTCTTAATAAAGCTAAGAAAATACACAAGCAAAAGAGTAAAGGTGAGAAGCTGTCACGTACCCAGACTTCAGTAACTATAGAGTAATTGTACGGTGATTATTGAAGAGAAAACCTTGAAAGTTCCCTGAACTGGTACATTCATCTGAAATCCTTAATGCATATGCAATGGTAGCAGTATATGGTAAGTAAGTATTGGCTTTAGATATCCCCAATTTAGACATTCAGTGATCACTGGAAAATGAATAATCACGCATTAACAGTATTTTGTCTTCACTATGCTCATGTGTTTTTTTTGTGTTATCTCACGTGAAGGGCATGAATCAGGAATATTTTAAGCAACACTAAGACTATAGATTTATCCATCCACATGTAAATCCACAAGAGGCTCAACAATGTCAAGGTCTAGGTTTCAGGGTCCTGGCTTCCAAAAGGGAACATAGGGTTTTAAATTCAGCATCTCACTGTTATAGCATGGTGAGAATTGCAAGTCCCAGACAGTATCTGCAAGAGCCAGCATGCTCAAACAGGAGCTACTAGCACCAGGGAGCAGTGCAGAAGGCCAGACTCACACCTCTAGCTCATGCCTTACAAAACCCCTTCTTACACACATGCATGCGCACAGTTGCACTAATTCATGCTATTTCATTCAAAGACTACAAATGCAAAGAGCAGTGCCTGCCGGCTAAAATGTCTACATGTGTATTTTAAGTGAAACTTTTTCTTTGTGATCTCAAATAGAGCACATTTACCAAATCCTGCACTGTTCCTCAGATAGGAGTTCAGGACCACATTTTCTTAAAATACTATTTGCAACAAACACTGAAGCATGTTCAGTTATTTTCCAAGTGACTGGTCAGTCTTCTTTCTTTTATTTCATATCAGTCAGTCACAACTCTCATCCATGAATACAGGGTACAGCAGCCGAGGCAGCAAGAACCGAAACTGATGGCATCATGTTGCTTTGGCTTTTCTTGCCAGGTCTTGTTTTCTTTTTTAATCTCTGCTAGCACCATACTCTCAGCTCTCAGTGCCTCCTGCTACAAGGATCCCCGCTGAACCATTTCCCAGATACACTGTACAGGTTTCTCCAACAACAGAGAAACCCTCCTTGTGAAGACTCAAGTTACTGATTTCATAATCCAAGCAGTCTCTAAATCCAATTTATGATGATTCTATTTTGATTCTCAACATCTTGATTTGGTGTATTATATAACTAAACTGTTTGGATAAAAACTCCCAGTATGCATAGCATTATTGGTATTGGAAAAGACTTCATATTTCACTGTGTACTTTACAAATACACTGTAACAGTTTTCTCTTAAGATTTTTAAAAGTTAAGAGTGGGGGGGGAAACTAAAAAGGCAGGAGAAACTAAGTCTCGAAGCAGAGATCGGTTGTGTAGAGCTTTTAAATGCATCCTCTGGGAATTGCTGCTCATCTTTTTCTATAAAAACCCCAAACTGGCAGATCGATTGTCAGGTCTTCTTTTATTGTGTTGATACAAGAACAGCCAAATATACTCAGATTTTTTTGGTAAGCATAGCAAGTCACATTCTTTTCTCACTAACACCTTTCTTTAAATGAAGGCAAAGTTTGAACCTGGTTAATGATACTGATATTTGTTGACTTTACACTTTTTCTAAAAAACAGGTGGAGCAGGCAGAAAAAAGCAAGAGACCGATCAGGTAAATAAAGATATATTATGCATTTATGTGGTGGGCCTCAGAAAAAGCAATAAACAAAAGAATAAGCAAAAGAATATACAGTAAGTATGGTTAGACATCTCTAAGTCTGCAACAACCGTTCAAATGGTCTGTTGAGAAGCCTTATGACACAGAAATAGCTTTTATATGACCTGGAGAAAGGCTACAGAAAGAAAAGAAAGAAATACTTACAAGATGTGGAGAGGGGGTTTTTGTTTGTTTTGGTTAGATGACAGCTGCAAGGGAACGGCATTTCAGGGTTTTTGATAAGAGAGAAATGTGTAATAGATAAATAGTTTGAAGCAATAGAGAGATGAGGCAAAGGTGACTCGCAGATCAAAAATTCAAGCGACACGGAAAAAACCTGAATGACTTAGTAGTAGAGGAGATTCGGAAAAGGAGGTTAAGATGTTACTGGTTTTGTTGTGTTTATATTAATGAAGTGATCTAAGAACAGCAGATCAAAATCTTCAGTTTGAAGTAAATTAACTTGTGCAGCATCTTCCACTTTTCTATTTAAAAGTATTTTCTATTTTTCCTTTGAACCGAATTTAGAATTTCTATAGAAAAGACCAACTTCTGTAAGTCAGAGGCTTATGAAATGGCAACAGATATTGAAAGTTAGGATGTGCAAACTTCTCTGTAACACAGAGAAATAGTCCTGTTCCAGTGTTCCTCCTTCCCAGGCAGCTCAGATTTATGTACTCGAACTAGTGAAATGCATCTTCAGAAAACTCTGCAGTGTTAGAAGATTGACACATTCATGAGACAATGCCCTCAGAAATCCACACAATGCTACTGCATTAAATTTGCTATAATATATTATGATTCACACTTGTAAGTGAAATAGCAGTAAACCGTATCTGGCTTTTCAAGCATTATAAACTGGAAAATGTTAGTATCTTACATATTTACAACTATATGCACATAAACAGAGCTTGAGTCATCAACTCTGGATATAACAGGGCCATGTTCGATGAGAAGGGACTTGGAACAGTGACTTGAATGGAAAAATATTGGGTGCTGGAATAGATCTTCTCTGTTCCTACAGTTTACAAGCAGTTAGTCTGATTCAAATATCACTGAAAGAAATGGAGACTCCCCCAGATTTAGGAAAGACACTCTTAAAGCAATCTGAGGCTAATATTTGAAATGCTCGGGGATGTCCTTGAGAAGGCACAACTTTTGAAATATATGCCTGCATCAATCTGACATCCACGTACCTTAGAGTCATGACTACTCAATTTTGTCAGTATTTGCAAGGGAGCACAGTATGATCCACGTGTAAGACAAGGATAAAGGCATAAAGTAAGTTATTATGTAAAATCTCTCAGCAAAGTCTCAACTGAGTTAAGAAAGCAACATTTCTCAAGACCCAACACTGTGTCCTAACCACTGCTCTTCGCTTCAGATCTGCTGCCCATCCAGACATCCCTACAATGCCATCTTCCACTGACAAATCACACGATCTAGAATTGTTCTTGAAGTTTCCTACTTCTTCAGCACACTCATAAATTAGATTCATTCTGATATGGAATGGCTGAGAACCTCTGTGTAGGGTCCGTGTGGCGGGGCCTTGGTAGTGGGGCAGGGGCTACACGGGCGGGTGGCCCCGTCAGAAGCTGCTCCAAGCTCCCACAGCTCCAAGCCAGGCCCGGCTGGAGCGGAGATTCCCCTGCAGCCCCGGGGAGAGGGCCGGCTGTGCCCCTGCAGCCCGCGGAGGGCCACGGCAAGGCAGACAGGGACCTGCAGCCCATGAAGGGTCACGGAGGAGCAGAGAGGGCCCTGCAGCCCGCGGAGGACCCCACGCCAGGGGAGGTGCCCGCTCCCGAAGCAGCCCCTGGCTCTGTGGGCAGCCCGCGCTGGGGCGGTGCGGCCCTTAGGGCCTGCCCCGCGCGGGAAGGGCTCACGTCGGAGGGGTCCGTGAGGGACCGTCTGCCGTGGGGGGCACCGCGCGCTGGGCCAGGGGCAGCGTGCGAGGAGCCCTCCCCGCCTGAGGAGGAAGCAGCGGCAGGGACAGCGTGTGGGGAACTGAGTGCCCCCCCATTGCCCGTCCCTTTGCGCCGCTGAGGCGGAGGAGGAGGGAGAGACATCGGGAGCGGGGGGGCTGGAGCCTGTGAAGGAGGGAGGGGTGTGGGAAGGTGTTTTTAAGATCTGGCTTTCACATCTCCTTATCCTACTCTGTTTTGATTGATGACCGATTAAATTTTTTCCCCAGGTTGCGTCTGTTTTCGCCCGTGACCACAACGGGTGAGCGCCCCCTCCCTGTCCGTGTGCCCACCCGCCGGCTTCCGTTACATTTTCTCCCCGTCCCGGTGTGGGGAGGAGCGAGCCCAGAGCGGCTGGGGAGGGGGGGCTGTGGTGCCGGCTGGGCCTAAACCGCGACTCCCTCTGAAGCCAGTGTAGTCCGGAGCAAGGTGCAAGCAAATACGACGGTGGGATGCTTTTGTGTCTCCTGACAACCACAAAATCAAATAGGGGAAGACTGAGAATTTACAGTACCCTATACACCACACCAAAAGTACAAATTCTTCAGCAGGGGGACTAAGCCTGGCTGTTACTGCTGCTTGGGTCACAGGAATCGGGAGGTATCTTGCTGGGTCCGTATTTCGGTTGCATGTCTGAAAAATAATGTGAAATAGACAATACAAGATCTTTGGTGGCTCTTTAAGGTGAGGCATCAGTGCTGACAGCACAGTGTTTCCAAATTGTTTTTGGAGTAGTTACCTAGTCCTTCTAAAGAGTGTGAATCCACCTGACCAGTTTGAGCAGAGACATTAGCACACAGCATTATGCCTTTAAATAAGGTATAACCTTCACAATCAGAGTAAACACAAATCTCAAAACATTTCAGAAGGAATTATTCTGAACAGTTTCCTGAAGTTGCTAAGAGGAGAAGATGGATTTTGGTACAATTTGACTCACCTATTTTTACCTTCTGGCAAATCTACATTTTGTTTCTGTCTAACATTGTCTTTGCTTTTTAGCTTCAATATCAGATTTTATGTGAAAGTAGAGCGAACAATATATTTTTTAAAAAGCCTTCATGTATATTTTATCCTAAAGCGATCTGTATCATTATTGATTGTTCCTGCAATAAGAAAGTTAATAGGATGAATTGCAAGTAGTTGCCATAGTAACTACCATTGGTCTTTTTCTCTTGAAGAGGAAGCATACAATTAATTTGTCTTTTAACCTACTTTATAGCTGGAAAGCCTATACAAATGCAGCAGCACAGGTCCAGATTAGTTATACACTTTTGTGTCATTGTCCTCTTAAATCATATTTTCAGATACATTTTTAAAGTGTTTATTGGAAAAAAAGTTTTCATTCAGTGTATTGCCTGATGTCTAATTTGCCTAGCATGAAAGCAAAGATGTTCACAGGACTAGGATTCTTTCCTTTGCTATCATTCATCCAATACTTCACAGCCCATGCCCTGCCCTCTCCCCCTGCTAGCAAAACACTTTGGAGCAGACTATTACTTCGACAAAACACATCAGCTCTGAGGCCAACACACCGTTTTAGGCTAGAGTTGAGTTGTTTATGTTTCTGAATTGATTTTATTTTGGATTTTGATACTTAATGTCTTTCTGGCATTATTAATGCAGGTTCTGGCAGTTTTGCCTGAGTAAGAATTTTGGGATTTGGCACATGTTAAACCCACTCCATTCCAGGTTAATCAGAGAAAAATATCTCTTATCTTCTGCAGGAGTTCTTCTGGGGGCTGTTTCCTCAGTACAGGCATGAAATGACAGAAAAACAGTGGAGGAAAGTGTTTCTGATTCGGTTTGTGATCCCTTTATACCAGAGAAACTTAATGTCCTTCTTGTAACTTCTACTTTACAGCTGTAAAACAGAACAGTAAATGCTTTGATATTTCCCTTTATTTGAAAGAAACCATGTTTTATAGGGAAACCTTGTTCTTTAGGGTTTTTCTAGGTTTCACCTAGTTTCTGTTTCACTTCAGCTAGTAAGAGACATAGAATAGCATGATGCAAAAGACACACATAACGGAATAATCTTCAATGTGTGTACTTTCCATTTTAAAAAAATAAATCTTAAATATTAAAAAAGTCCGTATGTATTAAGCATAAGTCTGTGCAAGTATTAAGCATAAAGGAATGCCACTGCACTATTGCTCCTTCTCTCTTTTCCCTCCATTGGATCACACCACCATAACTGCTGATGACAGCAGTCCCAATGCCAAAGTGGTCTGGAGAAAACTTGGAAAATGCAATGACCTATACGGCTGGTTTTGCAAAGCAGATCACTGTTGGCTGGGGAAAGACACACAAACCAGGAGTCATGGGGCCACGCAGATTTGCAAAGGATCATTTAGACCCTCAGCCTCTACACTGAGAAGATAAAAAACCCACAACAAGAAAACCCACAACATGCCATGCAGTGAAGTGTGCCTGCAACGAATGAGAAATACAAACGTGTTTATTCCAAGACACTAGACTCATAGCCATTTATGAAACACCAGACAACTCCAAGGAGCTTTGGATCAGGTACCAAAGATTGAAAAAAAAAAGAGTTTCTCTATGCATCGTTCTTCCCTACCTCCTTATAGAAATTGAGGAAATTATTCACAACTAAAATACCGCCATATGCTCCAGTATGAGCGGACAAAGACATATTGCAGCTTTACTCCACAAAATGGGAGGTCAACCCACAGGAAGATTTGCTTATAGAGTGTTTGGGGAAGTCATTCACCACATTCGCTTATAAAGAGAGAGTAATAGTAGGGGAGAAGAGGAGAATAAAGATCCCACAACCTCTGAGACACGTCAGAAGGGAAGGAGGTTGAAAAGGTTGAAGGCACTGAGACAGCAAAAAAAGGTGGATAACTAATAATGCAGAGGTCAGAGAGTGGGATCCTCACAGCCACAGCTGCAAGACGGTAATTTTAAGCAAACACCTTTCAGATGAGAGAGCAGAGGTAAGTCCTTGTACACAGGTCATTCATTTTTACCACCTTCTACAACTTCAAACCTCAATTTAAACCTTCATTAGATCAGTCTGAACACTAGCACTTGCTGAAACGTGCCTTGAAGAGTAGGGTTTTTTCTTTTTTTTATTTTTAGATCAGCTAATATAATTGTTTGTTATAAGCATGAGAAGTGAGGTCATTCTTTTCTTCTCATGAAATAACTGTAGTCATAGCAGGGAACGTATAAGAATGTCTTCTTAAATAAAACAAAACAAAACAACTTGAAAGAAGTAACTAAGGATTTAAAAACTTTAACAGATGAAGTGGAGCTCACAAATTAGGAGAGTCTGAATATTAGTACATGAAAAAAAGACTTAAGGTAATTCAAATAGTAATACAAAAGTGAGAATTTATTTTAAAAAATATGTAGGTTTTTTCCCCTTCCTCTCCTTTCTTATGAGCCTGAAGTGAATTTTTGTTTTGCTTTTTAACAGAAAGCAATGGCTGGATCTATTCAAGTTTGTCGACAAAAGCACTTTGACGGCTCCAAGGACGAAGAAAGGTTTGAAGGAAGAGAGGTGTCAGCCACTTCACTGCAGTAACATTTAGTGATATGTATGAGGAAGGAAGATGAGAGAAAGAGATTCTTGGCATCAGAACTTGCCTCCTGAGAGGGAAAAACATAACCACCCCAGACCCAGTTCTCCATAGAAAACTGTATTTCTGCAAATGATTCTCATAATTTCACCACTTAAAAGTCAACATCTATACAGGTATCTTCCCTGCTACAAACGGAAGATACAAGTGTACCACAGCAAGGCTTGTCTAGCTACTTCTGCTAGCAACAGCAGCAAAGACAAGTCATACAAGACCATCTAAAGCCTTTGCCCTTCATTTTCAGATGTTTTAGCTAAGCCTAGGTCAGGTGTACCTATGCTTCAGTTGTGTCACAGCATAACCTTGAATCTCAAGTCTAATTTAAGATTTCTCAACAGCAGGATTAGATGTCCCTGCCTCTGCTCCCATCACCCTGTAAGCATGTGTACCCAGCAAAGATAAAGTGAATTAAGTGGGAACATTCTCAACTTTTTATGGCTTTGTATTGTCAATGCTCTCATAGCCTGCAGGTCTCATTCATCTCTCTTTCACCCACTTAAATGATGTAGACACTTTGCCACAAGACAGCAGTTTTATTTCACCTTTCTGTACCTTGTTGTTTTTCAGAGGAAAGAGAAAACTTTTTTTCACCTCAGGACTCTGATGTATCTAGAGTGAGCATAGCCTATGTGTTTAATAGAAGAAAAGGAACGCTTAACTCTGTGAGGAATACGTGAGATATAGCATCCAAGCCCAGTACCAGCTTCCTCATGTCTATGAAACGTCCCAGCGTCTCTCTCAGCCTTGTTCTAGAGCTCGGCTGTAGCAGCCTGAAAGCTCCTACACCACTGAAGTGGGGACACCCAAAACAGGCAGCAAACTAGTGGAACCCTTAAAAGTCCATCTCATAGCACAGTTGTAGACCTCCCACTACACCCCATCCTATGAATTATTTCCCTCCATGCTTCTTTACCTGGGCGCGACTAGTGATAGTATGATCCTATAACAAAAATCCTGCTTTCAGCTGATAACAGCCATGCCCAGTTTGTGGATGCTTTCGTCCCAGATTGCAACAATCCTGCCTGATTCCTTAAGCCTACAGGAACATGTACTTTCGCAAGAGAAATCAGGGCCTTGTACTATCGCCACTATTTCTGCCTTTATTTAGGAACTAAATGCTGCAATCAAATATGTAGATTATCATTGCATCTTCAACCCATAGCTGCATTTTTGCTGCTACAGATCTTTCGATTATGAACTTTTTCTATCTTATCAAAACCTCTTCCAATTTAGAAAAAAAAATCCTTGCTCAAGCATTTTTTGAATTACAAGGTATTTATTCTTGTTTCCCCTCATGGTTCTTTTGTGTACCCCAGTCAGATTATTTTATGAATACCTAGGGACTGATACTATTTTTTCTTGCCCCAGTGTGTTGTGATGTCAGTGGAGTTATTTTGAATAACCCTATTATAAAATAGGTCAGAATCAGGTTCTTTTAGTGGATGAGGGTGCTGTTATTATCTCTTATTAAAATTTCCCATTGAGCTTTATAAAATTTCTCAATGCATCAGCAGAACTTGTGATGAAAGCTCTAAAACAACAAAGCTTTATTCATTATTATATATATTCAATGTTTCAGTGTTATCCTTTGTTCTGTTAGCTCCACCACCCTGGAAGTCTCATTTTGTGGTCTTGTCTGAAGGGTTAGTGGGCAGATTGATAGTGTTGTGTGGTTTGGTTCCTTCACTGGACTCTCCCAATGTCTACTCTGTTGTAACTATGAGCCATTAACTTCATTATAATAAATAAATCATGTATACAACAGTAGTGCTGGCTGAGAATAGAACTGGTTGTGTTAGGCACTGTGAAACTGTGAAAAAGAGCCCTGAAGCACAGCAACAAGCCCAGAAGAGGTAATGACAGAAAGGTCTAAATATGAACTAGATAGATAGACAATGTTGAGGCTGACACAGGGAAAGACATACAGAGAGAGCAATGAGATCCTGCAGACAACCTGCCATTCCTGT
Organism: Steatornis caripensis; assembly: GCA_013398225.1. NCBI lineage: Eukaryota > Metazoa > Chordata > Aves > Caprimulgiformes > Steatornithidae > Steatornis > Steatornis caripensis. The sequence continues at coordinate 342,607 of VZSC01017134.1, forward strand.
GGTTTTGTTTATAATTTCAGTCCTTTCAGTGGGTGGCAGGGCATTACTCTAGCAGCATTTAACCCCTTGCAAAGCTAAATGAACGAAGGAGGGCAGGATTGGTGCAATCGGTCAGCCAGTTTAGGTGAAAAGATACTCGATCTGCACAAATTTTTAGATAGGTCCAATTTGATAAATAACTCATGCCGCGAGGGCAGCAGTATTGCCTTAAATTGCTTCCTGCTGCTGCTGCCCACTCCAGTTACACTGGCATCCTTCATCATTTCAGTTTGCCTTCTCTTCATCCAATTTAGCCGTTCCTTACCTCATCTTTTTAAAGATATTCTAAATTGTAGGCTGTTGGTGGGCAATAAACTTTCAATTTTAGACCCAGACAGCATTTCCCATCCAAATTCCACACATGGGGCCAGAGTTGTATGCACAGAAACACCCATTTTGCTGCTTTAGTGCCCCAGAACAGGCATGGAAATGCCTCAAACAGGTGAGAGGGTCTCCTGAGCAGTAAGGAGGAAGGCAGCAGCCTGTGCTGGACCGCGCTGCGCATCTGAACACACCAGATACCAGCACAGAAGAACAAGTGACACAGAGGCCTCTTTCACCCTACGTTGTGTTTTGGAGCTGTGGGTCTGACTCAGGCTGTCTAATTAGTGGGGGGAAAGCATCTGGCTTGCTCATCTCCATGGCTGATTTCTGAAAGACAGACTAACCTCAGATCGTTCCTATTTAAAACTTCCTCTGGATGGCAATGGAAACTCTGGTTGATTGCCAACTCTGGCCTCGATACCTGAAATTACGAGGGCAGCATGTGCAGGAATGTAGCAAATATAGCTTTTTTAAGACCTTATATTTCTTGCAGTGGGGATGGCAAAGCTGTGTGTTCACGTTATGGCAGAAGTGGAATGCTAGAAGACTCTCAATAAAAGCGTAGTGCTGCTGCCTGTGCTGACACACGTTTGAAATCATTATTTCGCTAATGTCATTAATGAATTTGTACAGCCTGCTGCAGCAGTTCAGTTCTATCATCATTCTGTTCTCCAGGAAAATGTTAAAAGGATAAGCTGGGAGAAAAAATACCAAACTGATTTCCCAGCCAGAGAAAACTATTGCATCTAAATTGTACATTAACTGGGCTGTGTTCCACACAAAGGAACATGAACTTCTGCTGCACCATTTTTTTTCACATTCAAGATAATTATGTATTTGTCCTTGCCTTACCTTGTTCCTTTTTTGCAGCTCTAGTTACTTTTTTCTAGTAAGAACTCATTTAAATGCTGAGATTAATAAAAAGACTGGCCAATGTGGTGGGTTATATGAACGAAATCATGTGCTAAATCCTCCACTGCTGTTAACTGATACAGCTCCTGGTGATGTTCAGCAGCTGAGGGTCCAGCCCCACAGCCTTTCTGAATTGAATACAAAGGTATGAAAAAATACCTTTGTATCTCAATAGTGTTTCCTCACTGGATGATTTTTAAATTGTGATTATTGCGTTTGAATAGTGTGAATAGGGAGCAGGAGATAGCAAGGGAGTGGTGGGGCTCCAAGGGCACTCAGAGGCCTGGATGGCCCTGACCAACCTCACCTGGGGCTTCCACCCACCCCACTCATGGGCCTCTGTTTAATCTCAGACCTGGACCCTTGGTCTGGTTTGAATTGTGCTCAAGGAGTGTTGGTCTCTATCTTGGCTGTGGCCCTTGTTCCTCTGGAACCTGACCTGATACTGGCCTTTATGACTGGGCCTTGGACCTGTATTGTTACCACGAATTTGTGTGATGATCTGGGCTTTTGGTTGAAGCTGCTTGTTGCCCATGGACCTGCCCTGCTCATTGTGCTAAGGTATTGTGGGGTTGGGCTCTGGATGGTGAGTTCCAGTCTGTGCTTGGCTCTCTGGCAGGAGTTCCCACCACCAGCATGTAGGGGAGAACCCAGAGTTGTGTTGGCATGTGCTTCTAAGGTGTATGCAATGTTGTGGGGAAACACTGTATTGATAGGCTCTGAACGGCCTCTTGCAGGGCACAGAGACCTGCTTTGAAGCCTTCTGCAAGGCTTCTCTCCTTGACAGACAGCATTTCACATTAGCTTTCCTTGGCATCTTAATCTACCTGTGACTGGCTTCACCAGCTGACATGGCATGTCCTATGCTTTTCTTACTAAATGCCTTGTTGGATTACGGCCTCATTCCAGTAGTGCTGTTTATTAGCAGTCAGTGGGGCTCTTGTATCTCCAACAATAACTAACGGAACAAAGGAGAACAGTTTTGTGTCAAAGTGCACAAAAGATTTGGTGAAAAGCAGATTATAAAGTACAAAAACATAGTAATCTTAGTCATATTCCACAAGGTAAATTTGCTTTCATCTCTGAAGGACAATAGGATTGTCATGGCATATGGGGAAAATAAAAGCAACTCTAATATTGCATAAATTTTCTTCCTTTTTTCTTCTCCTGGTTTGTCTCAAGACTGCTGCAACAAATCCTGTGTCTGAGAAAATCATCCAATGTGACTAGACCTTGGATTCCTGCTTGTAGATGAGCCTAGAGGAGAATGTCCAAGATCTTTGAAGCTGAAAATTGAAAAATGAATAGCAGTGAGAAGCAAGATCTCTCAAAGCTCCTGTATAGCATTTCAGAATGCTTCACAAAGCTTTTATATAATTCCAGTTAGCATATAAGCTGCTCATATGTTGACTTCCTTTGCTGTTTCCTTGCAGCTGGTGAAGCAGGGAGAAAAATAAAGTCATAAGCATGTTTTAACCTCTAAATTTCACTATACCTGTAAAACAAGAGGTTGCATCAACCTTTGCAGGAGGGAGTAATAGCTGATAATTTATATGTGCAATTTGAGGAAAGCACAGTTCCATGGGGTGATTACTTCAATAAATAACTGAAGTAGAACACCCTTGTCCTGACATAAACCCAACTTCATTTTTCCCAATACTCTGCATGAAGAACCTGATACGGGGCTGGGACAGTGTGGGGGAGGGAAGGAAGCATATCTAACCTTCCAACGGAAGTCAAAGAGATCAGAAAGTAAGAACTTCAGTTTCAGAATTTAAGATGCAGTAGATGAGATTCCAGTTTATTCTGCAGCACCATCAGTGATGTTCTCATTGTGTTATGACAGGTAAAAATAGAGAGGCAGTAGCAAAGGCAATATATGGTATTGTATAGGTAAACTGTTTAGGGCAAGAACTGTCCTTCTGGTTTATTGGAACATTACCTGACACAACCTTGTTCAAACCAATGAGCAGAATTTCAGTCACCTGCAAGGAAAAATGATGACAATACTATTACAGAGCTAATAATAAGTTGATGACCTTTGATAAATATTTTTGGCTTAGCTTCATTTTAATTTAAGAATGTCTATATGTAGCAGAAACATCCATCAAGTTAAAAGCTACTTTCTAGAACAACTGAAAAGCTAGTTCCCACTGCCAGCCCTGCAATGTGTTTTGCTGCAGGAACATGTGCAGTATTTCTTTTGTCTTTTTACTGTGGCTTTTGTGATTTATTTTTTCCCACTCCCAGTCTGTTGCTAAGCTTAAGTAAAATATGGGACAGGCCAGTAGGGAAACACATTCCAGAAAGGAATTTACTGGGGATGTGGAGAAGCAGTTGCAAGGTTGCTCCGTATTAGTGGAGTGGAGCCCTGACAGAGGGTGCTTCTTTACCCCCTCTTCTCTGTTCCCCACCATATCTGCATTCAGCTGCGCTCATTCCAGGGTCCTTGTTTTGCCCCAACTTCAGCCATGCACACTCAGGTACTTCTTGGATGAATATCTCTGCTGGCATTAGCTGCTGCAGGGTGGCAGGAGGAGGAAGGAAAAGAGATGGTCTGTCTAGTGAGAAATAAGCCTACCATGAAAAGCTTCAAAGGTCAACCACAGCTTGAGTTCCACCTGGAAGCCCAAAGGCGGCCAGCTCATCTGGCTGAGCAGCAATGGGACATGCTCCGAATAAAAAGTTCTGTCTACCAGGCAGGTGGCCACTGGCTCGCCTTCCAAATGGCCTCTGAGGACAGCCTTGACTGGGGCCTGCTGCTGTACTTTGAAGTGGCAGTCGGAGGAGGAATTATACCATGTTTCTCATCCAAAACTGCCTGGCCCAGCAAATGCATATGAAAGTTTTCTCTTTGGTCTTGCCAACTGAGGATCCAGCAAATTCCCTGAACTCTGAGCTCAATTGACAAACCATGGCTCTGCAGTCCCAGCTGCTTGATTTGTGACTGCCACCCTGCTCTGTTGCCATCACCAGCAGTGACCCAGCCAGGCTGCCCTTGTGCAGCCAGACCTCATTATTCTTATTGCTATTATGGTACAGCCTAAGTGGCTGTGATTACTGTGATTTATTTTTTTTTATTTAAAACCTAGCAATAGATATCTAGCAAACTTATTCCACTAGACTAGTGCCTGCAAATGTAATGAACATCTCTAGCAGGGAATTACCACACACTGTAGATGAGGTAGCCTATAGCTTAGTCCTCATCATGCTCCTGGGTGTATAATCAAAGAAAGGTTGACAGAGAAATTAGAATTGAATGCAGAAATGATTTATTGGTTTTTCTGCCCACAGTGAAGACTTTTTAATTTAACTTATTTTGATTAATATTAACTTATTTTAAATAATATTTTGTGTAGTGCACTTTTCGGTTTCTAACATCTATTTAAGTTGCAGTGAGAGTTCTGGAAATATCCTAAATGAAGAAACTCGGACCAAAACTCTTGTATTATTTCATATTTTTGTCAGTTGACTTAGTTACACATGACTGACCTGACAAATACTTCATGATTTTGTTCCCCCAGACTGTGATTTTTAGTACATGGGCTGTTTAGCAACAAAAATACCCACCCCAAAAGCCTACAACCTTCGCCATCACTGAAACAATAGCACTTAATTTTCATGTGTGAAAAAGAACTAATGTCTCTTAGTCCTCGGGGTTGAGATTCATACACCTTTTACCAGTCAAATAATCAGTCTGAGAGATCCCATTACTGTCTGGCTTTTCCTTCCTCTTCAGCGTGTTCACTGCACTGTCAGTTGTTCTGGTACATTCACAATGCACACTTCAAATTGCATCTGTGAAATAACAAAGGTTGACAGTATCTTTTTCCCTCCTTTTCTATATTCTATCTTCCTACTGTATTTTATTTGCTGTTTATTGACTATGGTTGAGACTGGAGCTATCTGTTGCAGAACTATATATTATATGTGCATTTTTTGTACCCTAAATTACAGAATTCTATGCTAAAACAAGGTACTGTGCACAGATGTTAACTATCAATGTTTGCAATCAGCACTTTATCACATTAATTCCAGTAACAAAGGTTAAGTCAGTAAGACTATAGAATGGTAGGGAAAGATGTTGCTTACCATCTGGTCCTTTCAAGACGTTTTTTTTAGGCTGAAGTTTAGATTCACATGGAGAATAGCACAGAAACTGAAAGTCCCACGTAGTGTAAATGTTCAAACTTTGAGAACATCTGTATGTTGAAACTAGTGGGTGAAATCAACTGTAAAGATGGCGTTCTAGGCAGATGCTAGCTGAACACTATAGTACATTATATGGGAGACTTAAATCACTAACAGAATTGTCTTCAGACCATAAAGGCAATGCATGTTCTGTTGTCCTGTCCTGTGTACCTGATGGTGTACATAAGCCACAGTGCCTGTTAGTAGAAAAAAAAAGCTGGTGACAGGTGATTTTAGTAGAGCTGACAGCAATGTATGGAAAAAAAATCTGACCACCTTAGATGCTGTTTCTATCTCTACGTACTTTCACAAGAATTGGGGAACTGCTCTTTTACCATGCTCACTGGTTCTGCGCTTGAAGTTTTTTTACAACCGTCCCAGACTACATCCTCTAAGTATTTATTTTCTACATGCACCTGCCTAGCTATATCTATTCCATCTGCTTGCTGCAGGAAGTGGATTGGCCCAGAGAAGAGTGATCAGTGCATGCGTCAGGGGCTTTAGGTCATGAATGATGATGTGTGGGAATAACTAGCTTCATAAGCTAATTCCAGATCCAGAAATGAGCTCTGGACAAGGAGGCAGTCATGTGAGGGTAGTGCAGGGTCCAGGTTCATGAACTCTTCTGAGAAATAGGTTAATTTCTCTGAATTTTGAGAGACCTTGCACAGACCTAGGAACTTTCAGAGGCTGTGTGATGTAGCTGGGAGGCCAAATGTCAACGTAGATACTTGGAAGGTTTTCCTCTCAATGTTTTTATCTTCCAGTAGACTGTAAATGAAGAGCAAAGTACTTTGTTGTTATTGCTGATCAGCTTCTGTAAACAGCAGCTAGGAAATAAGCGGCAGAAGCTGTAAATGAGATCAGTACAAATGCCTTGGTCACCCTCTACTGAGAGGGTGTGTAATGAACAGCTAGAAAAGCAAAGGTCTTTATTAGGACTGAAGAAACTGGGATAAGAATTGCCTGGATGTATTTCATAAGATAGCAATGCACCAACTCTTCAAGGAAAAATATATTAAAAATTCTTTTTATTTACATGATCCTGCCATTAAGGTAAACCTTTTTTTCCCCCCCACTATTCTTGTTAATGAAGACACAAAACCATTAGAAGTTATCACCTATGTAACTAATAAGATTGCAGAAGACTTACTGTGCGAGAAGCTTACCCACTGGAGACATGCACATATGTGTCCTCACTAACAACACTTTCAGGTTCATAACCCAGGTGATAGGAACTGCAGTGAAGTTGGTTAAATTACATCAGACTTATGGATTAATGGACAAGGCTTTTGCTTAGGGGAGGAGACCTCTTTTACATCCAGAGTTGTGACTTTTTTTTTTTTAGGAAGTTTTTTCTTGTTGGCTGAATCACTATATTAAGATTGCTTGCCATATGCTGCTCACAAAACCTTGTCAGGACATGCTGTCAGTCATTTTACATTCTCTCTGCAGACATATTTCAAGATGATAAAATGCTTCATCAAAGCCAATAGGACTTGCATTTAAAACTATGATAATTACATCATTTACTACATAAAACTACTTTTATGCCTATATTTTTCCAAGGTCTTATATTATCTCTTCAGAATTACCATTTGTTATCTTTTCCAACAAGAAAGGCACATTCAGTACTTCAATTAGACATTATAGCAGGAATTATATTAAGGCATCAGCTCCATTTCTTTCTCCTTAGTTTCCTAATAAAAAGGAAAATAGTCAGGAAACTAAATATTTCCTGGAAAGTTTTTTTAGCATTTGTTTCTTGCTCTCTGGAGAGGTAAAACAGCCTTGTTTCCAATTCTGGGATAATTCGTGTAGTATAAAAGGATTTATTGTCTTGTGTTTTGTTTAGCTCATGAACAAATATTTTGCTGTGAGGAGAAATAAATGCACGGTGATATAGACTTGAAAGGGATTTTTTTGCTTGCTGAATTTGTATTTTGTGCACAGTTGAAGATTTGCTCTTGAAGGATTTAAAATTGAGGTATTTCAATTGTTGAGAAATGAGAAGGAGGGGGCACTAGGGCACATAGGAATTTAGCAATCAGGTTTGCACTTGTGAGAAGAAAAGATTGGCTATTTTTTATTAAAAAGGTTTGTCCAGGTGGCAGGCTGCCTGTGTTCAAATACTGAATATTCCCTTCTATTCGCTTGACACAATACTGACTTTCACAACTGATTTTTTCTTTTGCTCAGTCCCATAAATACTGCATTTTTTTTAACGGAAGTCGTTACATAAAGCTAAAATTAGTTTAGATACTGTCATACTTCTGGAAGGAAATCTGAATGCTGTTCAGTAGAAGTGACATTGGATTATATTGGAGCGAATGAATAGGTGATGGTTTAAATGCCCCTCTGGAACATGAGTACCGACACTTTGATTAATGTCTTTGTCATGGGCAAAGATTATTTAGTTAATGATTCGCAGTTTTCTTTACTTGGCTCTAGAAAAAGCATGCCAAATCCCAGGGTGAAAGGGAGGAAACAAGCAGCTTGAAGTCATTGGGTTATTCATGTGTTTTCACCATGTGACCAAAAGCTCTTCTGGATCAGGTCTGAAGCTTACAGGGGAATAAAGCCCATAATATATTAGGAATAAAAATATCTCACTCCTATTCATACTCTGAGAGCTCAAAAGCTTACAAGAACCATGAGGGTGTGTGGACATGGCACAGCTCGGTGCTTTGTGCCGACAGCCCTGCTAGGTTGTGGAAACAGCAGCAGTGCTCCTTCCAGGCTAATACGCCCCATGCCACTGTTGCATGGCAGCGATCCCTACACAATGAAATGGACCTCTGTGCTTTGCCTAGAGACATGACACAGGGCCCAAGTTAATTATTTTTTGCAAAACTGTGATGGCTTGAGAGCAACTGAGGTGTTTCTTCGCCATGCAATGAGAACAGGAGGTGTTGAAGGATGTGATGCAGTGTTGTCCTGGCTGCCACCTCTACCAGTGGGGCTGCAGAGCTAACACCATCAAAGCCATCAGTCGAGTCAGTGGGATGAAGCAGTGGTGGCCTTGTGACAGGGGTGAAGGAGTGGCAGTGGTTTTGGGTTACCTGGGGCTGCAATCCCAGTGGAGAAGGGAGAAGGCATTAAGATGACAGGACAGTGCCATCAGCATACTGCTGGTTTACTCAGAAGGCTCAGAAAGAACAATAAAAAATTTGGGACCGTTATGCTAAATGATAGTGGCTTTATCAATAGGGATCTCAACACTCACTTTTATCAGCAAGACCAGCTGCGATAATTCTGTATAAGTGAAGAGCCGCCCTGTTCATGGTGTCGTTTTGTAGTTTCAAAGCTAATGTTGAAAACATTTAAATGTTTGCATGTGAAGTTCTTTAAGGAATTTATTTTTCAAATTCTGTTGTGTACAACATGTCCCCTTCTGTTCTATATTCTACTCCCTCTTCCATTCATAGCTTTCACGAAGACTGAAATAGAAGCAGCCATTAAAGGTTTAAACAACTTAAGATAATTTAAAAGTAACTGCTTAACATGTTCAGAAACCTTGCTAGATTTACCCTTTGGAAGGTAGTAAAATAATTTTGAATAGGATGTGACCAGATAATATGAATATGATTTTATTATTCATGAATACTTTAACCTGAATGCTTTAGTGCCTAAATCTATTATATTAAATTATGGTGAAACATAAAACTGTCACGCTGGGGTTTGTAGATTGATATTCCCTATGGATTCCCCTTATGTTTTTCTATAGCTATTCCTGCTGCTGCTAATGGAACAAGTCCTTTGATACCTTTCCCTTCTAGTTACGGTCTACCTCTCTCTATTGACTTCTTCGAAGCACCTTCATATCTGGTTGGGTGGTTAGCTACCTCTTTTTGCAGTGAACACGCAAATAACCCTTCTGTATTCCCACTCACATATGTACTTTTGTATCTGGCTTGCTCTTTCATATTTCTCTTTTTTATATGTTCTCTCTGGGCAATTTTTTTCCCCCAGACATCACACTTTAGGGTGTACTTTTGAAGTGATGTTCAGATATTTAGGTGAGACTCCCATTAAAGTTAATGAGACATGTGGCTAAATGCCTGTGCACTGCATTAACAATACCCTTTACTGTTTATTGTCTGGCTTAGAGAAAAGGTCACATTGGCTCCCAAGTCCTAGTCCTGGATCTTTAACTTCTCCTTTAGATCTTAGAGGTCACTGACAGAGGAGAGCTAAGGCACAGGGCCTTACAATGCTTATTTTTTCAGCTAGCAACATTGTTCCTTTAGCTCAATTTTCTTTTTATATGGCGCTATAGAAATTACAGACCTGAGAGGAGATTTCATCCCCCATTGTCAAAAGCACAGTGATGGCAACTTATTGCTGAAGCACCAGAAGATTCACTACAGTGTTTTGTGTAGAAAATTCCACTGGAACCAAGAATAAATATTAGATCTTCAGAGAAAGGACTTCTATCATGCTCTGCGTTTAGGGAGTATAGCACAGTAGGGTTCTGGCTCTTGGCTGGGGGATATCTTGCTTATTCCAATATAGATAATGCATATTAACAATAAATATTTGCTGAGGCACACTGATAATGCAGGACAAACTTTCACCTGTGTCCTTGACTGGGAATTTCTGGTTAGAAGTTCTAATGCTGTAGCAGGAAAAGGACATGATAGTGAAGACAGGTCTGATCTAAGATGGGAGGAGATAGAAAAAGGGAAATCACCACAGCTTCACAGCTGTGTCCCATGAAGTGGATGTGCATACAAGTCAAGCCCCTTCATCTGGGCCTGGGGGAGAGTGGTGCCTGATTGATCAGGAAATTGGTACTTCTAAACAATCTTACTAAACATTCTCAATAATAAATGGTATTTAATTTCCTTGTGCCTTAGTCTTCCCATGGGGATTATGATATTTAAGTGTTGGTAAACATGAGCAGAGAGCCTGAGGTGAAACATGCAGTAAATGTAACCTTTATAATGTGAACAAGAGTCCAGCTTTAGAACCCCTTTTCATTCATCTTACTAGCCCAAAGGTAATATCTGTACTCTATTATAACGGAACTTCTGTGGTATAATAAGAAGTTAGCTATTCAATACAGTCCTCATCAACATTGTATTTTTTTCATGTTTCTAAAGCTCAGTAGAAAATGGCATTAACCATTGTATTGAGTCAAGGAGCTGAAGTACAGCAAGGTTAAATACAGCTTTTGCACTTAAAAGGAAAATGAGACTTAGATTAAAATTATGAAGTTAAAAATGTTAAATACATTGGGTGAAATGAAACATTAAAATTAAATGACTAACATGAGTGAGTGAAGTTCAGTATAAGTAGGAGTGCTTAAGATGAGAAGGTTTTTATCCAACAGTGAACTGGCTAATGATGTTGCTAATGTTGGATCCTACAGTTGACTGTTTCTGGAGGCATATACTGTCCTAACATTGCTGCTTTGAGCTACAATTATATAAAAAACATGCCATTCATCAGGGTGTATCATCAATCATTACACTGTCCTCCTTGTATTTCTCATCTTTTTGTGAGCAATCTATGGGAGTGGAAAGGAGGACTGTATTTGTATGGAAGACAGGCTTAGAGCTGCACACAGCTCAATCTGACCAATGTTTTCCGGTAAGTGTTCTTTTGAGGAAAAGATCTAAAAGAGCTGATAGATAAAACCAGGTATCTGATCATAAGGATTTCTAAACAGATCAATGTTTACTAACTTTCTCTGGCAGCAAGGTGAACTGTGATATTAGCCTGTATGGACAGAATTATTATTTTTACTATTTTGCTCTTTATACTGGGAAAGTGCAAGTATTCCATTGCAGAAGGCAGGAACTAATTAATTGGTTAATTAATAAGTGTCATTAATATGCTTATTACTCATTTCCTCTGCAGTATCACCCAGGTGTTCCAGTTGTAGATTAAAGAGCTGATGTGCTAGGCTCTGTGAATGCACTGAATGAAATGTTTTTTGCAGGAGAAGAGCGCTCACTAAATGTAATGTCCTCAAAGGGTTCTGGTCCCTCCCCAGAAGCTCTCCAAGGGTAGCTGCCCCTTCTGTGGAAAGGGCTATCCTGCAGATTCTCACAAAGCTGTTGTCTTCCTCACATTGTTCAACATCTGTGTGAAATACTGTGTAAACTAAGTTAGCGTGTAGCGCTAGGTCTTTGACATAAGGAAAAGCATCTTTTTTCCGTTTCCAGCAGTGATTAGCCCCTATTTGAAGACTGGTGGGCTAACTTGCATGCTGGGTGGCACAATTCCCTGATGTTTGCTCATGCAGTAATGTATGCAGAGGAGGGCAATTCCTTCAGATCCATCAGGTGACTTGGGAACCTATGTTCTGATGTAAAAAGAGATCTGGGAATTAAAGCTGAGCAGATAATGAATTGTGGACAAAATATTTCTTTTCAACACTTACGAAGCTTCACTGCAACTGTAGTAGTGTTTCATTTTTATCAGAATTCATATTTCTAATCAAAACCGCATTGAATATTTTTGGCCATTCTGAAACTGAAGTCTGGGGTGTAGGAAGTCATTGCAAGTGACCTTAGCATGTAAGAAACTTTGAAGTGCCAGCAAGAAGCTGAGAATCAATATTTTTAGAGAGGGTGGAGATGGAGATTCAAGAGAAATTTCAAATCAGCTGTATTATGAATGTTAAGAGACTAGCCCCACTAAAAATTCATGGAAATTAGAAACTTGGTTATCTATGTTCGTAATTGTGATCAGAAGCAAAAAGGTGGTGTGGTCCTCAATTTTTAAAGTGTGTGAATAACATTCAGAGAAGACTGATCTGCAAAGCTGACTTGGGTTTTGGCTATTTCATTACTTTCTGCCCTCACGTATGCAGTCTTGTCTGAGGTCAACTGTGAGACTACAGCTAAGAGATGTAACCTGGAGAGGGCTTGAGAAGTTGCTTGAAATGGGTTTATTGGGAGAGTTTCTTAATTTCCTTGGTCCACCTCTTGAGTAGTGAAAAGGAGATTATTTTGCCTGTTCCTCTCTACTGAATGAACGTAAATTTACTGCATTGGAAACTTTCATATATCCAGAAATGTATAAGGCAGGACAAACCTGCTGCACAATAATAATAATTGCATGACTTACGCAAAACAATTGTTGGTGAGTCCTCAGTGAAGTTAACAAGTGATGAGGATGTTCAAATGAATTTGCTTACAGATCACTGTGCTCCTAATTCTGCATTTTAGCAGTTGTTGGAGTGTTATGTGGGAGTTTGGGTAGTATTTGTGGACTTACAAATGATAGGTAAAATGTCAGGTATGTTGAAAGATATCTGAGCTCCTCCCCTTGAGAAGAGTCAGTATTGCTCATTTAGATATGTATTCTGCATGTTATATTTTTTCCAATCAAGTGGAACTACTGCCCACAGTCAAACTGTGGCCCTGAGTTTCCATGTCAGAAGATAAATGTAGCCTTTAACTTTAATTGTAAAGAGCATCCGGCCCTCTTTACCTTCTGCTTGTCCCATCTGAGGTACATACCTCAGATGGTGATAGGGAGCAGCCTTAAATTTTATAAAGTTGGCTACAATGCAGTCCTGCAGTTAAAATGCCATGACATTTCCTAGTTATTAACACAAGAACATTAAATTAAAATTATGTTCCACAGGGACTGTGGCTTTGTACGGCTTGGGAGAATTCACTTGCTTGTTCAATGAGACTCAAAGAGTTTAAGCTGATTACATTTATAGTTAATACATTCTTTCCAGGGGTACCACTTTGAGATAAAACCAGGAGTCAAATTTTGCTCTGGGATAGATACTCTGACACAGCTCCGCAGAGTGCTGCCTAGCCCTTGCAAACACACCTAACCCCATTGGCTGTATGCCAGAGAAACTGCCTGAGCAAGCCTTTGATGGCTGCTTCTTTGAATAGCCAATACTTGGACCCGTTCTTAGCTGGTGTAAATTTGCACTGGCCTCATTGCCTTTTGTGCAGCTATGAAAATTTACACCAGCTTGGATTTACCCTATGGAGTTCTGAATGGCTTGAAAATGAATGCAGATGACAACTTTGCCGAAGGTGGGTATTTAAATGTGTGTATGCCACTCAATAACCTATGATTAAAACTCATTGCAATTAAACAAGCATACTCCTGGCTTTCATGTGGGGTGATTCATGCCCCAACAACTGAAGCATTGGCTTTTAGTTATTTGTTACCATCAGGTAATCTAAGAGTTCTACTAAAACTGGTATGTTGTTTTGATAGTTATTATGAAATAGGATCTGCTGTTTTGCAGTAAATTGGAAACTGTAACATGTGCTTTGATTAATCGCTTTCTCTGAAACATGGAGGTCATCCCTAACTTCCAGATATTTCTATTCTCCGTGTATATGAATTTCTAGTAGCCTGGGGTTTAATACACATTTCTGTTTCATTTCTACAATTAATGGTTGTAAGACAACACAGATAAAAATGCAAATGAACAACTTATCTTTATGCTTTTCAACTGGATGTTTACAATTGCAGTTAGTGAGCTTTTAAAACTGCCCAAACAGCTTTTCCTGCATATAAGAAAATTATAAAGACATCTTTATAAATTGTAGATTTTAAACTGCTGTAATTTTAAATAGCTGTATTTTTTATATTTATTGAAACTATTTTGAGTATAAATGCAACACAGTTTTTGTTCTCTTTTGTAATTTCAGAGTAATACATGATATTAGCACAAAGAGAAGTCCATATACATATAAATACGTATACATATAGTTTTCTTCTCCTCTGCAAAGATTTTAGAATAGAGACCCATAAGAGTGAGTATTTCTTGCAACTGTTTCCTCTAAGTTCTCCTCCCGGATGCACTGCTGTTGGCAATATCCTGGCATTAGATGTGAAAAGAAAAGAAAGTATAAGAAAATTGTGGATCTTGACAAAAACACAGGGCTGTTACAGCTGCAGTATAATAGGGGCACTGGGAAATTAAAACTTTTCAGTTTTCCCTGAGCTGCGTTTCTACAGCTGGCAGTGAGAACTTAATTTCTGATTATGTGTTAGTTAAAAAAGAGCTAATACAGTTGGGAAGAGTATGTTCAAACAAGCAGATAAAGTTTTCATTCACCTTTCTGCAACTAAAACAAGAATTGAGCTGGAACAAATCTAATAAGGAGCCCATGAACACTGCAAATCTGCTGCTTTAAATCACTGTTTAAAATGTTTTTTCCTATCCCAGAGACAGGCCAGTCTTCAGGAAGAATGAGATGTTCCTCTCCTTTCTGACAGCAAATCTTCTGTCAGAATCTTCTGTTGCTTCTATTCCTAGATGAGTTTTCATTTAAGCACCAACAGGTTACTTCTTCAAAAGACCTTATGGATACCTCTATAGTACATGCAAAACATAAGCCCATGATTCATCCAAACTGGCTGCAAGCCTACAGTTTTTCATGTGGCGTCTGAATTGTATGTTGGTAGTAGAGCTTGAGTTTCTGCTCTGTTTGAGTACAGGCCAGAGGCTATGGGACAAAATCAGCCAGGTACAAGAATCTGCAAGTAGACAATATTGACAGCCTGAATCTTTCATGGTCCATTCTGCTTTGCAATTTTTAACATACTCAGTGTAAGGCAAATTAAGCTAACTGAGTGGCAAAGAGAATTTAGTAGGGGCCCAGCCACTGGACAGTGATAAGAGAGAAGTAACTTCAGAAATGACATCTGCAAGCCAAGTTCTGGAAGTAACGGATCTCTGAATGTGGCATGTGGGGTGCAGCGTAGCCTCTGCATGTTTAAAGAGTTTTGGTAGAAAAAATTCCTCACTTTACTACACTGCATGGTGTATCTATATTAGCCAAACCTCATGTGTTTTATCAAAATTGTTTTCATAGAAAATTAATTGTTACTATCAATCTTTCCAGTTATGTATTCCTGAATATCTGTATATTTGCTCATGTTATCTCAGTCCAAGGTTTTTGTGCTTGCTTAGCTTGTCAGTGTGGTATTTGGAAATAGGAGTGTCCAAGGCTGTGTGCTGGGAAACTTGTAGCTGTGAGTCTACAATCAGTCTAAATTCAGATGTTAATATACTTATTTCACACCAGCAAAAATAAGATTGCTATATCCATGAGTGTGGCATGTAGACAGAAGAGCATCTCTGACACCACATAACCTCACAATCTACTTGCACCTCCCTGACTTGAATATAGGCTCAGCATTGGTGTTCTAACTCCAAAAGTAATGTTAGAAGTTGAGTTGCAGGTAGAAAGAAATTAAAGCATACTAGGAGCACTTTCTTTAGGCAATTAAGGGGCAAGAAAATCAGGTAAGTGTATACAGAAGGAAGTGTTGATGGGGCAAACAGAAGCTCTGACAGCTCTCAGCAGGTCTTTCTATGTAAAGATAAACAGGCAGTGAATGCCTTTGGATGCTGTCAATTTGTGTACGAAACATTGTATGCAGCGCCTTGATCCAGGAAATAAAACCAATATTCTATCCTTTTTATGTGTCTTCAAACATTCACAGCAAATGGTATTAGAACTGGCATCGAGGCCACAGGTAAGCTGGGCTGCCTTTTAGGTTGTTTCCTGTCATTTAAGGTTAATATTTCCATGCAGGCTTCCACTGTGTTTATGCTGGCAAGTATGATAGCCCAGAGTCAAGCTGACACCAAGTTGTTAACTCCATTTGCCTGTGATTTCACTTTTCTTGCAAGATGTATGTTAGAGCTCTGTATGGTAACAGAGTTCTGCAGAATTTTTGGTACAGATTTGTCATCACCTTTTGTGGCAGCTTCAGCTGAGTGCTGAAGGCTACATTAAGCATGTGGCTTCCGGCCATAGTGAAAAGGGTCTAAATCTCCTCTCTTTCCTGATCATGTTTTCATGACTGTAATCATATTTCTAATGCTCTACTGTGAACTCCTACCGCCTTGCCTAGAAAAGAGTATTTATTTCATCTTTTGCATTTATCCATTTTAAATACTGAGAAAGGCAGTGTCTTCTGCTCTGTCTCATTTTAATGACTTGGTAACAAGAACATACTTGCTGTTTCTTTCCTATCTCACCTTTTTTTCATTTTTATTCCATGTTGCTTACACAGAGGAGAATAAATGTGTTTAACTTACTGGCCTCTCACCTTTATTCTGAAAATAAACAATATGTTGAAACCACATTTGCTGATGAAAAACAGGGAAGGTCTGCATGACTTCTGAGGGAGCACTGAATGGATTTGTGGCAAATTTCTCTCTACACTAAAACTACTGCAAGAGGCAACACCATTGTCCACTGTGAAGATAGTGCCATGGTAGTAGAGTTTTTGTGCCACCCATCAAAACTAGGAAAGTTTAGACCTGGCATGGTTGACTTTCAAGATCTAGCATTTGTCTGGTCTTCATCTATCACTTGAATGCTAGGTTTCCTTTCCAGGACCGGGACAGGCTCTAGACTGCTCTTCTGCTGACTGCTATTCAACTTCCTATGACTAAGCTTATATCCTGCAAAAATGCATGCTTTCTACTCTTGATCATTAACTCGGAAAGGCTTGAAGGTCCCTATTCTGTATCAATATATTCTTTATATATCAATATCAATATATTCTATATCAATATTGGGTCACATTGAAACAGTAACCCCTGCTTTTTCTGCGTATGGCAAAATCCTAGTCCTGAGGAATTCAGTTGCTAAATTCCTGATGTCGAGGGGGGATTAGCTTCCGTGCATATAGATATGCAAGTGACCTTTTGAGAGATGGGAGAGAAAAGAAGCAGAAGGAATGGAACCAGACTTTTTTTTAAGGAAGGCTTTATCAATAAAGGAGTCTAAATTCTTTTATTTTGGAAGAATGGTTAGCGATCCTGAAAATGGTACCTTACTGTATTTACTACAATATGATGTTTTCCTTTCTATCTTTAAGTACTATGTGTCAAAAATATTAGTAATGGAGAAATACACTGGATAAGGCAAAAGTACTCACTTTTGTTTGGTCCAATTTACAACAGCTTAAATAAAATAAAAGAGCAAGTGATAAAGTTCCCAGGTAAAATCTGAGCTTTTTTTTCATCACCTTTTCTCCAGTGTCCTCTGCAGACTATAATTAAATCTGACATCGTTAGATAAGAGGTAACACTGCTCTTTCATCTCATATACATATGTGTGCATTTTGCTTTTCTAATGTTGTTGTTCAGAGTTTGCAAGAGATATCACTGCTTCTTGTCTTCCTAACAACCTTTGGGTTAATGTTAACACCAGAACTCCATCTATAGATAGCTGCACAGCCTTCTCAAGCTGTCACTGCTTTCTTCCCACCATCTGTTTGCCATCCCGAAAGACTGGCAAGGTTCTATAGGCCTTCTGTATGGGAGGATTATGTACTACTTGCTCATCAGCTCTGAAACAAGCTTCCAAGCAATGCTTCTGTAATGCTTTTGAATGTGAGAATGGGAAGCAATTCTATTTGTTGCTCAGTCCTGCTGCAAGCTTCCAGATCTTTCTGGTATTTTGTACTGTGTTGTTGCAAACAGTGTGTTCCCATTCAATGCAGTGATTGCAGAAGTTTACAGGGATGAGCAGATTCTGGAATAAGATGAGTTTGCTGGGAGCAAATAATAAAGAAAAAAAAAAAAAAAACCGAAAACCCAAACAAACAGCAACCCTCCCCAAAAAAACCCAAACCAAAAAAACAGCTTCCCAGTCTGCTTTTTGCTTTGGCAGTGAGTTGCTGGGCAATGAGCTTTCCTGAAGCCGGGAAAGAATATCACTGCAGCATGAAAATTCTCTCACAAGCCCAGTTACTGGTGCAAACTCAGGAACACAATTCCCCGTTAACACGAAAGAGAGCTTGTGTTGGTTTTGGTTTTTAAACTTGCACACTAAATAAACTATGGGGAAATGCCATCTCCTTGGATTGACTATTGGAGAGATGAGTTCTGGAATTAAGTACAATAGAATTTATGCTTCTAGCTTCTGCTTCTTGCTGGATGTAAATATTTAGGATGTACTTGGCACACTAAATTTGATGTACTGGAGAATATAATGTAACTACTAAAATATATGCTTTCCTTATTATTCTACACACACCATCATTTATATAACTTGTAATAATACCCCTAGTTACATAAATATTTAACAACAAATAGTCTCTGTGTTAAGCAGGAAAATCCAAAGTCACTGAAACAATGTGATTCTGTGAACATGAGGTATTTCTATTTAGTGTTTGTTTTCTGTCAGTAGAAAATGGTGGATACCATTTTAATGATCTTTCTTTGCAAGTAACCTAATTATCTCAAACTGACTTTCTAAACAGAACTACCTTTGTCCAGGGGAGTGGAAGGGAAATCAGAACACGAAAGAGAACATTGAGTTCCTTTTAGGTGCACAGATCTATCTGCAATGTTATTGGTCCCCCCCCACCAATTTTTTCTTTGATTTTTGTGCAGCATTGGGTCTCTCGTGCTCTTCCAGTTGCTCTGTTTGCTTCTGTCCTTTTCTTTCCTGACTTGAAATGGCAAAATAAGATTTTTCTATTTCTAGTAAAGATTTTTAATAAATTGTAACGATATTTTACAAATTTATAAGTTATAGGAAGCAAATAATTTCCTTTGTTTCTTTCTAAACAGTATTTAACTTCAAAAAGAAACACAATTCTGATCTTTCATACAGCCTACTGGTGACATTGTGGATGTTACCCATATTATGTGGCTATCAGTGGCTTGAATTTTCAATAATGCCAGTGTACTCGGGAATGTTTTTTCACGTACACTGAGTGTCAGGGTTTTTTCAGTTAAGTTGAATATGACAGAATGCAGTCACCATGTCAATAAAATGGACGGTTTATGGTGGTGTACAGTGATCTGACAATGTGAATGTTTTCTGTATGAACATACTGGGCAGTTTATCAGTCAAGAACTGTAACAACAACGAAAAGAAAAATGTGTCATTCAAGGCAGAGCAGTGCAGATATATCTCGAAGACTATGTCCACTATTTTTTAATCTTTCTAAATGAAATAGCAGTTCAGGAGCTACTGCATGTTGTGGTATTTGACAAATTTGGCCCTGCTTAGGCAGCTGTTGCAGAATGGAAGGGTTTAACTGATACAGTAATGCAGGTAGATGTTCTTAATTTTAAAATAATTTCCATTTAAACGCTTTATTCTGCTGGTAGAAACAAATAATGCCAGTTTAAAGGTGGTATTTTAGCTATTAGATTTTCCAGTAGTCACAGACTCACAAAGAGGAATGCATCAGTTATTCATTTCCATCAGACCTGCCTATAAGTGCACTAAATGCACAGATTAGCAGTGTGCCAGTTTAGGAGTAGATGCAGCACGTTCTTGCCAGGAGGCATGACATCTACAGGAATCCACTTAAAGGCAAGGAGATGGTAGGCAGAGATAAAAATAGCCTTAAACCATAAGATTAACGTCAAGTTTCTCAGGGGAGAAAAAAAATCTCACAAGAGATTCATCTAATGTACTTTTAATCAACAAAAAGTCCTCATATAAAAATAGCTACTGCCACTACTTGAGTGAAATAAACCACCTAGGCACAAACACATAGCCACTCTACTAGGTATAAAAGAATGTAATAAAGCAAAATGACATCCAAAATTATATTACTATACTTGCGAAAGTCATATAAAGAAAAAGGAATAAAAATAAAATAAATTTCTTGTATAGACTTGGTGTTGGATCTCAGAAGCAGGTTAATGCCTATTCAAACACACTTCTTAGAAAACACATTATGGTGATAAGATATTGTTATCATTATGGTAGAAGTCATATGAAGTAGTCTATATAACTTTAAAATATTTCATTATCAGTGGTTCATTTAAAAATAAATTCTATAATTTGAAAATATTTTTCAACAAATTTAATCCAGAGTTTTAACCAGTTTTTCTGTCTGTATTTCTACTACTGAAATACTGCACAACAGGTCATGTATAATTCCTACAGTGCTTAAATATAAGTGGGAATTGGTTCTGAAATCGGCCAAGTCTAGATTCACTCCTCTGGTTTCAAAGACTGACAGTCATTCTCCCCGCATCACAGGGACACAGGACAGAGTTCTGTTACCTGCTGAATATCTCCCGTGTTGTCTGTGACAATAAAATTTTCTCTTTCATGATGAAAATCTGCTTTAAAAAAAAGACAGTTAAACGAAACAACCGACTCCATCATGAAAGCGGCAAAAGATGATCTGCAGCAAGCTGTTCACTAGTGAGTCAAACCAGTCTGACAAAAATATCACTTCTTATGCCCACATCTAGCTCTTTTTAATTACACCATTACTTTAATCGCACCTGCTGTCTGACATCCCATTACGTGTATTCCAGCATTGCCAGAGAGGAAAGTTTTTGACTTCAGGAAATAAAATCTGATTTCTGAGTACTCTGGTATTACCTATTGTTCTTGTGATGCTGAGACTCTTTAGAGCAGTCCCTGGGTGGGGAAAAAAATATCTCTCTGCTATTCTTGATGGGACCTATGTATACTTTAAAGTGACAGGTCCAAAATCTAAAGAGACCCTTACTGAGCCTCCTCTTACTGAGGAGGTAGCTGCTCACAATTACACAACTGGATTTTTGTTTTAAAAATACAATTATAATCCAGCAAATTCTCTCTAAAACATATTCCATTTCATCTAAATCCCCAACACTTCAGGTCACTTCAGGCTCTAGAGACTTGACCTGGGGCAAACTACTTATCCTCTATAAGTCTGTCTTCATAATTTCATAAATA
This sequence comes from Steatornis caripensis, assembly GCA_013398225.1. Classification (NCBI taxonomy): domain Eukaryota; kingdom Metazoa; phylum Chordata; class Aves; order Caprimulgiformes; family Steatornithidae; genus Steatornis; species Steatornis caripensis. Next base: position 363,732 of record VZSC01017134.1, read on the forward strand.
GGAATAAGAAAATTTCTAGGATTTCTGTTTTCTTGAGGGGAGGTGGAAGCAGTGATGTACTATGTTGCTATCATAACCTGCTTGCTTTGCAAATAATTGTCATCTCTGGGAGGGTTGCTATAAATGGAATGCAGGCATTCTCACAGCAGTTTGCTAAAATCAAGCATCACTTATACATTAAAAGTTGAACACCAATGACAAAGCTTGGGACAGAAGAGAAACAAACTTCTTTGATTACTGTCACAGCTTCATGAAATAATCTTTATTACAAGAATTTATATAATTGTTTCTTCCAAGTCTCAGGAAAGCCATCAGACTTCAGTGACTTGTACTTTTGTCTGCTTTTTCTATGTAAAGTCTTACAACAGCCTGTAGCCACTGCATTTGTACAGACCACCTGGTGCAGCTGGGGTTTCAAAGGGCTGCTAGCCACTACAGGTCTAAAATAATGAATTTGTACAATCTGAGCTGGTGGGTCTTCAGAGTTTTCTGTTGTCTGCAGCTCAATAGAGGGTGTGTAATGTTTACACATTACACTACCAGTGACTTCCCTAGTACATCCATAGATATGTAAGGTTTAGATAATGATCTTCTCACAGATTTGAGAGCATGCTTAATTTCTTCTCAGAGGCATAACCTAAGTGGGAAGGTTCTATTCCAGTTTTGTATTTTGTCCAAATTATCTTTTACCTATGACATTTCTCTGTTACCAGACTGATGTTTTCACTCATTGACAACTGAGTTTCATTTTCATAGAGTCATAGGATACTGGGTTGGAAGGGACATCAAGGATCATCTGGTCCAACCTTTCTTGGCAGAAGCACAGTCTAGGCAAGATGGCCCAGCACCTTGTCCAGCTGAATCTAAGAAGTGTCCAATGTTGGGGAATCCACCACTTCCCTGGGGAAAATTATTCCAATGGCTGATTGTTCTCATTGTGAAAAATTATCCTCTTGTGTTCAGTTGGACTCTCTCCAGGAGTAACTTGGACCCATTACCCCTTGTCTTTTCCATGGGACTCCTTGTAAAAAGGGAGCCTCCATCTTCTTTGTAGCCACCTTTTAAGTGCTGGAACATGGTGATGAGGTCTCCCCTAAGCCTTCTTTTCTCAAGACTGAACAAATCCATTTCTTTCAGCCTTTTCTTGTATGACAGGCTTCCCAGTCCTTTGATCATCTTTGTGGCCCTTCTCTGGACCCTCTCTAGCCTGTCCATGTCTCTTATATAGTGGGGACCAAAACTGAACCCAGTATTCCAGGTGTGCCCTGACAAGCAATGAGTAGATTGGAATAATGACTTCATCCCTGCTGGTGATGCCCTTGTTGATGCAACCAAGCATCCTGTTGGCTTTCTTTGCCACTGCAAATTTTAATTGATTATTTTTTGTTTGGGACTGTTGATATCTCCCTCTGTAGAAGTTTCTGGTGCTTTCAAAGCTCTGACTACAGTGATGACAAGAGGAAGAACCAGAAAAACCCATATATTTGTGTAATGCAAGCTTAGCAGTTACCTTAGCAGTCTGGAATGGAAGGTGGTACTAACCAATGAGGCCCGGCAGAAGGATAGTTGCCTCTAGAAAACACTGCTTGCTCTGCTAACTCCTAAATGTGAGATAGTCAGAATAACATTCAGATTTCAACAGAGGGATTTAGGAGGCTCAGCTGGAACTAGATTTTTTTAATGGTCTAATATGATATTCTGTATTTCTTAAAACCAGTATTTCTGCTCCAAGTATAGAAAATACTATACCAAATGTGACTAAAAAGTTAAAATCTCCATATAAGCCAGCCCACCTAATGAAGCAGATCATTAGGGAAGGGGTGGAGAAAGAAGAGTAAATAATTGGGGTGATGGATTCAGAGTGCCAGTTGCAGACATTTGGCTTAAATTGTGAATTAAATGAATGACAAAAAGTTCTTTTCTTCTAGTTTTTTTCTTAACAGTGAACGATCTATTTTGATTTATTTTTCACTGTAGGGTCTTGCTATGATTAGAGTGGTCAGGAGAAGACTGCCTTTTGTTGCAAGGCATAAAAGATAATACTACCCTTTAAACAAATTAGTGAGAGAGCAGAATGAATGTAATACATGTGGTCTGTAACTATAAAGTAAATCAAGTGATTTGGTAAGTTACATGAATATATGTATATATTTTAGCATTGCTATAAAGTAAGTTGCAAAGCAGATAATAGTGCCTTAGTTAATGTGCATAGGTCTCTACTCTGTTAAACAGCCTCAATTATTTCAAACGTGCCTGGATGTTTAAAATGGAACAGCTTTACCAAACAGTAATATATAGAAGATTAAATGTTACAAACAGCTTGAAATGCTCCTGAATTCTTGCTGGTGCATGCAATAAGAATGGATAAAATCTATACCTAGAATGCTTCTATACAGTGATACCCCTGTGGGATCCTTTGGAATGTGTTTATTTGAAATGTTCTAGAAACAACATTGGAAGTGTTTTCAGTAAGCAGTGAAAAATCACTTAATTCTTTTCCTCCATTCCTTTGAAATCATCCCAATAAATTTTGAATTTTAATTATAAGATTTTTTTACTCTAGGCTAAGCCTTTAGAATGGAATGCAAAGGGAAATGAAACACAAATTGGAGCACTGTATCTCCATTCATTCCTTCCTTGATGCCAACTTCGGTGTTTTACATGATCTCATTAGTTCAAAAGAGTCTTCATTTCTCCAGACAATTCAATCTACAAAGTCTACCTTCTGCTCAAGGCTCCATACTGCTCCGCCCTTACCCAGCAGCAAGAATGGACCCATGCTGATTCACTGCAGTGAGTGGGACAACACAAAGGAAGTGAAAGCTCTTTGTGTTTCCTGGCCACGCCACCTAACAACCTGCATGCTTGGTAGTCTGTATTTGTGATGCAGAGGGCAGTTCTACAGAGGCACCTGAGCTGAATCACCAGGGAGTCCCAAAGGGTTCAGTCCCACCATATTTGCATATTTAATAATTCTATGAAATTAGCGTAGAGTTTGAAAGGGAGGAAAGGGAATTAAAAATTGCCTCCAAAAATTATGGAGCAAATTAGCTGATCCTCCTAATATCCACGCATAATTAGAAACCAGTAACAGCTAGAACACAAATGTCAGCCTCAGCTGGAGGTGTCAGGAGGAAGTCATCAGTGAGCACTTTTTTTCTTCCCCCAGTATAAACAGCAGATGAGGTTATCCCTAAAATAAACACAGCCCATCTGCTGTCCTCAAATTTAGCAAAGAGGGGAGGTGAGAACAGGCACAGATCAGTATTGGGTGATATGGAAGACACTCAAACTCAGGAAGCTATTAGGAAGAGGTAGAATCAAGAAGCTCTTTGGGACCTAGTGCATGGCTCTGTTCCCTCCTGCCACTTCTAGCAATGAAATGTTGCTAAAAGCACCATTCTACACCACTTTACTACATGTATACTAAAAGCTCCACACCTGTGAGGAAAAGCTTCAGAAGGAAGCAGGACTTCTGCAGATACTACAAGGTCTCAAGGGTCTCTTGTCCTTTGGGACCTGAAGCTTCTCTATGTCCTTTAAAGAGGAGGTTCCACTGATAAAAGCAAAGTAAATGCTGAAAGTGGAAACTCAGCCGATATTCTGAAACCATCTATGGGATAAACTGATGCTGAGGAATCATCTGACTATTGGTGATCAACCCAACAGGTCAAACCCTAACAAAAGATGTAGATTTAAAGCAAATATCAATTTAACACAGAACTGAAGGGTGGGGTTTTTAATATGGTTAGAATGAAATATTTAATCATAGGCTTCCACTTTTCAATAAAAAAAATATTTAGAGATAAGGTTTATTTTAAAATTAAATTTCACAGGCAAAAGTTTTGCACTGCAAAAAAACCAACCACACACTCCCTGAACCCCCAAACCCCTCCCAAAATCCAAAACCAGAGCTGGAGGAAAAAAGGCAAGCTACAAGTTTCAGGAAGCTTACTTAATATAGTACATTTGTGAGGTATTCATAGACATCTAATATATTTGAAAGTTCTACATGATATTCTGTCATTTGTGAATACGTGCACAAAAATTGCATACTATTGTATTTCAGATTTGTATTACAGCAGCATTAGCAGTCTTAATCAAAACGACAGCCCCCTTGTCGTGGGTACTGCACAACTATAAGAAACTGTATGCATGTCAAGAATCTCGGTGAGATTATTTACGGCTGTGGATTTTCTTGTGTTGGTTTGGCAGATTCTGAATTCACAAGAATCAGATGTGGCCCTTTTATCAGATGGTGAAAGTGTATGGACACAAATTATGTGGCAGTCTTCTCCAGTGATTATTTTAAATCTAGCATAGATGTTATTCTGAAAAAAATCCTTCAATTCAGTCATCTAAACCAGTTAAATTTTACAGTTGCCTAATAATTTTCTAGTTGATGCGGATATTTTTGTAGAGGGAATTCAAACCTACTGACAATAGATTTGTTTTTTCTCAATTGCCAGTCACAGACTTCTTAGACTCCTGCACCCCCTTTCCCTTGTTTGGTTTCCCTCTAGGATCTATTGGTCCCCAGGAAGAATTATTTTAGGGGAAATTCTGCAGAACTCGGTAATTATGTGTTGGAAAACAATCAGTAGCTCTGTTGTGTTTGGCATCTACAAAGCTTTTGACTGATATTACATGACAAAAAGTATCATTGCTTACCTAGGAAACTCTTGACCCAGACTCTGAGTTTATAAAAGGAACAGAATATTTTCTAGTAGAATGTGTAAGATGGATCATACTGAATGGTTGATGATATAAGAGACAAAACTTTTGAAAGTTTGCAATGCTAAACCAATTTGATTAGGTGGCATTGATAAAATAGTGCATCAAGATTTAATCTTACAAGTATCCTTTAGGTAACATGCTATGATAGACTTTCTGGACTGAAAGATATTGTCATTCTTAACTTTGAATAAAGAGTTTCCATTTATGATGCTCCATGCTCTTATTCAGTCTTCTAAGCTTTCATTTGAACTGCGCTGCACACTTCTCATTCCACCCACTAATGATTTGCAAGGGTTAGAGCAGGGATTTTTCCTTTTCTAAATTTGTTTCTCATCTTTCAATGCCCATCTCGAACACTGCTGATAATGTCGTTCAACAGGCTATCCTAATCAGCAGGAAAACTCATCAAACTTTTCTTCCAAGACTACAAATACTTCAAAAAGTGCTTCCCCTTTTCCTATGATTTTAGCAAGACTTTAGGGAAAGGAAAAAAGCATTTGCTCTTACTTCATGAAAGCAGCTGTTCTTCTTCCTTTCAAATTTAACAAACAGATCAGACAGCACAAATGTACCTGAGGGGTTTGTACCATCTAAAAGCTTTACAAGCCATGAATAAGTATGTACAGAAACACAATTACAAAAATAATTACCTCCTTCTCTTTTTTTGGTTTTCTTTTGTTGTTGTGATGAAATTGAGTCACCTTCAGTAATGTCATAGGTCAGATATTGTAAAGTAGTTGTCATTGAAATAGACTGAAATATAATGAAGTACATTCTATATATTTTTTTCCTTGCATTTGTTAGAATATTTAGCTTAATTAACTTATCCAGCACTGGAGTTGTATCCTGTACTCACTGGCACTAATAGCAAAAATTTTAATTACTTCATCTGAAGCATGATTATTTTTTCAGGAGAAATACCATCATATTTTTCCTATTTGCAAAAAAACTGTTTTTGAACTTCATCTGGAAAATGTAACAAATGTTTTCAAATTTCTTTTCATCCATGGTTAGTTAAAATTATACATATATATTATTTATTTAAAACCCAGATTAAACTTTTAGAGCTTTGTTTCAATGCTATTATTAGTGTTTTGTGATTAAATAAGCAAGAACTGGAAACTGTTCAAATATTCCTTTTCTTTTCAGGAATCAAAGATATCCAGAAGCTGGGCTTGAATTTCACTTTTATTTAAATTCCAGGCTATTCCTACATTTTCTACTCAAAATCCACGTGAAATGTTTCAAACTGAGGCAGATAATGGGCAACTGTGTTTAGATCTGATTTCTTACAAAAATCTTACCAATTCTGAAAGATCTGCTTCATTTAACTTGTCAGTAATTTATGCAGCTGGGTAATTGTGAAAGTTTTTAAGTAATCTTGTATCTGAAAAAAAAAAATCATCCCTCTTATTTACTGAATAACTTGCTTATTTGTAGTCTTTAACTTTTCCAACAAAAAAATCATATGTTTCTAGATTTTGAAGTCAATATTTTTTCTCTCTCTATACAGTTCTGTATTTTTTCCCCCAAAGATGTATGCTTTCCATTGGGGCATAACAAGGACAAATCAATGAGACAAGTGTTCACAGTGAATCATCAGGGGTTTAAAACTGCCTAAAGATTTATTAACTCAGGTGAGTTATGTATTAAGATATCCATTCTACTAAATATCTGCCAACAAGAATGCTGGATAACTGAAAATTACAGAACCATTTCTGTAACCCTTACTCCATATAGCAGTATTGGGGCCAAATTTATGAAGGCCAGTTGGATTTTAATGCAATTGGTTCATGAAGTGTTCTAATAATTATCAATCAAATCAGAAATTAAGAGTATTTTTTTGGGAAAAAAGAATGTAGGGCTAATACGATGGATTTGAGTTGTTCATACAACCTTTTTTTTTCCCCATTGTTTTAAGACCTCTCTGAGGAACAATACTTACAAAGTTTATTTCAGGCAAGTACAACTGGGGTTGTTATTTGCAAAAATGTGCCAAATATCTGATCTTGGAAACACTGTCCTATGAGAAAATCTACAGAATTTGTAGTGTGCAGTGTCCATGCTTCAATGAAGATGTCTCACATAAGTTAATATTTTGGACTGGATTTTCTTTTTGTTGTTGTTTTAACACATGCTTTGGCTATGGGAAAAGGTCTGACAGATATCAAGTTACGTTGGAGCTCTGAGACTCTTCAGTGAGACTCTGAACATTTTAGGCTGAGACAATAACTTCTCTTTCCCCTCCAAACACAGTGTTTCCAACGTTGAACATTGATGCTCGTGCTCATCTATAAAATGCATGTCATATTTGTTCTCATATTAAAGGAATCACAAGACTTTTCTTTTTACGATTTTGCTTACATAAGTATTTTCATGTGTGATTGATGGAATCAAAGAAGAGAAATTACTGAACTTCAATAAAAAGGATGTGCCAAAACCATGTGAACTTTAGAAAAATACCTACTGAAAAAAGCCTTGGTCTTTGTGTTCTAGAAACCAGAAAGACAACTGTCACATAAGTTCATGCAGCAGTGAGGGGAGTAAAAAAACTAGCAATATTCCACAGGCCTTGATTCCTACATATCATTTGATTCCTATGTTCAGTAAAGCCTCATGGGCAACCATTTATATGTACAAGTAAATCCATGGAGTTATATTTACTTAATCCACTTTTGGTGCAAGTTTTCTCTTATTTTTAGACTACCACAATTTTTGCCCAACAGTTCTAACTTGTCAGCAAATGGAGAGAGCTTTTCTATCCCTTTCTGAAGTCTTTTTTGCACTTGTCGTCTTCTGCTTTGTACTCAAGATTAAATAATTTTTTTCTCTAATATGCTCTGAGTTTTTTTCAGTGAGCTGCAAGAGTAAGAACTATAATTCTTCATTGTCATCAGAATTCAAAACTGAGTGCATTTCCGACAGCTAGTCAGTGAGCAGTTTTGGTGAGCCATTGTACAGGGAGGCCCCACACATTTCATTTAACTTAAGGAGTCCAGGTTTGACTGCAGGGGTTTTTTGTCCTTGAAGGAAAAGACAGCACCATCTGCTCTGTCTACATAACTCCTAAAGTTTAAAAAGGATTAAATTATGTAGCCACCTAAGGATAAATTCAAGCCTATGCAAAGAAATGCAAGAAACATCCCTTGTCTTAAATCCATCTAAAGTTCTCAAAATATAGCTATAGTGGGACTTAAATAATGCATAGAGCTTATAGTGCTCCTAAATAAAAGTGAATTTCACTATTTGTGGGAACCTGTTTTTCTCAACTATTACGTATGGATGTGGAGATGAATTTAGTGTAAACCCTGAATGGCAGTGATACCTGAGAAAAAGTATAAGGTGAATGAATGATAGCTTCACCATCAGTCAAGAAAAAGAAAAGGTACCTGGATGTGGATGGTTTTAGCCTGGTCGCAATACAAGATCTGGGCCCAACTTTGTGGTGAGGATACTGTCTAAAAACAGCCACCACCACAGCGGCAAAAATAGAGAAGTTTGCAATGATTAAAAAAAAATGCTTATTGCTGTGAAAGTGTCTAGGGTTGTCATAGGTGTATAGGTTTTCGACAGTGAGCTCTATACAGGGAGAAAATGGCTTTTTAGGGCAAGCATCCAGCTGCTGACGCTGTGAGGGGCTGGGTGACAGGATGGGCCTGCTTTGTGAGGACAGGGTAGGTGGAAACTTTCATATCTCTCCCCTGCCCCCATTTTTTTGTTGTCTCATTTTGGTTTTTTTTTTTTTATAGTTGTGTTTTCTGTTTCAATAAATCCTGGCTCTAATGTTTAAAAGGATATTTTGGTGTAAAACTTGCAGGCAGACTGACCCAGGCCTTGTGGGAGGGGGTTGCTGTGGCTGCGTGTGCCAGGCTGCGCCTCAGCCATGGCTGCAGGGTGCTACCAGGGCAAGAGTACGGCACAGGCACTTCTTAAATTATAGCCAGGGTGCTGGCGCAAGGGCAGGCCTACATTGGTGGGGGTCACTCGGGGCCTCAGTTGGGCTTGTAACCGAAAAGTAAAATTACTGAAAAGAAAATTGGTTCTGTCCTAGTTCAAACCAGGACAGCGTTGCAGGCTCTGGGCCTCTGTGGTGAGGCTGGAGCCTGAGACGCTGCCAGCCCTGCTCTGCGGCTCCTGGCGTAGCCCACACCAGGCTGGGTCTGGAAAGCACCATCAGCGGGGCTTGCCTTGTGCCAGGAAGGCGTTCTGGTTTTACAGCCTGCCCCCTTCTAGCTCTCTGTTTCAGCAAGTGTGTCCTGTTAATGGAAAACTGATGGACAGTAGAGAGTGAAACACTGTCTGTCAGTGTCTGATGGCGATTACCACACTTCGCACGCAGGTCTCAAGCACGTGGCAGCTGATGGAAGAAGGGTGTAGCTGGTCCTAGCTCTCCTTGGCAGAGCTCGTACTCTACCGACAGCCCTCTCTGGAGCATAACAGGTGAATGGATAAATTACTTTAACTGCTGTGCACATATATTGCAAATGTTAACTAACTTTTTGAACATCACACAACTCGCACCTTGAAGCTTCAAATAAGGAGAGAAGCTGACGTTAGTTCTATCTAACAACAAAATTCAACATAGCGTGCATCGTGACAGCAGTGCGAGTCTTAATATATTTCCTTAAAATGCAGGAAATTTACCGTATATTCTATGGCTGAGGATGCATAAAACTTCAGATTTTCTTCAAGATACTCATTATAGTTACATATATTAAATTATAATTTCAAGGAAAGTATGGGTGATGTGAGTCAAACCAAAACAAACCCTAAAAGAAATCTTACATAGGGTGCAAAATAACAGTTGAAGCATTTCTTAAAAATCAGCTTTTGTGTTCATAATATGATAAAAGAACCTGTTGGAGGCAAAAACATTTTAAAAATTAAGTAGATTTTAAAATATTATTTTAAAATCAAGAAGGAAGACTCAGTGAGGATGCTGTTCCAGCCCTTTGAAATCCAAACACTGCTCATGAAAGCAAGCAGATAATTTATAATTTTAGAGAAGAAGGAATTTTACATGTAAATAGTATTTTTACCTGTTTTTTGGTATTATTATGTTATGTTAAGTTATCAAAATCCTTGAAGTATTGACAGTTTTAAATTATTGGTCTGTGCACTTTGATTTTTCATTTACATGAGTCACACTCATCTGAGTTTTGCCACTTGTGCACATAATTTTGAGTAGCTTTAAGTATTTGTGATTAATACAGGAAGTTACTGTCATGCTTTTTTCTCTCTAGTGTAAAATATATATTTAAGTATGTTTTCAGAGTTTACTCTACATTTTACCCTAGTTTTGCTGAAAGTTTTGCTTTTCTCTGCAGTTGCTCTGTGTTTTATTTAAATTCATCTAATAAAGAGTGTGGAGTCAAGATTCTCATACTATAAGAATATTAGACTTTAAACAAATGTCTTTATCACCATTTTGCAGTCAGTGTTCAAATAAATGAATGGATATTTGATCCAGTATTAAATTAAAAAAGTATTTGTAACAATCTTTATAATGAATTCCCTTCCCTTTCCTTACCCAAGTGCCATGAAAAATAATTCAGATTTCAAGAGAGTCTGTCCTATCAGGAAAAAGAGTATGAAAACATTATGCAAATACATGCATAAATATGAATCTTAGTGCTTGCAGTTCTAATGCTTGTGATTTTTAGCCATTGAGGGAAGAAATACAGCCTGGCTATAATCTTGTCTGTCTTCATTATTTTAAATCCTACTATAATAAAATGACCCAACAATAAAACTTACCTCTTACTCTTACTCTTTGTATCTGAATTACAAATAATTATTGTCACTTTATATGTTTCAGTTCATCCTTAAAATAAGGGCGGTTGTGAATGCAGACTTTCTCGTTAGAGTGCTGCTTGGGCGGCGGGAGGCAGAGGCCTTTGCTCAGGGGACTAGTTGCAGGCAAGGGTGCCTGGTGTGCTCTGAATGCTGTTGAAGCACACGATCTCCTTTTGCAAAATCTTAAACCTTCATGTTGCTGGAGCCATAGGACACTTACTGGGCTACCAGGAAGGGAGTTCAGGACAGGCTGTGAGAAATGACAGTGTTATTCTGTGTTATGGAATCAGCAGGGCCTGCAGCTGGCTTTCAGGTCAACCTGTTAATGTCAGCAGCAGCAAGTTTTACTTGGCTTGCTTCCTGCCATAGATAAGGATTCTGAATACTCAGCAGCCTCAGCATCTTCATCCTTCTTCTGCTGGTTACTTGAATAGCGTATGAGCTGTGTGAAATTAGATGCATATCAGAGCTCTGGCAGAAGATAAGGACCTGGGAGTTGCAGATCCATAAGTTCCAGAGGTTTCCCCAAGGATCCAAACAGTGAGTGGAAGGATTCACTTGTATGTTCCTTGTGTAAAGCTTATGCTTCTGCAGGCATGAGGTTGCATCTTTTCCATGCCTAAAACAAATGCTACTGACAGATAAAGTCCGCTAGACTTTGATGTTAAAAGCTCTAGGATACAAACTTCTCTATTCTTGTTTTCCTCCTCCTTGTCACAGCTTGAAGTGTTTTCTCAGTCATCAGGATGAGATGATACCACTGGGAACAGCTTCTTGTGAAAGTGTTAATCTGCTGACTGTGACTTCTCTGAGATGTTAGTAAGCATCCATATGTCATTTACCCCATTCTTCTCAAAGCTCAATACACAGTGTCTTGACACATGCTGCAGTTCTGTAGTGAAAGCTGTTGTTACCAAAATCATATTTCTGATTATTGTAGAGTAAACAGGTTATTTTAGGAATCTTTTTGTGTGTGTATCCTTGCATTAAATGATAATCTGAAATATATCAGGTCGTGTTGTCATTTGGATTTTCTGCATTCCAGAGTTACCTTAGTTAAGAATAGCCTGTGAGCTGCCTAGACTATCTGGAAATTTTAAGGTGTATAAAACCCACAGATACTAGTGGTGTGTTACCCTGGCTTATATATATAGTGATAAATTTGCCTCAGATATGCTTTAAGTTCAGGCTTATGTCATTTGCCGTATTGCTACAAACATAAACGTGTAACTTTAACTTGAAGTATCATCTTGGGTTAACTTTCATGTCTTTCTTAGAGTCTAAGCCTGTGTGATTCTTAACACTTGAGAAAGCTCTTGTGAGCTTTCACTCCTGTGAAAGTAGATTGACAGTAGCTCCCAATGTTTTCAAAAGACGGTGACCGGTAGCATGCATTTAAAACTCTGTCATGGCTACCTCGCTTTCTCTCAATTGCTCCCTCTCCAAAATTCAGCACCTGGAAAAACTGCCATGGAAGTGTCCTTTTCCTACTAGGAGCCCTTGTCTCCTTTTAGCAAAGGATATCCCATCGTTTGCTGGTGCTCTTTGTAAGAATAGTTCCTTAGGTCATGACCAATTAATTGTTCCAAGTGAGTCACTATAAAACAGGCAGAAGTTGCTAATGTAATCACAGCTCCATGGCCGAGTTTTGTGAGATGTGTTGTAGGTAGTTTGTAGGAACTGCCCCTGCTTAGTTTGTTCCAGTCCATGCAGAGAAAGTGATAGTCCGTCTTAGGCTTAGACTTGCTTTTAAAATGTGGTTCATAAGTCTTCGCACATCCTTAGTAGAAACTCGGCCTTATTTTCCACAAACAGGGATCAGTATTCAGATTATATCTGTGGTCTAGAGCAATTCTTTTTGCCTTTTCTTCACTTGGCACATTGCTTTCAGAGTTACTTAATATTCTTTTATCTATAGGCATTACAAATAATGTCTCACAATCTCTTCTGAGTCTTTATTTCTGTGGCCTTGAAAGACCTTGTCCCCCAGAATATTTGAAGGTTTTAGTATGAGTTTAAAACCAAAAAAGCTTAGCTGTAACATTATCTTGAAAGTACATTATTTAGCTTGAGATGAAGTAAAGGGAACGTCTGTGACAAGAAAATTGAAAGGAGAAATTAGCACTGGTTTGCCTTGAAGGTCCAGCTCACACTATGGTAGCAGTCTTATATTAGTCATTAATGCAGCAGTGGCTGTAAACAACTACAGAAAATCTTCTAACGCTTCACATATGAAATTCGTCATACTTTATACCTAGCTCCATTGGAAATACTGTGGTACCCCAGGGGCAATATGTATCAGGAGGGAGGAGAGATGTTACAGAAAGCTTTGATATAACTTAAATGTACAAAGTAATAATTATTTCATCTTGTATGTGAAAATGATTTACTAGCACATCTTCAATACAAAAAAGCTCTTGCCTCTAGTGAACACACTCATCTGTGCTTGCAAACGTAATGCTGTTTGCCTCATAAGCTCACAATGGAAAGAGAACCTGTTACAAATTCAGTCAATGATCCAACAGGAAATTAAGCCTTTTAAAAATGGATGAACCAATGGACCAAGAGTAATGGAAGAAAATGCACAAAATGGGAAGAGTGAGTCATTAACTTGATTTAAATATGATTTTTTATTTTTTGTCGGTAAGGCACCAAGGTCTGACGTGATTTCCCTTTTCAAAAATACAGCAAGGTGAGAACTTCCAGAATCAGAACTAAACATTAAAAAGATTTTTTTAAATTGGAATAAAGAAAAATGCCATACTAGGCAGGAGAAAATAACAGAAAACATATATAGATATGTGAATCTCCATTTAATGTGAAGTCACTGTTTTCTAAGATTTTTGAGGAGAAAAGGCCTTGCTCTTGTTTTTTAATATTTAATTACAGGGAAGGATAAGAAAGACAGAAGATAGATCTTTTACTCTGAATCTGAAGAATTCAGAGCTGGCCAAAAACCCCCATATTGCTGCATGATTCCCGCTCCCAGACCACACTGCTGGCATCTGATTTACCACAATCTCACTATCATCTTAACTTAAGGAAGGTGGTGCTCTTATTAAAAATGATATCACATTGTTGAAAGAAAAAAAAAATTGAGATTTGTAGATAAGATGTCAGGTCCTTCATGTTAACACACACAGCCTTCCAGAGTAAAACTCTACTTTGTAGGTGTACGAACACTTCCGTAGAAATACATCCAAAGTTATTTGATGGAAATTGGTACGTTTGTGGCAGTCTTGAATCTTAAGCTATTTTTCTTTGCAATACTGACTTTCATTGCTGCTATAGCAAAGTGAGTTTAGCTAAGCTGACAAGTGAAGTAAGATTATATCAGAGAACATTAAAGGTCTCTTCTTGTTTACCCTTACCTTTCCATTGCTAAGTGATTCAAAAGCTAATCAGTAACAGAGTTTCCAAGTGCCTAATCCTGGTCATTTTTACAGATTATTGCTGGGACATTTGTTTCATGGTAGTGTATTAATCTCAACCACAAGTAGTTAACATTGGTGTTGCTTATGAAATCAGCATCAAGTCATGCAGCTTTCAAAGGCGATAGTTTGTTTTAAGGGTTATTATTTGAAGTTACTTTTTGGGTTTTGCTTTTCTTTTTGTATTTCTCTTCTCTGCACCCTGTTTTCTCAGTGCATATGAATATTACCTTTGTGAACTCTTCTCCTCCTCCATCAAAAGTCTTGTTTAATTGGGTTTTTTTTGGGTGGTAGAAATGCAAGAAAGCAGCTAAACCATCATCTGTCTGCCTTTGAGGGCACTGGTCCTGTTTAAAGGAGCAGGAAACCAGAAGTATTTCCTTCTAGCCCAGGATCTGTAAGACCTGCTGATGGGGATGAAAATGGTAAAAAAGAGAATTTACTGAGCTGTAGTGGTTAGTGGAAGAGAAGTTCATTTTATGTATGTACAATATGTATGTTTTTGAGGTAGTCTCTTTGGCACTTATTTGGACAATATGTTGTGGAAAACACATTTATATTAGTGTAGCATTTAAAATTTCTTCACACATAACCAAACTAGTAAGAACATAGTTAGAATAATAACAATAGAGGGAGACTTTTTAGCCACTTCTTTGCCCCTAGTGCTGATCAATTCACTGATAAAGAGCAATAAATGTAGGGTCATCTGAGTAAAGAGGGAATCTGTTAGTTGCTTGGAAGTTTAATCCCAAGGTCGTATCCTGCTCAGGAGCTTTTACATCATGGTGCCATATGTGGAGCCATACAAATAACTGCATCTGTTTGGAGGTGATGGTATTGCAAATAGGATTACTCCATAACTGAGATACAGTGATGCATTTTCAAATCAATAAACAGAAGGATGCAGATAAATCCTATTAACAACTAACAGGATTTATGCTTGTACTGTACCTCCTACTCACTACCTTGAAAATTTACCCCATGCTGTCTGAACCATTGTTCTGCATAAAATCAAGTGAATTACAGTCCATTTATAAATAAGCTAAGAGCCCCTATCGGATTCCACTGAAATGTGAATAATGATTCAACAGTCTTCAGCCGTGGTTGCCATAAGAAACAAGATTTCATAAATCTACAAAGTGTAAAAGAGACAGAAATGCCACAAGCAACCTTAATCTAGTAAAATGGTAACCAAAATAGGATCTTATTTTCAGTGCTGGGCCTCTATGTTTCAGCCCCTATGGTTTCTCAACAGATCAATAGAAGCAGCTGTCTGAATTCCAACTGTAAAACTAGTTTTAGGAAGCCTGAAGGCTCAATCTGATTGACTGTATTATCCACCCTTTGCTAATAGTCACAAATGATTTGTTTCTTTTGGAGAAAGCCAATAAGAAATACGAAGAAAAGAACTGTATGAGTCATAAGTCAGTTCATATCACATTCTACTTTACACAGTCAAAAATACCATACATAACACAAAATCTACTCTGAATATTTGTGGTGTTCACTATCTTAAAAGTCCTGGCATATTTCTGGGGAGCTGTGTGTAAATTACCATGAACACAGAAAATGTTTATTAATAAAAAGAAATTAAAAGTAGAGCAAGCAAGGATCTAGCACTGATCCTAAGAACTGACTTGCTCAATTTAAAGCAGAAATCTCTATTTTCTGTGCCTTAATTCTTATTTGTATGGTCGGTATAAATTACCACAGCGCAAGCAGGTCAATGAATGATCCATGCATGAAGACAAAGTACTGTATGACACATTGTCAAGAATAAAAAAAGGTTGACAAACATTGGGACTCACAGACTTTGAAAAGGGATATAAATTGTCAGAAAGGAAGCAAAAGTAAGGGTGTTTCTCTGCAGTCTTTGACAGCTATAGCTTTCAAGAAAACATTGTGTTTAGATCTGCATAATGGTAGGAGCAGAGTAGAGTGTAACTGGTAAGAGGATGTGATGAACTGCTTGGAAGATTTCTTTAGAAGTGTTTGGATAGGGAGAAAGATTGTTCTGGAGTAAAGGATAACCCATTGAGCTCTCTTTCCTACATTTAATAAACACCTTTGTAGAGGAAGTATGCTTTTGAAGTGATATTTTTATGTTTGAATACAAATGTGTTTCTTGATGTTTTCTATCCTTCTAATGCCATTGGATATATATTTGATGTAGGCTTCCAAGAATGCTTAGAATAAAATATAACTATCCAAACTTTCCTTTCAGTTTAATAGTTAAAAAAAGGTTACAGTTAAGTAAGATTCATCTTCTCTGCATATATGTGTATAGCACTGTAATAAATTTAAGACGCTGAATCTCTCAAACCCTTATTATTAGGGCTTCAGGTAAATGAATGCAGAGACGCTTCATCGAACTCAGGAACAAACTGAGAGTGAAGAAATTAGGAATACAATTTTATCTCATTTGTTTTATTTAATTTGCATTATTTTCATACTTACTTTTTTTCCTTGCTTAGTTACCTGTTTATACACACAGACCCAGGCCTGGGTGTGGCATAAAGACTTAAAGTCAGTGCATAAAGTGTGACTTCATGCCGTGTACCCACGTAAAATGCTGTATTTAGCAGTCGAGCATGACATTGCATGCCTGCCCATTTTGTAGTGTACTTGGACTTTCATATTGCCTGAATGTTGTTTAAGTCTGAAAAGCAACTTGTTAATGCTATATGTATTCATGTAAACGTGTTTCTCAGTATCGCTGTTTTTGATTCAGATCCTCTGTAAGACCTCTTCTTGTGGAATGCACTCAACACTTCCAAATAATTTTTATTTGTCTTAGCTATTAAAATGTCAACAAAAGGCTCTGTTCTGATGACACTTGTATGTTAGTTTTTGGTGAGGAAGAGACTGCTCACAGCCTACCAAAATCAGAAAACTATCCTCGATTTCCAGAGAGTTGGAGGAAGTGTATTCAAATGTTTCATTTATTTAGCTTAATTCTTCCCCCTTCAGCTTCCTTATAGGATTTTTGCTTTCTCCTTGTCCGTCTTAAGTCTTCAGCTCCCTTCCTCTTGAGCTTTGTGTGAAATTCGAGTAAAAAAAATATTTATGGATGAGAAGTGCCCTCATCTGACTAAGTTCTGTAGAGTATGCTTGGTAGAGCAAGATAAAGAAGTCTAAATAAATCTAAGAACATATTATATGGGCTTGATTTTTTAATGGTATGCTTTTGCAGACACCTGATGCGTGCATCTGTCCTAGTTGTTTTGCAAGAATAAATTATATAACAAGGTCTACCAAGGAACTAATTTTTATGTGAAATGTGAACTTGGGAAGTTTGAGTAGACTGACAATATTGAAAAACTTGTAGGCTTTCAGATACTAATGGCTCTCTTGACTATCTTTTGTTATTGAGCGTCCAGTTGGAATAATATGACTCTTTCTACAGTAGTTTTCTGTGACTACTCGATAGCAAAACATGACCTACTCAGTAACTTGGAAAAACTAATTTATGTATGTCCATTAGATGTTCGTCAAAAAGTATAAACATTATTCATAAAGTTTAGCTTTTGTCCAGGATTAGTTTAGATGAACAGACTTTCATTATGTTATAAGAAAGAAACCCTTTTAAAGACTTCAACCAGTGTCTTCAGATCCAAAATTATGAATTCTCCTACTTAAGGGAATAGAGCTTTTGTTAAGCTAGTGTGAATGCCATAGATAAATTATTAACATTGCCTTTTGCATAATTGCATGGCCAGGTGAAATGCTTATATATATTTCACTTATATAAAGTGTATGAATCTATATATTGCATTTTAAAGGAAAAAACAAATGAGAGCTGCAGCAGCCTCTTGCACAGAACGAATTCTACTTTGCATTTTGGAAGTGCTGTAAATCATTGGAGCTATGTAGTCAGAGTTTATGATTTCCATCAAAGAGCACGAGGGACATATTTCACTGTGGTCTATCTATTATTCTGCACATACTTGAAAAGAGAAACTCAAACAAAGGTCTCATTAGGAAACATTGACATAAGACTAGCAGAGAATTCATTTACGTGTACATGGTGATACAGCAAAGAAGTCAGTGAGAGCCATATATTACACTGCCACAGCAGGTGGAGGGCTTGAAAAGGAGGTTTACATCTAGTCACGTATTTTTTGTACAGCTCTTCCAAGGTTTGTGTTTGTTCTTATTTCTGCTAGCTTGAAAGCAAATGAAAATTTATAGCTGAAGTGTCAGGGAGCAGGGACGGCTGGCTGCTCCTTAAGCACCTTAAGCTACAGGCTGAGCCCACGTTGTACCATGGCAGACAGGGCAGGACCCAGCCCCATGGCACTCATACAGAGCAGCCCTGGGGTCATCAGTGGGGAGGCAGTCAAAGGCCCTGATCCTTAGGTGGATCCATAGGGATGAGGCAGGTCAGAAGGGTTTCGAATCAGGGTCAGGTCCAGTGATGATAACCAAGGTCAGACACAGTCCCAGTGATCACCAGGCAGGTCTGCAGTGACAAAGGGAAGGTCAAGCTGGGATATCAGACCCCTTAGTTGGGGTCTGAATCAAGAAGATCGATGGCCAGGCACAGGTGGGTGCCCCTATGGCATAGCTTAGGCTGAGAAGAGAATTGAGGATGCAGACCTGAGCTGAATCGGGATAGTGGAGCTCTCAGGTGAGTGTGGTCAAGACAATTAAGTCCTGTTAGTGGCCTCAGGGCCCTGACATAAAGCACATAAAAACCTAATGAGAGGCTTTTGGTTATACAACAACAGCAAATTTTCCAGTAATAGAAGCAATGACCATTTTCAAGAGTGCACAAAGGGGTTTGTCTGCTTTACAAATGTTGTTGTGACATATCTCTACCTATTTCATTGCTTCCCTGTCTAGAAGGCGTTAAGGTTAGGGCTACTGTTGTGGTTGAAGTGCTGCCAAAGTAGCAGTGTATGAACCACTTAAGGGCAATTAGTGGGGTGGCCAGAATAAATGGAGGGATAGGCAGGAGAAATAGTGTCTCAGCTGTACATATGCTGGTTTGGGTGGTGGTATGTTTTTGTTTTGTAGGTTTGAGAAAACTTTAGATAATGCTGTAAAAAAAAATGATGGTCTATACTCTGTGTGGGAATATTTTTTTTAATGGTCTTGCTGAATATTTTTCTTTATTCCAGTTCTGCACGTATCATGTAAAATACATAGGGCCTGAATCACATTTAAACTTTAATTTACACTAAATGAAATTGATCTATAGAAAAAGGTACACCAAGAGGCCAAATATGTCATATTTTGTTGTTCAATCTGCAAATGACAGATTTATTGTAATTCAGTTTTGACTGCTGCCATGGTTCCAAATCTGCTTTAGAAATGGGTCTGAAAGTTTTCCATCAGAGTACATGTTGAAAGTAGTTAAAAGCTGTAGTGTGCACAATAAAGAACTCTAAAGGATTTTGTCTGGATCAGCTGTAGCTGTTTTGTTATAGATCTGTTTTATATGAAGATTGTTTTCTGGAAACTTTTTTGCTCCCAGCCAAGCCATGGCTTCATCTGTGGGTGAAATGATTAGTTCTGTGTCAGAAGTTATGAATAGCAAGACCTCTGTGTAGCAGCAATCTACTGCTACTTGGCATATCAAAAGTAAACTGAGAACATTTGTTGGCTTTAATTGTATTCTCTACAAGTAAGTATACTGCTTAAGTAGAAGGTTAGCAGAAGCTGAGCACGTTTCATATTGTCTGAACTATATCAGATTTCAGGAACCTGGAAAATGTTGCTTTGACATAAACGCCAAGAGACCATGGAATCAAAAGCACAGGTTAGTGATGCTTGTGACTTAATTTAAGATTTTCAGATCAAATTTGTCTTGTTGTAGGATTAGGTAACGCCTTTGCTGCCAAGTCCGTAAGTATGTTGATGTTATTCTCAGGGTTTATGCTGTGGAAAATTCAACCAGAAAGCTAACTAGGTGTATGAAGGAAAGGAGGAGGAGGGGTACTGGAGCCATAGTGTGTCTGGCTGGTCAGAGCAGAGGACCTGGATTGGAAATGTGATATGTATTCTGGTAGTATTCTCAGTAATGTGTTGTATAGACTGTATTAGATATACATGCTCCTGGGGCTAAAATTAGTGCTCTACTCAATGTGAAATGAATCCCAGTGGTATCACTGACGTAACTATTTTGGTGATAGAGAAATGCACAGTTTCTTGTCTTGTTTCCATTCCCCTTTATGTATGAACACGAAGAAGCATTATTCTTTTAAACAAATGCAATAGAATTGGGAAACGAGATTATTACATACTTTGAGAACACAGTGTTCAAATTGTCAGTTATTAAATAAGGAATTAATGATTATGTTAAACAGGAACACTGATCTGTGTGTTTAACATCCTGGTAGAGCTTATTGAGAGAAACTATTTTGACTTAACAAAAGTCAGCTCCCGAAAGTCCTATGGACCAATATATGAATGAGCACAAAGTGCCACTTAGTACACTGCTGGCTGGTTGCTGCTTTCTGACTGACAGCAGAGGTGGGGGTAATGGGTTGGAAGGGGAGAATGAGTTATGCTAAGAGTGGTTTATGAATTTCAAATAATTGATGTTTCAAACCAGTGTTCTGTTCTTCATCAATGAGAACCGTAGCTTGTTTATCACATTCTTAAATGGATGAAAGGAAATATATGCATATTAATGTAAAAAAGCTTTATAAATGTTTGAGTGAGAACTTTCAAAAAAAGCTTTAAAGAGAGGATAGATAATAACATAAATATTTTCAAGCTAAATTTAAACTGTTTTTCAATCCTGCCCAGAAGGGACACATGGACCTTCATAGTCTTGCATATGCTTTTTCTGCTGAGGGGCACTTATATCAAAGAGTAATCTTAAAATCTGCTTTTGAATTATGGAGTTAAAAAATTGTTATCTGAGCAAGAGTTTAGTTCTGTATTCTCTGCCAGTGACAGCAGTCCCCAGACTTGCATGGACCTAGACTTAGATGGAAAGAGTTACAGCACTAAAGGAATGATTTCTGGAAATCAGTAGAGGAGCTGAGCTGGGTGGGAATGAAATGCAGCACTGGCTGCTTTACCAGCTGGCTAGCCTAGGATAATTGCATGTATCTGGCCTAGTAAATATTTCCATTTACACAGAATACTTACAGTTGAATGTTTTCCTCTTTAATAGCGCAGCTAGAACATTCTGAGCTTTAGTTTCATCTAAAGTCAGGGTACAAAGTGACCTTCAGATCATGATAGTATTTGAGCTGTTGTGCACACATCTACAAATAAAATCATAGGTATCTTTATGAGTTTAAGAACTTATTGACCAGTGGTTTGAGGATGTTCGCAGCAGTTAGATAATGAGGTTAGTCTATATATTTTTCATTGGCAGCTAGGGATGAGAAGCATGGCCCAAGTCAGCCTGGAAGTTGCCAATGCTCCTCACAGCTACCGCCCTGAGTAGTGGTCTGGCTCTTTCCACTTGCACCATGCTCCCTCTATGTTCCAGGAGTTGTCAGGGAGGTGCTGTAATTATTTTTGTGTGTTTTTCCTAACAATAAGATAGAAGTTGCATTGCAGGCTGCTGGTATTTAGTTCAGTTCCCAGCCTGCATGTTAAATGTCCATCAGTGGAGGATTCAGCAGTTCCATTGCATCACAGGTGCAGGGAGCAGAGCTTGGCACTGCCCAGATTGGTGCTCTTTGCCAGGGCTGGAAGTGGGAGGATCTGACTTGCTTGTAGAGGGAACAAGATGTGCCTCTCCTGCACAAAGCCCAGGCATCAACTCGTGGTTGTGCGAATGTGCTTGAATGACTCTGAGGTCCTTGGGAACAAGCAAGGCAATAAAAATATATTTATTTTTTACTGAAGGTATTGGTCCCTAGGATATAAGGACTGTGTTGAATTAAGGTTTGAGTGTAGAAAAATTCTTGAATTTTAAACTGATCCTAAATTCCAGCCTTTTTCTGGATCCTATAGTTTCTCTAGAGTTAGAAAAATGGTCAGTGTGAAAGAGGACTAATGCCTAATGTTGTTTAATTGTACAGTGGCATACTGAAAGTTAGGGTTAGGTAATCTAAAGAAGTCACTATGCAACAGGAAGAAGAAAGAGACATAAATGTATGATTTTGCCTGAATTCATGGTGAATTTAGGTGCTTCAGCTAAGCTTCTGCTAGTTGGCAGTTATGCAGAATGTGATAACTAGACTCTTGTGTTGAGGAGAGGAGGGGCTAATACTGAGATGTATTCAGTCATCTGAGTACTCAGAAAAACTGTTTTCTTAATTTTGGTCCAAAGTGAAGAAGGGGTGGATATGGTTGGAGCAGAACAGATGCGATAGGCTGCGTGCTCATCTTAAGGGAGTATGGAGAAGAAGAGGGAGCAGGGTCTGAATGCCAAATTTCTGCCTAATGGGTATTGAAGTAGTCGAAGACTGAAGCACTCATATACAGTATTTAATATGTAAGCATTAACTGCAGCTGTCATGCTGTATAGTGGAATAGCACTGTCATTATTTTATTACCTTTGATTAGTTGAAATTGTATCTTACAGCAAGAAAAAACACTATAAATGCATTTACCAGCAGCTGTATATATGCCCAGCACTGGCATCATAAGGAGATGCTGCATTTCAGAGACACTATTCATCACACTTTAGATTTGAGGCAATATCCTCTTTCTAAATTAACGTCATCACCTTATGACAGCTGTGACCACTAGCTCAGTTATAGTTGATGAGCTTGTCACTGTTTCCAATATAAATTCTGTCTTTAATAGATTTATTTGTAAGTTAGATCTACTTAGCTATAAAAATCTGCTCTGGGTTGGAACTTGGCGTAGAGGGCTCTCCCTAGATGATTTTCTTCACAGGCCTTCTGTGCTTGATTGAAAACTTTTTGCCAAGTCTAGTCAACCATAATAAACTTCTGGAAATAGTAATTAAGGATCTTGATGGCTGTGTGGCTGTGTTTTTAGCCAAATGGTTCCTTCTGTGAGGAGCAGGCAGAATCTATTTATTGATGTGATGTTCCGTATCCAAAGGGTGCTTGAATATTATCCTAAATGGTTCATTGAGCGATTTTGGCCTCCCTTCTCTGTCCAAAATGCATATCAGCTCTATTCCTTCTCCTAAGAACATCAGAATATCAGAAATTTGAACAGGAAAATTTCATACTGGATTAAACAAAAATGTAGTCCTGTATGAGGTTTTTTTTTTTGGTTTAACGTATAAAATCTTCAAATTTAATAACACTTCAAAAATAAACTGAAATGATGGACTATATCCAAAATAAAGAAATAATTTATCTTTATTTTTCCCCTGTTTCTTGGATGAAACTATACCTAGAAAATTCAACCCATAAATATGCAGTTTTATTTAGCTGAAAATGCATTTTTGCTAAAATAGTATTTCTCTGGAAAAAAAGAAATTGCCATTTAGTCTTCAGATGATAATCTATCACCTTTTTACAGAAAATTTGTTCAACAATGCTAAAAAAATAACAGCTGGTAACAGCTACTCACTCAACACATATTTATCAGCAAAAAATTTAAATACAAACATCTGATGACCAGATGTCTCCATTCGTATTGCAAGATAAGACATATCAGCAGTCTTTGTATTTGAGAAACAGACAATTCATCAGTTATTTTTGCCAGTTTTCATCTTAGCGAATTAAAATTTCATAAAGCACTCCCATGACAGAATACATGTAACTGTACAGAGGGTCTGCGTTTACACGCAGGATTCTGGGGCCACGCTATACAGCCCCTATGGAAAATGGAAGTGTGGAACTACATTCTAGCTGATGTTAATGTAGAGCCCAGAGGAATACATGGGCTCTCATTTGGGTAGAGCAGTCACTCATGCGACGTCTTTGAGACAGTTTCTGGTTCAGCAGGCAGAAAACTCATAAAAGCTTGTGTTCATACTTGCTATGCGCTTCTTGTGATGCTGAAAAAAGAACCATGTCTTCCAGCACATGCAGGATGATAAACCAGCTTGCTCCAAGTATTGCCGGGGTACCCCCAGATCTAGCGGCCCATCACCATCTCTATGAGAGGAGCTCTCTTAAGACAGAATACCCTATCAGTGGATACAGAGCTGAGGTTGTACTGTATGTCCCTCCTTGTCCAAGAGACTTGTGATCCTCTTCCTGGCCATGATCAAATCTTGTGGCAGTTTTTGCATGTGGCAAATTCACTAAATTAATTCCTACATATGCTAACTACTTAAATTATATACTATTAATATTTAATAAAATTAATAGTATTTTGATATTTTGTAACTTAAATATTTACATTAGATCTTTTTATCATTGTAGTTGAGAAAAAAATTATCCTGAAGCTGAGAGTTGTTTATTCCTAGGGAACACAAATGCTAGCACCAATGTTGATAGCTAACTGCAGTTATAGCAGGATAGTTTTCTTGCCTGTGTTTATTAGCGTGCTGTGCAGTCACAGGATGATGAAGAGGTCTTTCTGTAGTGTTTATTGCCATGTGGGAAGATCCAGTGGATGCTAACTAACCAAAGTGTGATCCATGCAGAATGCGTGTTCTTCATGTCTTCCTGATTTGTGTTTCTACTCTGCAGGTTATTCTGTACCAGAGGAGTGATCAAGCTTTCAATGGAAACAGGGAAAAATGCCAAGCCAACATTTGGTTTAGCAGTTCATTCACATATATCTATGTATGGTAATCTGTAATTAGCTACAGTTTACTGAAATGCTCCTGGTACAAATATTTTCACATCTATGCACTGTTCTACTTTAAAGTCAGTCTCATTAAAACGTCATAAAAAGCAGTGCCTTGACAAGCTTCCCATGTGACTATATAGTTATAGCTGCTATTTATTCATTCACCAAAGTCTCTACTGCATGTACACCTGTTTGTTAGTGGCCTGGAGGGATGGACAATAGCTGAGGCTTTAGGCTGACGCTCTGAGATCAGTCTGATACAAATGGCAGGTTTTGTAGCAGTGCAAAGCTAGCCTCCCTTCTGCTCATTAGAGTTGGCTTTAATGTCTTCAAAATATGTCAGCAATGGAAAGAGGCATAATGAGTGCAGAAGGAGGCATAATTCAAATAGACTTGGACTACTAGGAGAAACTGAAAAAAAGGTGAGCTTTTACAGAGCAGTAATACCATGCGATATAAGCTTTCTTGAAGCCTGGTAAACCTGTCTGAAACGATCTTACTAATAGTTCACACTATCTTGTTGTAGGAAAACTAATCAGTGATTTCTGAATCAAACTGGCAATGCAGAAATGAGTCATTGCTCACACTGATTTTTTTTTTTAATGTGGTCAGCATCTGTGTCATAAAATACAGTAGCAGTATGTTACTGTCCTTGCAATTATGATTCAAGTTTCAAACAATGAGGTGTGACTGTGACCTATTCCTATGCAAATTCTTTCCTAAAGTATTTTGATAGTTTAGCAAAACATATTTTGACTAAGATTTGAAGGAAAGGCTACTGTTAGAAAGCTATAAGCCATTTAGGGCTGAAACTAATAATTTGTTAGAAATTCCTTACCTGTTCTCAAAGATTTCTCTTAAGAACATAGACTTCGGGACTAAGGGAATCTATATTTTCAGTAAACTGAGAAATGTACACCAATTTTTAATAGAGGCATGTAAGAATACTACAGAATATATATGTAGCGAGAGGTAGGTAATAGTCTGGTGGATGTCTTCTCTGAGTTTGGAGTGGCATTCAAAGTACTGACAGTTCACCCACTGACTCAGTCATCTCTGCTATCATTTCAAATCTCTGGAAAGCTTCAGCCAGCTCTAATATGTTATTTTCAAGGCTTACAGTAATTCCTTCTTTCACTGTCAAATAGAAACTTTGAAATTGTACAGCCCCCAACTCTGAGCACTGACAGTGTTGTGATTGTGAGTTATATTCCAGGTCTAACTAACTTTTTATGACTTAGGTGGTTTAGAAGGGAGAATGAAAAAACATGAAGGAACCCTCTGGGTCATGAGTCCGTAAGAGGCCATGGGTTATTCTGTACCACGTTGACTCTGCTAGCAGTGCTGTAGGGACAAGAGCAAGGATAGGAATTGTGCTAAAGGTTTGGGTTTTTTTGTTTTAAAAAAAACAAACTTGCCTGTGCTGTAGAATAGGTTAAACACGGGACATAGAAGCATTTTCTTGTGAAAAATTGAAAATGGCTTCATGGCTTCATAAGGATTTCATGCTCTCCACCGCCATTTCTATTGAGAAAATACTTTCTGTGTCAATATTTGCAGAGCTGAGAGTTGACCAGATATCAGATATGGTCTGTAAATGATTGCAATCTAAAATTGAACAGGAAACTCCCAGAACTAAAATGATAATGATAAAGGAAAACATTCCTACAGATGCATGCCAGGAAACAGGTAAAACAGAATAAATGAACATTCATAAATTTATTACATTTTTGTTTGATTCTACGTGAAAGTCATTATGACAATAGATAATAATTGCAAAATATAATAATTGGATTTTAAAGAAACTGTCATGTGGACCTATACTTAAAAAGGTATCATGAGTCTCCTTAATCAAAGAAAAAATATTGTTAATTGTCTTTGCTTAGGATTAGTTTTTTGGGAATAGAGAAATTGTAGATAACATCTTAAATTCCATCATGAATCATAGTACTCCTGTTCTACCTTTTGTGACTGTAGAAATGCATCTGTCTTCTCAGCATAACAAATGAGTTATTTCTTTATTTTCCATAATTATTTTCCACTCTAACGTGTAATTACAAACTAGAAAAAGTGTTAGTAGATGAAATTATTTTCGTATTGGTGCTTTAGGAGTTAGTGAATATTTATTTGGTATCCTAAAAATCATTAACACTTGGAGAGTGAGCTCAAAAACAGGAAACTTAAAGAGAGAGGAGAGATATTAAATCAGAAAACTTCTCCCTTTGACATACTCCAGGAAATTCCCATATCTTAATTCTAGTTTCTTTAATATAAATTTTCAGAAGCCTCAATCCTTCTGTATATAATGGAATGATCTTTTATTAATACATCCATAAAGCTGTGTGTGTTGAGTTGTTCATACTGGTGATACTTCTTAAACTTTTAAAACCATTTCTGAAATAGCTTTGCAGTTAAATATACGGCATATACATAATACATGATAGTGTACTGTGGTATAAAGATTTTAATTGGGTTTTAGTTTGGATCATCTGGGTTACTTACTCTTTAAGGCACAATTTTCTAACAGAACTCTGTTCCTATATTCTTCTGTGTCCTCTCCCTTAAAGATACGGTAACACACCACTCCTGCACCCACTGAAAGAAAATAGATTTTGCTATAGCTGTAAGAAAAGTAGGAATTAACTCCTATCCAATGTTCCCCACACAGCTATCTGCTTTTTCATGTCCCCTACTTCCACCCTGCAATGTTTGGTCTTGAGTCATGTGAAATACATGAACTCTGTGTTCAAAGAGTATGCCTTTGAATCCACTGAGACTCCAACATAAATAAAATACATTAAAGGCTGTGAGGGACCAACCCCCAAGGATAAATCTAGAAGCTTAGAAGAGAAAAATGTAAGTTCTATTGAAACCAGTACATTTATACCAGCGTGCACAGCTAAAGATAAGGCCTGGAATGATAAGCAACAGATAGGATTGGGCCACAATGTAAACTTGCAACGAATTTCAGATAAATACATGTTTTATATACGAAGAAATGGTCCCATAAATCAGTAGTGAACTTTGTAATCACAGCTTCAGAATTGAAAGTGTAATTGTTTTATCTGATTTTCCAATTTTTTTTTCTTCTGAAATGTAATTACCTGATATAAAGGGGAGGAACTCTTCACCCTTTGATTTTTTTAATTATTTATTTTTGTAATTAATTTTTCAGTTTAATTAGCTTTCCCAAATCACTCTTAGTAGTGTCAGTATGTTTGTTGAACAATATGCACTCCCTCTGGCGTTCAGACAGTACTTTTGGAGCCTTTTATGCCTTAACCGGCAGTACAGCCTTTTTCCAGGAAAGGGTGGACGTATCGATGATTATATACCTAGCTGTGAATTTTACAGTATCTTTCTTCTAGTCCTGTGATAAATGTGGCATTTACTATGATATGATAAGGACAAAATAACTGTAGCTGAATCCTTGTAAACAGAAATGAATTAGCTTCAAAAATTTTTATTCAAATTCATAACCTCACCCAGCTATAGAGAAATTTCTTTTGGGGGTGGGGATAACCTCTCTGAGATTGTCCAGTTTTCACATGCATTTCTATAAACAATAAGAAATGCTTTGTCATTAACCATCGCGAAGGTATGGTCCCATAAAACACCTATATTCCCCGTGTGCTATCCTTTCACATGAGTGCTATTGCTTAAAGCAAATTATTAAAAGCCCAACTGTTTTCCTGAGTTAGTTGTTTAAAGATTGGCAAGCTTTCTCCTCTACTCTTGCTTTATTTCCCAGTGCTGCCTGCGTGCATTTTCCCATACTGTTCCCAGCTGCAGTGAAGGATGCTCCTGGCCTAGTCCCACGCTCCTTGTATTTTGCTGCTATAACCCATTAGTTTTTTGTCAGCTCACCCTCTGTCTCCACTCTCTCCTGCTTTCTGAGGACATGCTGCTGATGGGCCATGCATGCCGCAAGCCTAAAACCCTAACAGAGATCTACAGCAGAGAAAAGGGACATGCTTAATCTCAGGTGTTCAGCAGGAGGAATCCACAGGATAAATGTTACATCAAAGACCAGTGAATTGGATGACATGTGTGATCATTACTTAGACTTCAGTCAGAGTCCAAAGATAGTTGCTTTCTATTGTGATGGTATTAATCCAAATTATGCCTCGTACTTGTACATAATACATGCACATTCATTACTTGTGTTACAATATGTTTCTGAAACAGGAAGGAACAAAACCCACAACTTAGGCGAAAGACTTCATGTGAACAGTTACAAAAATCCTAATGTACAAAATTTCTGGCAAGTGTTGTGGATGTCAGTGATAAGATATGACAGCAGTCCTGTTAGGAAGATCATCTATTAAACTGGCAACTGAAATGAGTTATGCTTTTGCCTGGAATATGGAATTTAGGAGAAGAAGAGGGAAAACTATCTCGGGTATAATCCTAGTGATACCAGCAGCTCCATAGCTGCTTGCTGTTTACTGTTACTGTATCTCACCACTCTGCAGCATGTAAAATTATCTCTCAAATAACCCTTGCATGATGATGAGCCATAATGAAAACACTTCACAGATGCTACAGATACTGATGAATCACTAAAACAGCAACAACCAGATCTTCCCATGCTGCATATCAAAACCTGTACAAATCTGAAGCGCAACAAACAACTGTTTTAGGGTTTCTTGTTGCCTAGTAAATGCTAAGAGGAGTATTGTCTTCTCAAAGTATGTGTTTTAAAACATGTGTTAAAGTTTAGGTAGGAAGTACTTTTATTTTACTTAAGCATTTGTATGAATTACATTCACCATTATCTGTGTAGAACAGGACTGAATAGCTTAAACCAATCATAAAATAAAATTAGTTTTTGACCTGTTTGACATTGCTTTACCAACAATCTTTACAAATAAGGTAAAGCACCCGACTCAATGAATGACAGTTGAAATCTAATAAAACCACAGGATCATTAAGTATTTCATTGTATATCAATAATATCACAGACTGTGTTAACAGATAACAAAGGTTTCTGAGAATATCATTATGCTCGCTGACATTTTCAAGCCATTCTTAGTCAATAGCTCCCTCTTTAGTCTTTCAGCAG
Organism: Steatornis caripensis; assembly: GCA_013398225.1. Lineage (NCBI taxonomy): Eukaryota > Metazoa > Chordata > Aves > Caprimulgiformes > Steatornithidae > Steatornis > Steatornis caripensis. The sequence continues at coordinate 393,399 of VZSC01017134.1, forward strand.
AGATCAAGAGTAATTTGTCTTGGCAAATAAAGTTGGTTGTTTTCTATGAACAATGCCAAATACATTAATTAGCTTTTGCAAATAAATTTACTCCAGAAAAGCTAAACAAAATAATGTGCTGATAAGTGTAAGCTTCGTGACAACATCTGCAGCTCTTGGAGTCTGCTGCTCCTTCTTGGATGATTTTGTTTTGGATAATTTGACCAGGATGGAATATAATGTCTTTGATCTCTGGACTAGAAACTGAAAAATAATAGAAACAGAGGAAACCACAGGTGACATAAGAAACTAATATCCTGAATGATAAGGTATGTATTAAACTGACAATGGGAAAACAATTAGGATGTTCTCTCGTGCTATAGGTAAGTGTAAAAACATCTGCATACAGAAACACTTAGAGCAGTGTGATCAAAGCTAATTCAAAGTTAAGGATGATAATTTAAGCCGTTTTATGAGATCATCCTCTTGTCGTTTGATTAATATCAGCAGTTTTCTCCCATGACTTAAGTCATGAAAACAATATAATTAGAGTAATAAATACAACTGCATGTTTCCATAATTAGCATAATAAATACAATGTCATGCTTCCAGAATTTATCTGATGGTTATCTGCGATTTTTGTTATACTCTTAACACTTCAGGGCTTAGAAAGCAGGTAGTGAAAATAGACAATAGAAATAGAAAATAGGAACATAGTCACTATCCCCAAAATTATCTTGATTCTGGAAGGGGAAAAAATAAAATAGGTGGGAATGGGCTAGAAATGTCTCTGAAGATCGTGGTATCTATTCTATGTCAGATGCTGCAGTAATGATAGAATAAGTGAGAAAGTAAGAACAGTAGAGATAATAGTGATAGTTCAGGAAAACTGCGAACTTTGTGAAATTAGTGATACTCTCAAATCTACCAATTTTTATACCCTCTTCTTAATCCCCTGCAACTTCCAGTCCTGGTTTTCTTCCTGTGGAGGCCTAGACAGTCATCTGGGATTTCATCTTACACAGTTAATGTTCCTGCATTCCTATGAGGAATTCAGTATTGTTTTAACATATCCCTAGAAATTCCCAGACTGTGGCCAATGTACTTTCATGAAAAGCCACAGCAGCTGAAGTCCTTGTATCAATTGCAGTCCCTGTGGATAAGGCTTTCCTTTCGAAGCATGAGGCCAAAATGGGAAATGAGCCACTGGAGCGCTGAACTCCCACTGATATTGGGAGGACACTGCTTCAGTTTTATAATTTTTTTTTTAATGTAATATGAAGTCACTGTTACTTAAGAGTTGGGTAGTTGTGGGTTGATGTTTCTTTCTTTATAGCACATGTGAGGGAAGACAGGTCTGTGTCTGATGCCACGTGGTAGATACAGAGTGGTTGAAAAGGAAGAACAGACAAATGAAAGCATCAAGTTCAAAGAGCTGCTGTTTCTTCCTTCTGCTGCTGTCAGGGGTGTTAGCCTTATTTTAAAGGACAGATATCCAGGGTGTTATAGTCAAATGAGACCAAAAGTGGTTTTTCAATTTTATATTATTTTATTTAAGGCAAATGAGTAAAGCAGCGCTGGGCAGCCGGGGAGTCTCCTGCTCCACCAAAGGTCCCCAAATTTTTCAGTCCAGAGTCCATACTTTATACCCTCATTACTTCCTCTTTTTCTGTTGGCTCCTCCTCTGTTCAGTTTCTCAGTTCTACGCGGCCGTTCTTTCTGCGTAGGCTCCGTCCTGTTACTAGGGGGGGTCGTTTTCTTCTTTTGGTGTTCTGGGAACGAAGGCAGCAGATCTTCCTCCCTTTGTTGTCATCCAACCTCCAGTTTGTGCTTGCGCATCTCATATATCTTGCACAACATTTAGCTATTCTTCTCTATATGTACATTTAGGCTTTGCAGCTTAGCAAAACAGGATATATCACCAAAGTAGTATAACAATGCGGTTTAACATTTAACTGACTTAACTATTACAGCATACACACATATTTGATTAGCAAATTATTAACATTTGTTTCAGTTAACTATTACAAGGGGACAGTGTCAGCCACTGTATTCTAAAGCTCTTTTAACATATCTAACTTTAATTATTGATAAGTGTTAGAGTAACATAAAGAAATGATGTTGTGCTAACAGTGAATATAGAATTCAGTTTGTATTGTTCTAAATGAGTAGTCCTTTTTTGGTGGTGTTTGGGTTTTTTTTCCAAGTTTACCTTTAAATACTGTACTGTAGTACTCGACATTGAGGCATGTTACGTATACCTAATAAGCACACTACCATGATCTGGGTGTAAAAGTGTAACTTCCAGGGTAAATTCTAAATGCTCCAGATGTGCTAAAACCGTCCAGACTAATTCAGATAATTTATGAACTGGGAGTCTGCCAGTGTTTATCAGCATCAGTGTTATGTAGCAATGTTTTGCACCTGCTTCTGAACTGCTGGGAAGTAACAACAAATTTATTATGAAGTCATGTGACTATTTTTTTTCCCTTTTTGTGCTAAATAAATTATTTCCTGTATAGTCATAGGTACAACGTGGCCATATTAAGCAGTGGGCTGTAGAGTTCTTCTACAGATGTTGTATTTTTGTACTTGAAAGTGACAAAAGAAAAATTCAAGTCTCCCGCTCACCCATTCCTTGTCTGCCTTTGCCTTTAAAGTCAGGAAATAATTCAGCAGCTGGCTGATGAAGCCAACACTTTGTTCAGGGAGTGACAGATCAGATGCCTTTTTTTGGTTTTGGGGGGATTTTTTCTGCATTAACAGTTTGGTTGAGTTTTTGCGATGTCAGAACAAACCAGTCAGTAATCTGTTTAAAGAAAAAGAAGAAAAGGAAGACTAGGGAAAATGTGGGCTCACTGCTGAACGAGGCAGGTGACCTGGTGACACTGGACACAGAGAAGGCAGAGTTACTGAATACCTTCTTTGCTTCAGTGTTCACTGCTAGGACTGGCCCTCAGGACTCCCAGACTCTGGAGATCAGAGAGGAAGCACGGAAAAATGAAGGCTTGCCCTTGGTCAATGAGGATTGGGTTAGAGAGCAGCTAGGCAAACTGAACACCCACAAATCGATGGGTCCC
>VZSC01017134.1:412891-423840 GCA_013398225.1 Steatornis caripensis
TACACCACAACAGATCTGTGATGAAAACAGAAGGAAAATGTAGAAACTGTTTTACAGTCATGCATGTTAGCAAGACTTAAAAGGCATTTTAATATGCTGCTCTGAAAAGTTGTTTTAAGGCAAAAGCCTTATAAGCCATTAGCTTCTGAAACTTGCTCCTAAACTTGCCCCTTAAAGCCATGCTGTCTTTTTCAAGCAGTTTGTTCAGCTTTTTTGAAGTGCTATTTATCAAAAAAGGAAGGTTTATATGCAGCTTTTAATTTATATAGTTCGACTGTTTACTAGATGCAGCATAAATGAGTGAGATTGGTTCTGTAATATAGCAAACACATTATACCCGCTTTGCTGAGAGAGAGCAACCAAAACCAAGGCTCCTTACAGCAGCACCTTACAGCCTCTGTCATTCTGTTGGTTTTCGGAATGTATTCATTTATCTTATTTACCAGGTAGAGCTCTATTTCAGTTATTCCAGTAGATCAAATCCTTGTAATTTTTACTCGTGCTGTGGTCCCTTACCCCACAAATAATCCAGCTGTTACCAGTGGATCTCCTTACGCGGCATAAAATGCCATTCATTGTTATTAAAGGTAGAAAACTAGCTCCTCTGGGCTTCCTATGATTGATCAGTGTGCAAGTACTAAAAGAAAAAAGTATCCTACTCTCAAATTGTTGCATCATGTGAGAAATGATAGAAAATGTTCTCCTACGTAGTATTCTTACCTCTACAGCATTCTTGCTGAGGTGGTAGTTAGAAACCTATTTGAAAGGAGATTTCAAATACTTCGGAGTGATAGTGAGATTAGGTGCAAATCTGGTTAGAGATGTTTCAATAAAGTGTTTCATCGGGAAAGAAATGGAATTTTTGAAAGAGAGCATTCATTTTGACAAATATATAATACAAAAAATAGAAATATTTTTCAAGTGTCAGAATAAGTGTTTTGAGCTTTTTGAAAATGAAAACAATCCATATCTGATCTGGAATTGGTTTTATTTAAAATGTAAACTCATAATAATATATTATATATGAAAGAAAAACCTTGGAACAGCTGAAATATTTTTCTCTGACCCAACATTAGTTTTTATTTTCTCTTGCAGAATGTTTTAAAACCAAAATTTTTTTACTGATTACTAGAAACATTTATCTCAAAATGTATAAACATGCTTGAATTTATGAAACTACTGCCGTGTTTAAATTTTGATTTATGACCATTCAGAATATGGATTATGGCACTTTCTTTTCTAAAATAAATACACTGATAGAAAAATTTAAGAAATACAGTCTTTTTCTCTTAAATAGTATGTAAAGCATGAATCATTCAGTTACTGTAATGATGTCTTTGCAGCTTTCTGTTAATTTGTCTATTATGGAATCACTGCCATAAGTCTTTACATTAGCATATAGTAAATGGGGAAAGGATGAAATCTTTATGATGGCTGGTGTAAAAGATGTATTATACAAGCAATAACAGAATGGTCTTGGAAGTTGCTTTTAATGAAAAAAGGGAAGGTATTCCTCATTAATATATTCCTTCTTGAAATGGGAAGGGAAGATATCAAAAATAAAGACCACAGTCCTGAGGGCCAGCGCTGAGCAGTTAGTAATTGCCCTCTAACTGCAACCCATAACATCTTATTTTTGTTAAGTTTCTACTCAGATAATTTATTGAAACAGCTGGAAATACTAATAATTAGCTAAGGAAGACTTCAGGCAAGACAGATAATGCACGTTGCCACTGTATCTTTGATGTGGGATACTGGCAAGAGAGTTAATTCCCTCTAACAGGAGCCCTTTTCACGTGTGCACCAGAAGTATGTGATGTCAATTTACTCCGTGTCTTTTCCACTATGAGCCGAGAAGGTGCTGTTTCTCTCTCTGAAACCCAGATGGTCAAAGTCCTTGGCATAGAGGTTAACGAAACTGCTTATTTTTTATTGTCTCTGTGAACACTGCAGGCACATCCTGGGAGTAACTGAAGTGCATTTGATTTCTGGCAAGCATGGTTTGATCAAGAGCAAAATGTCCTCCTGTATTTGGAGCAAGAAAAAGCTCAGTAAAAATCTGTGCAAAGCTTGTTAGGACTTGAAAGAATTCAGTTGATGCCTACTCCTGACCTGGCTCGCTTTGCTCACTGCTGCTTTTATTAGGGATGTGTGTAAACTCATAGCCTGCCTCTTAGAATTTGATCAGATGGAGATGCTGTTGTAGATTGTACTGTAATATCCAGCTTTTGCACCATAGAAAATCACATAATCCATAACAGCTGGTTGTCAATAGTGTTACATTGTTTTTGGGTTCTTCTATAGTTATTTCAGTAGTTTTTCCCGATGAAAGACTCCCTTAAAAAATATATTCATGACAACAAGGTGCTGTTAAAAGTTTCGCACTGCAAAAACATTAGGGGCAAAAAATTGGTAGCTGCCAATTTGTATGGTAGATAAACTACAGATAAATGCTTGCATACCTAGTAAGATATTTGCAGAGTTTATTTCACAAATGTTAGTATTGCAATGATTACAGATTTACATTTCATCAAAAAAACCCCGAAACCCAACAAAACCAAACCTCAAGCATGTGTAGATTATTTTAGGGGTGTTAAATTTATTCTAAGGATCTCCAACATGTTTTTTTATTGTGAGACCCGTCTGCAGTTTTTCTAGTTTTATATCCGTATAAAAATTGATACCAATTAGAGTTTCATAGCAGACTGGAAGATAAAATAGATTTATATTTGGGTAGTAAATTGGGCTATTAAATTAGTATTTATCATTGGATAATAAAATATTTTAGTTTCTTTTTATTCCCATTGCAAAATCTAATACTAACAAGGAAGCATTTTGGGTCACTTTGATATTAGCAACACCCATATACTCTCATCCAAACTTCTTGCAATTAAAATTTAGTTCTTCAGTTTGGCAAAGGCAGAATGCGTTGACTCTGTGCAATCCAAAGTTATATTCTGTCACCATCTCAATAAAATTAATCTGAGATTAGTGGAAATCATATTTATAGACCTGTAGTAGGCAAGACTCAGCAGAGATAAACACCCGCAATATGTCATTTTTACAGTGTATATATAATCAACATCAAGAAGACTGTTTTAAGTTCATTTTAAACAAACAAAGCCAGGAAATTTGAAAGTGTGCCTACCACAGCAACAGTAAATTGTTAGTCCTCTTTTTTTACCACTAAAAACGTAAAAAAAAAAGAATTCTATATAATATGCATATCATGCTCTGTATTTCTAAGCAGACAGGGAACAAATTTGTAGTTTCTTCTAGATGCATCTAGGCAAGTTTCTGTTGGTCTAAGGCTTAGGTATTTATTTAGAAGAAATAAATCCTATTTACAAGGACTTCAGGATGTACTCCGCTTTATAAAAATCAATTAATGGAATTCTGAAAACTAGAAAAACAACTGTAATTGTACTGTGCATGTAATAGGATTCTTATGACAAGGCATCTGCCAGGTAATACTATAACCCTGTTGAAGTAGGCATTTTCAGAAGTGGATAATTATATTGTGCTACAGTAGTTTTACTCAATTCACCAATTACAACCCAGTTCTAATATGCAAGAATAAGGAATAGCAGTTCTACATATACCTTAACTATTGCCTTTATGGATCTGTGATTCTTTTTTTTTTATGATCTCTAATTTTGTATGCTGTGATCACATTCTACCCCACATCCCCTTGTAAAATTTGTTCTCCTGAACATTTAAACAGCTGTTAGATTGCTGGTTTAGTAATGGCAATCTATATTATCTACTTAGGTCTTCATTTATTATTTCAGTGATTTGTAGTGTCTTTAGTTTGTGCCTCTGGATTTTCCTATAGTAATTAATTTGTGCACTGCAAGTTTATTTTTAATCAAGTCAGGGCAAGAAGCAAATTAATGACGTTCACTGGTGAACATCTGTATTCCATGGTGTGTTGGGTTGTTGGCACCTACCGTTAGCAGCACCTGCGTGCTATTGTTTGGTATAAAGTGCTACTGCTATATTCTATCTTGTTTAAGCAACTCAAAATTATAAACAATTTTGAAATGTTGTGGTAACTTTGATCACCTTGCAATAACTAGAAGTGCTACAGAACTTTAACATGGCTTTGAAGAGCAGTAATTGAATGCTGTGCACCACTTGTTTACTTTTTATTTAACTTTGATCAAGCTCTAAAGGTACAATGAAATTAAATATAAATAAACTGCATTAAAGTAACAAATACTTGGTGTTGTGAAGCTCAGACTTGAAACATTTGAAAACTCTCTCACTTTCCCTTAATGGGAAGGATGGGTGCTTTCTAAGTAGAAGACATTAGAGAGAACAGGTCTGCCCTATGTGATGGCTGCATAATACCCTGATTTGAATTAAACTTGAACTAGCTTCAGCTATCTGTTTCAAGGATAATCCCATCGTAAAGGTGAATTTTTAGTATAGTACATAATGTTTGATCCTAAGTACAATTTTATATTCTTCCACTGAGCGTAACATTCAACCAGCCCTACTTATTAGTGTAATGAGCTTTTATACTTCTTAAAAAAAGTTTTCTAATGTTTGGAATTTCTTTGGTATTTCATTAGCAAGCTCAAAAATCAGTCTATTTCTGCTGAGGGCTTTAACGTTGTTCATTTTGGTCTGAAATTGGAAATATCTCCTGGTGTATAAATAAAATGTATTGGAAGTAAGCAAGATATCCCTGAATTTAATAATGTTATTTCAACTCAGAATTGAGTGGAAACATGGATTTAAAAAAAAAATTCTATTTTTTTTGTAATAACAGTAATGCATATAAATAGAATTTTTGGTTTAAAGATCCTTTTCATTTAAGTTTTGGATTTCTTTTGGGTTTAGTAAATATTAATTGAGTTTTTTCAAGGAAGAAAAAAATGGAAAGTCACTTAAAGGTAGGAAGAGAAATAGAAGTAGTGCTGTACAACTGGTTTTGCCTCTTGCTTACATCTTCCTTTATTAGAAAATCGAAAGAATTATTGAAACAATATACATCCGCTGAAGATGAGCTGATTGAAAACCAAATCTTGCACTCTGTCAGACCTGATCAAATAATAGAACATGACCTAAAGTTGGCTAGAAAATTGTCTCATCATAGTGAATATGATTTTCAAGAGACTCTTTTTGTAGTTCAAGAAAATACAACAGATATTATAACATAATAACTAACGTATTTTTTATGAAGGGAAATTTTCCTGAACATCTTTGTTAGAGACTAAAGCAGCTCTATAGGCCTGTTTTAAAAATCATAATGAGAAGTTTTATTTGCTGAGGTTAGGGACCCTGATATTCTGAGTCCTGATTACATCCTGACTCCAAGGAACCCCTACCAATGCTTGCAATTTTGGTAAAAATTTGCTGACAAGATTACTAACAATTAGTTATGACAATGTTTTTTACCTTCAGGGTGTTTTTTGCTCCTGGTCATTCGAAGAGTAGACTTCAGTTATGGTATGGATCACTTCTGTTCTCCTGCTGTCAATAAAAGTAGATTTTGTTGTTTTACCCTAATATGGCTCCATTGGAGACAGTTTTGACATCTACTATATTCTTCGTTCTTTTCAGAAGATCTGCTAGCCACTTGTCATACCATAACTGGGGGAGGGCATTGAATGTATGTAGAAGATGGTTTAAATTCTTTGTAAATAGGTGGCTTCAGAAGGCAATTTTGAGTGAGTGGCTAGCTTTTTTCTAAGGTTTTTCTCTGTTTGGTTTGGGGGTTTTTGTTTGTTTTTTTTTTTTTTTTCATTTTATCAACATCATTTCACAAGATGAATTCTTACTTTGTGGTTATGTACATGCTAATTTCATTTTCAACTGATGAAAATTCTTTCAGGAAATCAATTGTGTCAGAAAGCATACTCTGGTTAATGGGTATAAGTAGATCCCGTTTTGAAATATGTGAAAAGTTTCAGTCCAAAACAAAATTAAGTGTATGGTGATCACATATTCAGGTAGCATATTTAGTATTACATTTCATAAAGAGTGCTATTTTGCCAGTTTCAAAATGAAATATAAAAGAATGAGAAAAAACATTGACACCACACAGCTATTTTTAAATAACTAATTGTGCCTTAAATATATAAAGACTACAGTTTGAAATCTGTCATGGGCTCATCCTTGTAACTGAGGAACATATTGGGCTTCTGAAAAGCAATGGAGTAGTGATATCACATTACAACTGTTAATGGTCTGCTTTTTCAGAACAGAAGGCTTTTCGGCCTTCATTTCCATTTTGATGTAATCCAGACCTGTCCTTTTCTCACCAGAGGTCTGGTAGAAAGTCTGATGCTGCCTTCCTTAACCTCAGTTAGTGTAGCTTTCTGGACTTTTCCTCTTCTCATCTTTTCTTCCAGAATCACTTACTCTCATCTTTCTGTGCTGTAGCCCTCACCCAAAATCTAATTCTTAAATTTTTTTTTATATATTGATTTATATGTTGATAATTATACATAGATATAATTTTTTATCTAATAAAATTGATGGAATCCTTTTCCATCTGTATCTCTGATTTAATTTTCTCCTGCTGCCCTATTCATTCTTGATGTTCTTCAGACCATGTCAAGCCAGCAAAAATAATAGTTTTTTCATGGAGTAGTGATGTTTCTAGAGAAGTTTTATGTCTGTAGCCCTGAATAAACAAGTTTCCTTCACTTGTGACCCAAATGAGCAAAGTCAGATCTGCCGCCTAGCCTGTGGTTTGGAGTGAAGGACAGGCTCACAGAGTCCTGCTGCTCTGGGCCGTTCCTAGCTCTGTGCCATCTCTCCATTGCTCTGTACATTGCAAGCTTGCTTCAGTGCTGAAAATTTACAGAGGTCTTTTATCTTGAATTGGATGTAGTTTGGCAGAGAGTGTTTTATATCAGTTGTAAAGCACTATGTAGTGATGATGACCTACTCAGCTGTCACTGAGCTTCTATTTGACATGGTTTTAAAATTACCACAACTGATCATTCATAATTGATAAAATAGTATTGAGTATTGGTGCTAGTTATGCAGGTTATATATTGGCTCAGTATTTCTAGATAGGATGACTGAGACATCCATGCTTTAAGCATTCCAAATTATGTGATGCTTATCCATCATCTTCTGCTTAATTTTCTGCTGGTAGTGTGAATTGTTGGCATTTTCCATAAGCGGTAGCTCTAAGCTTGTATTTAAGTTAGCAACACAAGAAAGCCACAGTTTTTCTAATGCTTAAAGTAGTGAGAAAGATAAATCAGTTCAAACTGGGACAAGTATTCTGTACAGCAGATAGAAAACAAATGTTTTCAAAATAAATGGATGACAAATTTCTTTGTGTTTTGTAGTGTATCAGACACCGAAATTGAAATTATGTCTGGTGCTGTGGTCATCAGGTCTACTCAATCAGTCCAGGGGCAGTGAGAGGGGAAAGCCTGTTTGGTAGCTGAAGGTAAATACAGGTAAAGAGTGTACATATTTCTAGTATAGGTAACGTGAATACTACCTGGCTTGAAATACCAAATGGTTGGTTTAGACAAGTTTTATTTTTGAAGGATGCAGCTTACATATTTTTAGATTTACTGTTTCATCATTGCATGAACAGGAAGAAGATTCTTAATGTCTAGACTACATCTTCTAAAATTATCATGTCTATCTTGATTAATGACTAAAATCTGTAGATGAATCGTTTGAATTTTGTCCTTGAAAACTGCAAGAGCAAGGTTGCCAGCAGAAAACAGTATTTCTTTCTGTTAGACATGTTACTTTAAAAATCTGATCTTCTTCTGTAGTTACTGAAACAATATTTCTTTTGATTTTATTGCCCATTTATGCCTTTTCCTTGAATAAATGTGTCCAGATCTCATTTTTCAAGGAGAAGGCATAAATAGGTGTAGCACTTTCAGTAACACCTACCTGAAGATGTACCAGTCTCATCACCGGACTTTTCATGCGATCACCTCAGCCAGGCAGAGTAATCAAACCAGCTATCAAATCTAATGATTAGAACTCAGAACATAATCTTTCAAAAAACTTAAGATTTATTGAAGAATAAAATCCATGAAGCATATTAGAAACTGGTACTGCAACAGTGTGAAATGGATAAAGATCATGTTGCCACTGCTGTTCCATGCATTAGTCTAAGGAATAGACCCTTCTTTGCAAGTCCCAATTAATCAGGTTTTTTTAGCCATTGCTTTCTCAATATACCAAGATTTTTCAGCATGAGTGTAAAGAATTCTTCCAATACAAACAGATTTCAGTTAAATGTCGTGTTTGGATGAACTATAATGATCAGTGAAAAATATGCAACAGAAAAAACTCTGGAGAGGAAAATTCATAAAATGAATTCACACTAAGGTTCTGTTACAATATTTGAACACAAAGTAGGAAATATGAAAGTTTGCCTGTTCTTCATAATGGAAAAACTAGTGTCATGCCAGGGGACCACAATGGAGATGGCAAATATAAATCACTGACTCTCCAACCGTTTACATACAAAGAAGGGATGTCTGCATAATTCTACTAAAACTGTTATTAAGTGATGCTCTGGGGTGACTTAATTTAGCCTTTTTCTCAAGAAAAAAACACCAATTATAGTTGTTTGGGGTTTTTTTTTCTTGGTAAGATTAACAGGCACATATCAGTAGTTTTTAAGGGCTAGCGCGTGTTTGATTTTTTCAATTGTGTAGACTGAAACTCTTTCTAGATAACAGATATTTCGGAATACTCATCAGTTTTGACAAAGAATTAATTTATAGATCTTTACTTATATTCTGATCTTTTATCATGGAAATATCGTTAAGACACTTGTAATTCATTGTATTGAATATGTGTAGCAGAAGGAAAAAATGCCAGAGTTGATGGTTTCTCTATGCACGTGTGCCTCTGAGAACAGTTCCTGAAAACACTCCTGTGAGTAAAATCACTGAAACATAAATGAAGTTATCGTCCCTTCCTGACTTCAATTAAGAAGTAGTTTTGGATGTTTTTCCAGATATATTTGTTTTGAACAACCTCATTGCTAACAACTACAGGTAGAACATTATTTGCTTGTCCCTTCCAGCCATGACTGTATTATATGTGATACTGCATGTTTAATATATATCTGATAAAGAAGGGTCCAGGCAGATTAACACAGATGCTTCTACAGATGCCTTTTGTCAAATATGACTTAGTTTTACACCCAGTACAAGCTACGATTCTTAACCATTGCTCTACTCTAATTTATAGCATCTTTGTAGTATCAATTCCCACCTAATGAACAGTAATAAAGCTCTCAGAAGATTAATGAGCACAATTCATGCACTGGTGGACTGAAAATGTGAAGAAAATCTGGCACTTGAGTATTGCGATTATAGACTGGAGAAGTTATAAATGTTCTTATAAATGTTTTCATCTGACTTACAAACTTTTACCAAAGTTGTAGCTCTTCCAAACAACGTTTTAAAAGATCTTAATATTTCTTCTTATGGATGATATGGATTGTAATTGTCTTAATTTTACATGGGGGATATGTGTATGAATAAGTGGGACAGTTGCACCTGTCAATTCATTCCCTCCTGTAGAGATGTCCCTGATCATGAGCAGGGCTTTTGTACATGCTGGTGAGGCAGGACTCAGTGCAGACCTCTCAGCCCTAGGAGGACCACTTGGCTCCCAATCACACATTAATGAAGCAAGCTGCTGATCTGGAAGTGGTTATCAGATCTGCTTTTCACTATTTCAGATTAAAAAGGGGCTAGAAAGGTATTTTCTGGGCATTTTAATTATGATTTCCCTCATTGATCCTTATTTAGAGTGAAAGTTTGATTTTCAATTTTAATAATCTGTCATTTTGAGTTTTACAGATGAAATGATGTAAGACAAGTAGGGAAGTTACCACTTCACTCTGGGTGAGCCACTGCTATGTGAAAGGTCTGTTTTTACACATACTACCATATGTGGCTGGTTTGCCACTTCCCTGCTCTCCTCTTCTTAGGTAGTCCTTTTCAGAGCCTTTCAGAAGCAGAACATATGTTACTTGACCCAAACCACTGATAGCTCAGCAGGTTATACGGAACAGCTGTGCACCCAGATGATTGATCTCCATCATTCCAAGTGCCACTTCTGCCTTTGTAGCTCTTTCCAAAACTTTTTTCTTCTCAGTGTCATAATTAAAAACTAATTATCCTCTTAGATACTACTCATCTCTGAAAAATATTCAAGTGTATGTTTGAGCATGTTCAGAACTTCTTAAACCTTTTTTTAGCATATCTGTATATGAGGAGGGAGAGAGAATAAAAAGAGAAATAACTCCTTTCGTTAGAGCTTAAAAAATCGTAACCCTCCCTCCCTAGGTCCATTTGGGCACCTCTCGCTGTGTGCAGAGGCTGCAAGCAGGCTGTACACAACCTGAGAGTCTGAGACAGGAATCTTGTATGCTCACCACCTCCAGGAACACACCCAGTGATCCTTGCTGGCCAGGCAGATGTGAGCCAAGTTGGAATGGCACACCGAGTTATTTGTTGGGGCAGGCTCATTCTCCATGTTGGTGACCTGCTGTTTTCTGTCTCCTGCTTTTTTTTTCTTCAGGATCTGATGTCATTTTATCTCTGTTTTTCCCTATGCGTCCTTGAGCTGCTGACTATTCCAATCTCAATGACATTACATTTGCCTGCAGCGTTACCTCTCCCATCTTCGTAGCTCTGCTTTCCCGTGGCTCTTCCTCTCAAGTCAGTAATTTCCTTGGAAACCTCAGCCGGGGTTGTGCAGCAGTGCTGTATGAGAACCCAGCCTCCAATTGCTCGCAGCTGAACCCTGGGGGGGGGAGGGTGGAGGGTCAGAAACATTTGTTCTTTATTACATCACTTCTGTGGATAGCATTCTGCATTGTGACAGGCTATTTTCTTTTGATTCTTATTTATAAATAATCTGTCAAAAACATTTAGAAATCTTACAAGGTTTGGTGGGTTCCATAATCCCATTATACGAGAATTATT
>VZSC01017134.1:435955-454923 GCA_013398225.1 Steatornis caripensis
GAGGTCCCTTCCAACCCCTACCATTCTATGATTCTATGATTCTATGATACTATTAATTATGAAAACTGATGTGTAAGTGCATGCTCCAGCACAGGAGGGAACGGGCACAAGCTTAAGAGCAGTCTTGCTGGTAAGAACCTCCACTACATTTCGTGATGACATTTCAGTGAGACCTTAATTCACTATCCTGAAAAAAAAAAAATTACACACACGCCATTCTTCAAAGCTTGTGAATTGTTGGCTGGGTTTGTAACTCCTCCCAATAGTAAACTGGATGCTGTTCATTTTTTCGCAAGTTGAAATCTTAGACTCTATGTCAGAAAAAAAATCAGTGCTTCAAAATATCAGGATGAGAAGGAAAACTTGATTACTAACAGGGCAGATCCTCTGCAGTTCTTCAAGTATTGGAGCCCCTATTTATTTATTTTTTTCCCATTAGAAGCACTGAAAAATTGAAATACAACAAACTCCTACTCTGCAATTTTGGCCTTATGAGTAAGGTACCATAAAGACTATATAAAGGCTTTGATTTTTCAATTTAAAGAGTTCACAAACATTTCTTGTGAAGCCCAAGAAGACAGCTGAAGACAGAATACCTGACGGAGTCAGCAATGAATAGCCAACAGCCCGACAGTTCAGAGTTGGAGACCATGCAGGACGTGAAGTGGCTGGCTATTATTTACACATTGAAAATGTAAATAATAACACTAGGTAAAATATAAAATAATTAAAATATATAAAATTAAAAGTGCAAAAAATATAATGTGACTCTTTCAAACACATTTNAGGACGTGAAGTGGCTGGCTATTATTTACACATTGAAAATGTAAATAATAACACTAGGTAAAATATAAAATAATTAAAATATATAAAATTAAAAGTGCAAAAAATATAATGTGACTCTTTCAAACACATTTCCCCTAAATGAACAGTATTACGGAAATTTTGAAGGATAGCTATCCAAATAATTTGAATTTATAAAAGTTGAGTTGAAACAGGGTATAGTATGCAAATGCTAAATATAGAATTATTTCCCTTTTATTTAGTTACTTTCCTGCGATACTCAGAACTAGTACTTGTGCACCTGCCTTCCTTGAAAGCTGGTAATCAGGAGATTAATTTTTATGTACTTCAGCTGAATTATATACTTTGAGATTCAACTTCAGCAAAATGCAAATGAAGGTGTAAGAAGACCAGTTAGTAAGGACTTTCCTGTAATTCTGCAGTGCTAATTCAAGCTGCAGTGTTGTTCCCAATGGTGAAATAATACTGTGTAGTACAAAACTGTACCCAAGAAAGAAAGTCTTATGAAAATAAGAAAGAAGTCAAATTTGGCTTAGTATGGAATCCAGCTCTGCAATCAGGAGGAGGAGGTTGTGTGTTTTATAACATATGGAAACAGAAGCAGAATAAAAATGTTTTAACTGGCTTAATGTTTGGATCATTATTTCTGTCAATATTTTCATATATTTTCTGTGAGACAAATATGAATTCCAAGTGTGTTCTTATTAGCCGCTTCTGAAAGAGTTACGATTTATTTATTTGTTTATGGGTATACCCATGATTACTTGTAAAATTCACACTAATTTTGAAGGAAAAGGAGAACATTTTGCTGTACATGGTGTTCACTTGTTAACTCAAGGGTATTTGTACAATTTCCTGTTGGGTTTGCATTATTTAGATGTATATGAATAAAATTTCTCTTGCCAGAGGTTGTAGTCTAAAGTCTTCAACTTGCAAACCTGATATTCATTCTAAAAGTGAGCATTTGAATGCGTGTGAATACTGAACTCAGTTGATGCATATTGTAACAAATGGTTGTTTTTAAGGATTTTTGATTCAGCTCTCCTCTTTGGATTCTTGGTTTAGAAAGGTATACTACCTAGCATGACTGAGAATTTATTTAACATTTATTGTCAGTGATTGGCACAGAGAATATAGACAGGGTTACAGATTTTGACTGCCAGGGAAAAGTATAGAGAGACAAAGGGACAGAGAATTGCACACAGTTGGGTGACTGGCCAAGAATGAACGAGAGAGCAGGACTGTGTCTTGCCAGAAAGTGGAATGGATGTTTTTTCACCAGAATGTTTTTAAACCTTGACTTGTTCGGTTGCAGAGTGAAAAACGAAACCTGACCCGTTTGTGGAGCTGTTGTTTTCTGGCCATCAGTCTTCTCAATGTGCTTGTGTGTGTGTTATGGCATCATAAAGGAAGAGTGCAGAACACATGTACAACACCCACAGTAAAATCCACAACTCATTCAAAACTTGGCTGTGTGGAAGCCTATACTTTAAGGGTAGAATATACAGGCCTTCAGCCTGAGAGGAAATTTGGCCATAAATCAAATTGCAGAGAAGCAAAAATCCTGCAGTGCATATTCAATTTTGGTTTTAGTTCTGTGCATGCTTCATGCATTATTGCATAGTCTGCTCTTGAAAGCTACAGAATCAAGTAGGCTCACATTTTTGCTACTGCAAGTTACCAGTTTTATTTGTCCTATTATGCCATAAATAATTTATGCAAGCAATTTGAAAAAACATAAACCTTGCACAGTGTGCTTAACATCTATTATCTCCAATGAAAATTCTACTGATTTGCATTATGGGGATTATGCAAATTAATGTATAATCAATCAAAATCAAAATTCTGTTATGCCCTTCATGCAATGCATCCCACAGCACTTTAGAGGATAATAAAATTAGTAGCTTGGCTAAGTAGGAGTAAGCTAGGTCAAGCAAATAAGTCTTTAGCTTACACTTAAACAGTGAAATATGATAGTCATTGAATAGTTTAGGATAAGCTCTCTTATATTTATTTTATACCATAATTAAAGCTCTCATTATAAAAGTATTTCATGGTTGGAGACTAATCACACTAGAAACAGAGAGGCCTAGCAGTATTAATGCAATGGCAGAACTGTCTTGAATTGCAGTCATATTAAAATAATGGCTGCACAGCTGATACTGTCTTCTGGTTTTGCATGTAATTTTTCATTTCAATACACTTTGGTTCTTAAAATGGTATAATTTTTAAAAGATAGTAATGCATGTAGTTATAAAATATTGCTAAAATAAACTAATGGACCTAGGAATAGTAGTGTTTGTAAGTCCAGCTGTACTGTCTAGACACTTTGCAACTGTCATATGGACATATGTTTTATTAAATAATAGCGTGTTATGATTTAAGATACATTTGTGGACCACAATTTGTATTTCCTACTTTAGTTGGCTGAAGAATTTCTGAATAAAATCTTGATTTTAAACGTTTATGCTTGCTTTAAGTGAGAGAAGGATAGGGATCAGTCTCCTATTTTCAGAATCAGACAGCAAGTGGAGGTAAAACCCAACATACCTCTACTTGGCTCTAATCATCTTGATTTAAACAGTCTAAACCTTGTTCTTCATCCTGGACTTCATGGATTACATCAACCTGCTACAGATATGTGATGCTGCAAACATTGCAAATGTGTGGTTTGTTCTCCCTCTTGTGTTCATTTACAACCTGTTATTCTAGTTAAAGTAAGCTAATTTTTGAAGCTGAAGTGCTATTCCCACTGTAATTAATTTCAAAATTCCTGTTGACATGGCTGACAAAAATAGTATAAAATTCTTGGTGAGTTATTTACATTAAATGAAGTTTCCAAATCTGGATGTAGAAAACTTATAGTTTCTATACTGAATTATTTCTCTGCTGAAGGAAAATAACGTAAAGAGGAACACAGTGGAAGGGAATTCTCTCTCATATTAAGAATCTCCTTTCATAAACACTTTCTGTCCATCCATGTGTTTTTCACTTTGTTCCTGCACAAATAATGGTTTATAGAAGTGAGAACTTATGTAGATGGTAGAGTCAGTACAAAGTAAGCAGTTTGGTTTTGTTTGTTCTCTTAAAGTATGTAACTAAGAGAAATTTACTTCCTCCCCTCCTCCCCCCCATGTCATTTATTGTATATGCCTTTTAGCTGGCTCATTTTGAGATCCATTTACTTTCTCTTCTTTCTCATTGCTTCAACATGGTCATCCTAGGGAGCATACTGCTCATTGTGTAACAATTCTGGAGTGGTCCATTGAGCAATGTGTTAGATGTCAAGCATTCTTCACAGATAGAATTCTCCCAGATAGAATAATCTGTATTATTTCAAGTTTCCATTAATCATTTGGGATCTATGAGAGTATCACTTTACCCTGATGTTTTTCTCTCACAAAATGTAGGATTGTCCTCAATAATTATGAAAATGCAGGCTAATTAAACAATGGAAAGAAAAAAAAGCAGTTTTAGTGTTTAGAACATTTTCTCAAGAGAAATAATGTCTACCTAATTTATTGCTATTTATTAACTGTAAAAGTTAAATCTGTAAGCTTTAAAAATTATGAAAAATATAAATTAGTCCAATTGATTAAGTGAACAAAACACAGTCAAATTATTTCTGCGTTAACCAATTGTTTGCGTGATCAAGTGAGATTCTAAAAGTAATATAGGCATGAGTAAGAAGTATTCAAATGAGAATTTTACTGTTACCTGTAATAGCATGCAAGTTTGTTTTACAGGTGTAAGCCTTGGGAAATTTTGTTACTTGTTTGGGGGAAAAAAAAAAGTTGATGACAAAGCTATTAAACTGAAGTTATATGTAACAAATGACCAAGAGGGATTTAGTATATCTCATAAAATCCTGTATCTAGGACCCATGGCAAGGCCAATAATGTCAGAGAAATGAGAGGCAATAAAGCTGTGCTTTAATTTATGATTTGCAAAACATCTGCTCAGATGAGAAGCATAAACCACAGGACACATGAATGAGACAGTATGTGTTGTGCAAAGGCTGTAATGAAAATGTGATGTCTTAGATTAGTGATATAAAGTGTTGAATGGCTTCCAATAACTCTGTGGTATGGCTGCTCATTTCAGCTTACTTAAGATTGTAACTACTAGTGCTAAGTGGGGTTTAGGTTTGTTTTAAATTTATGCTTGCTAAATTCTTTGCTTCTACTATTTCCTTAGCATTCTAGATAATTCTGGATGTTTACTCTCACTATGTGTGTTAATGCAACCACTCAGGCAAGGAACATTTTATCTGAAAAAGAAGTACGAAGAAGAGGTTTATAGGTTAGCACATAAAGCTTCCCCCTGAAAAAAAAAAAAAGATCAAGCACAGGATATGATTTTCATGATTTGTACGACAAAACTGGCATCCACAGCAATGGTTTTGCTCCCTGGCTATTATATTATTCCATTGTAAGCAGGGTATCCAGGCTTGAAAGGACCATCATAAGATGCATCCTTGTTCAGGTACATGACTGAATTTATTACTAAGACATGAATTTGGATGGGGTTTCAGGAAAATTTCTTATCTGGACACACCGTGTCGTGCGTGTAGCTGCACAGGCCCAAAGCCAATACACTTGCAGAGTTTTTACTTTTATATAACTGCTTTAGACCTTAGCCTAAATATGTTTGCATACAACTCATAAGATCAGTGTTACTGTCTGAATAGTGCAGAAAGTTGGAAATGTAAATGGGATTTAAGAGCAGAATCCGTCTCGGGTTGTTACCTGCTTTCCATAGCTGTATTTTACGCTGCATTCTTCCAGAGTTATGTAAATGTCACTGAAAACACAATATGCATTTGAAAAGTTAAATAAAAGGGAAGAAGTTTATCCTTCAGCTGAAACACCTGAAAATGTTGTTTGTGTTAAATGGCAATGTAGAAATAGAGACAATAAAAATTTTGGGCAGAAACTGGTTTTATTCCCCAGGTGTTATCTGGTGGGACTAATTCCTGAGTATAGAAAAAATGTATTTCAAAGTTTTCTTGAAAGGATGTTTCTAAGATCATTGATTTTCTTCTTCAGCTTTAGAGGATCATATATTAAGGAGATGGTTCTTATTTCCTTTTTCTCCATCCTTTCTTCCCATTTCTGTATACTTGTTAGTCTGGTGAATACAGTGCAGTTGAGACAAAATCATCAAGAATTGTAAAGGTCACCTTTGGAGAATAATTAACATGACAGTAATTGCTCATTTTGTGCCTGGAGCAAGAATGTTTTGAGATAAAGCAACTTCATTTTAGCATTTTTTCCTCGTTCTCTGCTTGCCAGAGCCTCTGACATTACAATTTCAGGGAGCATGCTCCAGGAGCTGAACCCCAGCCTGAGGGGAAACATTCCAGAAATGTGAATGAAGTAAAGCCTGCGCTTACCTTTCCCACAGAACTTCAGCTGGACTTCTGGGATAAAAACCTCAGTTGCTCATCAATTTATGTTCACCTCATTCCACTCTACATGTGAAGGAGGAATTGTGTCGGTTGTACGGCTATGGTGATGTTAGTTCATCCAGTCTGACCGAGGTCACGGAAGGCTTTGCACAGATGTGTGCCCAGTTCCTGCTTTGATTTTTCTCTGACTTTTAACTTCTAACTCTTATTTATTTTCTGCAGCAAACAAAGACGCCCCCATAGCTCCTGCCATTTTTACCTCATGAAGGTGTTTAGGTACCATGGCCAAATCATTCAGTTTCTTTTGTGATAAATGAACGAGACTGAACATCCTTAGTTTTTCCCTGAGAGGTATATTTCATGTTCTTGAGTAAGACAGATATTGATGTTGAAGGTGGTGCTTGCTGAATGGATGAATGACAATTTAAAATTCAGATAAGCAGGAGGGCACCTGAAATGTTGATGGATAATGACCCGCCTGGCTCAGAGCGGTGGTGGCATGAGGAATACTGTAGTTAATACTACGGGTTCTGTTAATTCAAGCTGTGTTTTTGTCACTGCATAGAATCATCAATAAAGACCGAAAACCAGATACTGAACCTGTAGATCTCCTGCAAGCCAACCTTTAGGGCTGAAATTATTGGTTTCCCATATTTTTGGCAGGCAGAGTGCAGGCAGCACATTGCATTGTGTGTGTGGCCCCAGGCCTTGAACCAAGTGTGTCAGGTGCAGTGTCTGTGTTCGGTCCCTAGTGAAATGTCTGTTAGGAATCTTGCACCAGCTTCTCCAAATGCCACTAGCAGCTCTGCAATAAAATCAGTCTTACTGCATTTTCAGTACATGACCATGTAGTGCTGAGCATTTTTCAGTTTATTTCTCCTTTATCTGGAGATCCTATGACAGTATAAACAAGGAGTATTACTACTTTTGAAATGTGGTTTAATATTTTAGTGCTCAAATCTGTGATTTTCTTGAGAAAATGTTGTTATGATTTGCACTTTGGCTATAAAACCCTTTGGAATCAGTAAGATTATCTTTCAGGTACCATTGTAGGCAACTATGGAAATAAATTGTAGATTTCAAAGGCTTACATTGCATTAATTACTAATTTTTTATATTTATTTCACTTATTTTGATTTAAAATACTATCTATTGTAGAGATATTAAACATTATGCTTAAGCTGGATCTCCAGTTTATATTTAAAATGTGACAATTTTTTTAGACCTAATGTTGGATGAATGCTATCTGATTAATAGAAGTATTGTGTGGTCCATATGTTGTTAGAGCCTTTTCTTCCATAAGTGGAATCTAGATGACTGAAAGTGATGCTAAAATGTCTAAAATAATGCCAGACACCTGTGTTCCTGCACCTGAATCCTGTATTTCTTCAAGTGTTCTATCATTAAGAAGAGCTTTATTTTTGTAAGCCACGTAGAAAAATCCCTGACAACAGAGGAATATTACTTTCTCATCAACAAATACCAAAGGGTACTGATAACCCTACATCCTCATATTTCTGTATTTTGTTTCTTCTGCCCAGAATAAATATTGCTGTAAAAATTCTGGATAGCTCACAATGAAATAGGATGGTCTTCCTCACATTTCTGTTTCGTTTGGTGCTCTCACATGTTCAGAATTATACATAACATAATTGCAAAAGAATGATGTCAACATGTAAAAGTAACTTGTATGTAACAAGAAGCTCTATTAAAGAGATACCCTGTTCTAAGCTGATACTTTGCATATCATCTGAATCTCAAAGGAAATGGGAAAACTTCTGGAAATGTATTTTCCATACAGCATTTCAGATGGTATGGAAATAGAGAAGAGTTGCAAAGAACTGGTAACAGTAACATTTACAGTCTTCCCATAGCATGACAATGGACATGTCAATTCAAAAAAAAAGTATCAGAGGAAAATTACAGCTATGACCATAAAGATTTATCTGTAAATATTTAAAAGGATTTAGTTCACTGTATTAAACTGTTGGTCAAAAAGTCATTGCTTTACAGTTGGTACAGAACAGTTTGGTTAACAGTTTAAAAGAAGTACTTTTATATAAATGACTGCCAGTTCCTAGTATGCCAGTGCCACTTCACAGACATCAGTACGTCTTTGCTTTGTATACACCTGAAACATGGCTACTCAGTGCTTCTAGGTTTTCTTTGAAATGGCTTCTGTCAGAGAAGGCTGGAGATAGATGAAGAAAAATGGAAAAAGACCCAAAGATTATAAGAAAGTTAAGATTTCTGGATGCGACCCAGAAGAGTAAAGGTTGCAGACGTGAAACGTAGCTCAAGCCAAACAATGTGTTGTTCTACAGTCTACTGGCTTCAGCATAAAAAATACTATTAAGAATGATTTAGGATATCAGCTGGTTGCCCTGTGCTCTTTCCTTATGTCACTATGTGAATTTCTGCAGATACAAAGTCATGTGTATATTGCTTTTACAAGTCTTGAATGATAATCTTTTTTTTTTTTTTTAAATAGTGCTAATCCTATGGGAAGAGATAGCTAGTTTTGTTCTGTAACATGTTGTGTACCTGTTTCGGTATTATACGTGCTTATTCTTATATCTACTGCCTTGTACCTCTCAATGCTGTGTTTTATGATGCAGATACCTAAACCAGAAGCAGACATATTTTTGAAAGATAATTGGGTGTAAAGATGCAGAGGTGAACTTCAAGGCGGCTGTGAAAAGTCCTTATCAGCATTCCCTCTGCACTCAAACATTTTGAAAATCTGGTCCATAGTAAATTGTACTGAGATGGTGGTAGAATCCAGCAGTGAAAGTCACAGAAGGGCAAAAGAGGAATATTTATGAAAACAGCAGGTTCATTGAGTTTTTGTTAATTAAATTTTTCAGAAAATATTTGTCCTCCTGAAATAAAGAGGTATTTGATAACCATAGTGTAGTCTGCATTTATGAGATTATCCTTACTCTTGCACATTGCATAGGTGGATCATTAATGACCACACATTTTTACTGGTTTCCTTCTTTAGGAGTTAGGTGGTTAGTATGAGTCTCGCCCATTCTGCCTGGTTTGGCAGGGACCGGAGGAGGATGAGCTTTTCCTGCAGAATGACCACTAGATCTTGAGGAATTTTCACGGATTTACATCTGCAGATACGACACAAACGTGCATTTTTCTAGTCACTGATCTTGTAGCAGAATGAGGGAGGATAGAGAAACTAAGACTACAAGGAGTAGTATAATCATTCACGTCAGTGGGAATTTTAATTTCAGTGAGCACAGATCCAGCTCTAAGAGCTCCATGCAAAGTACATTGAAGTCATTGGTAATATTTTTGAATCCGTGTATTTGTATAAAGCCCTCAGGCCCAAGCAAATAAATTACATTTCAATATTCTTATTATCTAATGTTGCTTCTTTTCTTCTTATTGTATCTTCTCCCACCATCTCACATTAATTTTTTTCCTTGTGTCTTCCACTCAAAAGAAAATATCACCAAGGAGAGTAGTAGATTTTTGTAAGGTTGTATTTGCAACAGACAGCAAAGAAAGAATGCCTCATTATTACTGAAAACTGTTCCATACCATTTCGAGAGATCACAAGAATATCCTTCGATGATACATTCTTAGTCAGTTCTGCACTTTATGTGTCTCTAAGTTAAAACCCACTTGGTTTAAAAGAATAAGAGATGTTAGCACTGCCGCTGACAAGGAGTGGGTCAGAATTATCCTGGTCTGTGTGCGCGTACACTCTCCTCCCGCCCCTTATGTACGTGTCAGTATATAATTATACAAAAAGGGAAAGATTGCAGGATAATGGTGGCCTTACGTAAGTGTGTGTGTCTGTGCTTATATTTAGATGCAGATATATACAACTCTGAGTTCAGCACCTGATGGACAGCTCTGCAGTTTCTTTTCCGTAACTACCATGATGACAACCAGTTCTAGACAAGTTGGCAGGGAGGGGTTGGTACTCCGGGGACAGCAGAGGTTGTAGCCATAAATACCAATCCAGGCTTTATTTTTATGCGGATATAGGTAAATGATCTCCTGATTTTCTGTGATTTCTTCCCCTGAGGTTGTCAGAGATTGCTGTCAGAGGCTGGACCATGTGTGTCATCAATGTCAATGAAAAGGTAGTTCCTGTGTTCTCTTGATTCCAGCAGTTATATGCCTCCTCTTTGCCGTCAGTATATTGAAAAAGAAGCCACAGGAGGGCATTTTTTAAGTCCACTGATTTCTGGCAGTTGTCTTGGCTGATTGCATGAGCTAAGAGGTGCAATTTAGTGCAGCCTTCAAGCAGCACTGTTCTGCACTGGACCACCAAAACATGCAGAAAATATGCAAATAGGGAAATTACTTTTCTGATATTTTCCCTTAATTCACAACCTACATCAGAAGAAAGCATATTACATTTTGAATTTTTTTTTGCAAACTGATGAAATATTTTCTTTGCTTGAATTGAAAAAATTAGTTTTGGTAATTTTGAAGCATTTCATTTTCTTTTGCTATTAGCTTTGATCTGTCACTTTTCTAGTTAGCTCAAATTTTGAAGGGAAATGTTGCTTTGAAATTGGGAATAATACTGTAATTTTCAAAATTTCAAAATAAGATATTCTAATAATTTTACCACCTTAAGAAAAATTTGGAGTTGTTGAACTTGTTGAAACTGGTCTCTTCCTGCAGGCAGTTTTGGTTTTGAGAGATCAGTAATTTTTCATGCAAAAAAGGAATTTTTTTAAAGCTCATTTCCAGACTAGTGACTTCTCAGTTCCTGCTGAAGTGACACACTACAAAGTTGTAGTGAAGCATTTCAAATACTGTCTTTAAGGCTAGTGGACTTCAGAGCTTTAGCAAGGATCCAACTTCAAAACAAATCTGTCTCTTTACAATTTTTTCTACAATTTCCATATAGTTGTGTTTTTCTTTGTTCTTGGACATTCAATGTACTTTTCAAACTCCTAGCAACTCTCATCAGATTGCTTTGCAAAAAGAACTGAAGAACACACAGATTTATTTTTGAAAGAGAAACATTTCCTCTAAATGGTTCTGCTGCAGAAAGATCCAGGTTTATTAGCATATGATTGCATTTTGAAAGTCTGAAGTGCCCTATTAATTGGGAACAAATTTGACAAAGAGGAGGACAAACACATTATTTAAATTAAGAAGCCTAATTTAAAACAGAGAAATAAATATACCCAAACCAAAGTACTGATGTTTAAATTTGGAATGAAATACTTCGATAACAGTCTCAGAATATTTCAAAAAAAAGTTATTGCTGAGGAGCACCAGCGTCGTATAAAGACTCTGTATCATAGTTGCACATCTATTTAGAACAAATGGTATGCTTCCCAGAATACACGGGCTTCATAAATTTTCTTTTTGAAAATAAAATGTACTTGACCACCATTGCTATCAAACATCATCTTTGGCTGCTTAACAGGCATAATATGGATCTGTCCTCACTGCTGAAATCATTGAAGCTGCTGTTACTGGCTCTATTGGAAGTACACCAGGACCTCTCCCTGGGTCTGGGGAAGTGGCTCCCACCACAGGTGTGCAGTGGTACCCAGTGCACGGGCTCCCTGTGGAGGATATCCTATGGAATTAATCACAACTAGAGAAAAATGGCCCAAGTCATCTTATCTGCTGGTATAAATCAATTGTGAACCTGTTGAAATCAATAGGGTAATACTAATGGAAAAATGGTGAGACAAGCTTTAAAATTAAACTGTATGGCCAAGATAAATGCGCCTCAAAACCTTGGGCTTTGCCAGCCAGTGTCTAAAAGATACTGTAGAGTTACCCTATCCATCCAGAAAGATAAAATACCTGTATATTTTCCCTATAGAACAACACATCCCAGAACGTTGCCCATACCAATTAATCATCATCTTAAAACAGGGTAAACCATCTCCACCACGGTGTTTTATGGAACGCTCTCCTTCCATTTCTGAGCTGTTGTAGGTGAGGATATATATATATATATATATATATATATATATATATATATATATATATATATATATATATATATATATATATATATATATATATATATATATATATATATATATATATATATATATATATATATATATATATATATATATATATATATATATATATATATATATATATATATATATATATATATATATATATATATATATATATATATATATATATATATATATATATATATATATATATATATATATATATATATATATATATATATATATATATATATATATATATATATATATATATATATATATATATATATATATATATATATATATATATATATATATATATATATATATATATATATATATATATATATATATATATATATATATATATATATATATATATATATATATATATATATATATATATATATATATATATATATATATATATATATATATATATATATATATATATATATATATATATATATATATATATATATATATATATATATATATATATATATATATATATATATATATATATATATATATATATATATATATATATATATATATATATATATATATATATATATATAAAATATATCACCTCACATATACATTTATTTCTGTGTATGTGTGTGTATAGAAGTCTTAAGGAAAACTTCTCAGAGTGATTGAACTCTTCTGGTTCTGTAATTCATCACATTGGTAAATATAGCACAGAAAAACTGAATATTTCCTTTTATTATACAAGTTAATTTGCTTTGGTCATGTTAATATTTTAAATGTTTGCTTTCCAGGGATGTCCAAGAAATCAAATGTTACTGAAAAAAAGGTGAGAAGCAAAATACAGACAAGTCCATAGGACTATGGGAGAACTGTAGAGCAAGATTCGGTGTTTTTCAGGCAGTCTGAAGTTGCATTTGAATTCAGTAATTCAGTGACTTGTGTCATGTATGGGACCGGAGTGGATAACCACACTCTTCCATTCTGTTTTTAAAACTCCCTGCATTTCTGAGACATACACATATGCACAAATTCTCTCACAAGGTTTCCAGAGGACTGTCTGCTGGTCATTCATTATTAACTGTTCTTCTAGCATGTCATTGTATATGTGAATCTGAGTGATGAACTGGGGTCTAACATCTTCTGAGCCTGCGTCAGGTGTTGAGTCAGTTCTGGCTGTCCTGTTGGTTTCATCTGAGGAGCACACTCTGCTCTTTGGTAATGCAACTTTTCACTTAAAACCAAGTCAGACTTGAACATTTTGATAGTATGGAATTGTTGTTGTTGTTGTTATTAAATTTTTTTTCTTTAATTCTATTTTACTTCTAGCAAGATTCAAGGGATGCAAACTCCCAGGAACAGAAACTGAAAGAAGCTCCTTTCTTCCTGTATCTCTGTGAGCTGATGCTGCTGAGTGCTGGGGTTCATAGCAAACACTCTGTGACCCAGAGGGTTCCTCCTGCAGAACTCCTCACAAAGAAAAAAGCCCTCACCAGGTATGGGATGCTATCCTCATCTTGTCAGCAAATTCTCTGTTTCTATAGGACATTGTGTATCATTTCAGTTAAAGTTTGTCCAAGTACTTTTTTTGATTTTTACTGTTTTTAAGAATTTTTGAGATTAATTTTTCTTTATTGGCTTTCTTATAATATCTGAAAGCCAGAAAACTAAAGCCTAATTCTTAGTTATTTTTGTCTGGCATGGAAATAGGAGAAAGGAGGGGAAAAAGACTTTTTTAATGCATTTAAGTACACAGTTCTCTGGTGGTGTCAAGCCTACAATATCCAGTTTGCCCCAGAGTTGTGACCTCCCATGTTGAGAACAGCTAGCTATTTGCTGCAGTCAGCAGGACTTTGGCAAAAGATGTCCTTAACATAACTAAGAACCAGGACATCTAATCTGCCATTTTTATTTTACGCTCAGCTGGGAAGGGGTTCATGTGTGAAACTTGGGTTCCAGTAAATCTCTTGAGAAGTTCCCTTTGATTTCTTTTGCTCAAGATTTCATGCAAGATGTTTTTCTACGGCAAAGAAGTTTATTTTTTACCAAAGTCTTTAGATCTACTGCCCATTCCTAAGAAAAATGTGCTTCCATTTGCACAGGAGGATGAGTTAGCTGCTGTTTCTAGCCCTGATCCGGGTCTTGTGGGAAAAGTTTTTAATTTTGGTGTATTTAAGAGATTTAATTAAAAAAGTTAACTTGAAAACTGATTCTGAGTCATCTTGTATGTCCAAAAAAAGTCTCTAAGATTATCTAAAAGTAGAGATAATTGCCTTCTGCCTTTCCAGTTCCTGATTCATTAAAAGAATTGATTGACTTTGGGTGGCTGCAAAGCTGACAGCATGTAGTCTATTAATGGATAAACTCTAAAAAGGTCCTGCCCTCCGTTTAATAACTACTTCTGCCACTTAATGGGACCTGTGGCCATGTCACTAGGAGCAAAAAGAGACCCCAGCAGAACAAATGTCAAGTGAGCTCAGCATTGTGGTCTGCAAATTCAGTTAATCCTTATAAATGATGCAGAGCCAACTCGCTAAAATCTGCCTGTACTAATCCTGCTACTGAATTCATGGTGCTAGTGCTTTTGCTAAACAGGTATTGTGGGTATCATTCTATGTGCTTGTGCTATTGTATTTTTTGCGTGATATCTTAACACAGTAAAAAAATAACATAATATAATCACTTGCAGAAATGCGCTCCCTCACAGAGGATCAGAAGGGAGAGCTGCTTGCATTGGTCACCTTGGAAGACCTCATGCTGGTATTTGTAGCGCCAACCCACAAGGCAAGCTGCCGTACAGGTTTTTCCCAAGGTACTTACTATAGGATCTGCAAAAAGGACCAAAAAGAGGCTCACACATCTTTCTTTACCTCCAAAGAAAATGATTGCTGCTCACTGTGATTTTGGAAGCCCAGTCCTTGAAAACATCCTTAAATAATATTGCACCAGCGTTACTCCTGCAAGTCCCATTAATGCCGAATAGCATGACTAGTAAGAGTACAAGGAATTAGCATAACAGTTCCTTTTTGCTTTGTCTTTATTTCTGCTTTTTTGTTTGAAAGAAAAGAAAAGTTGAAAATCTTCCAGGTACTGCAAAGTTTAGGAAGTATGCAGACAGATACCGAATGCTTTGAACTTCTGTAAAAGAAGGCTGTTAAAGTCAGTCTCTGTTATAAATTTATTCTGCACTGGTGGCTGTGAATGTCCAAAGCTAGACTCAAACCAGATTTATGCGTAGGCATACATTATGTATCAGCTATAAAAAAAAAGAAAAAAGAAAAAAGCTTTATGATATAGCACTAAATTTTTAGAAAATAAAAATTCTGCTGAAAAAGGAGCTGTGCAACATTAAAAATGCTAGGCTTGTGCTCAGCACCTACTCCTCCTCTCAGGTGTCTTTTATGCATTTCTATTTAGACTCGTGCTAGTATGGGTTGTTAAATTTACATTTCATGTTCAAGTCAAAAGTCAACTCCAAAAGCTGTGGAGTTAACATTTAATTATGAAACAGTTAGAAAAATCAAGATAAGTAGGTTTTGTCTTAGTAAGTTGAATGACTAGAATCAGTTATTTGCAAAGCTTGATTGGTTGGACTCCATTGCAAAGACATTCAGCGCTCAGAATTTCCCACTCCATGTACATCTTTGATACTTGGGTGTTTTTTCTGACAAAGATGTTTAATTTAAAATAAATGTTTAACAGCATTTTCATTTTAAAGTTACTTATTGATAATGTTATTAAAATATTATCCAAAACAAAAACATTTGAAGGTTATCCATACTTTAAGTACAAACTAAAACAAGACAAGTAATGTTGAACTTTACAGCAGAACTCAAAGCTGTAATGAGGTTTTGCAAAGGATAAGTGGTTCTACTGCTGGATGTTTGGCTTTGGTTTAGAGTACCTAGAAATAAATCAGTGCTGTAGGTCAGGTTTGACAGTGCTAAAATTTAATTAAATCATGTAATTTCCTTTTCAAATTACAGAAAGCCCCATAAATTGGGTAATTGTACAACATTTCCACCATGTTGATTAGAAATCTAAATACACAAAGGAATTTATATTAAGGTGAAAGCAGAAAACTGGAGAATGGTGGCAGAATAGAAAATGTGAAATGTTTAGAGTTAGGGAGTCAGATGCTTGAGACCCAGCATGTCGCAGCATACCAGCATGCGGCATGGCTGTTGGGCACTATCGCAATTGTTTCCACAGTGGCTGGAATCTGCTTGGCAAGACTGACTAATAAGTCATCTTACTGTAAATAGTGCAACTTGATGTGAAAGCTTGAAAGAAATTTCAGCTTTATTCTAGAAATAAGCACTAAAAGTCATATGCTTTTCTCACTTGGTAAGCAAGGTGTAAGCTTATTTGTATTACAGAAAAATAATGCAACAACACGGGGATCTTCCATCTGTCTGAGTGACACTGTTGGCGCCCCTGGCCAGGGCTTAGGGACAGTGACTGCAGTTGTCCTGCTAGTCTCACCTTCTTGAATTTCTGATTTCACACATAATTGGAACACCATGGCTAGAAGTTTTTTGGAAAACCCTGTAAATAAAACCGTCAGTGGTTTTCACAACCTACATGGAACAGTCCCTGAAGTTACAGACATTCACAGAACTCATGGGAAGTGTGCAGAGATGACTGTTAGCCTCTACTTCTGTTCTCTGAGCATTTCTGTCATTTTGTGTTTTTAAGACTGCATGGCTCACTGGTAAGTTGGTAAACAGCCATCTGTTTATGAAAAAAAGTGATGTTACGCTGTTAAAAAGTGAATGTACCATTTACTTTGACTGTTTGTCTGTATAATACATTTCTTAGGTCGTATGAGTACTGCTTTGGCTGTCAGATTGGATAACTTAGGCTCCTTAAAGCATTAAACTGAGGAATAATAGTATGCAGCTGTTAAAAATAATGAATACATTTGTCTGAAAGTGAATTTCTATTTCTAGATTAAGCTGCGTCTTTTGGAAAGAAGGGCCATTTCCCAAGTGTTCCCCTGAACTACAACCACTCGCTTAAAGTTTTATGACTGTTAATGGCAGGCATGAATATCCATCATGTGACTGCTTAGGATTTGAATGCGTGTGACTTTGTTTTGCAGCACTACAGCCCTGAATAGTACCTGAATAGTAGGCCAGGATTTTCTCATTCCTAAAAGCACTTAGAAGCATTAACCAACACAGCAACCTATAATGCTATTGATTCCATTTATACAGGGAAAAGAAAGACTTAAATTGGCTTGCTCAAGGTGACATTTCTTAAATATTTTAGTGCCTTTTCTATAAAGATGTATTTGTCTTTTTTGTCTCGGTGTTTTTTCACCTGCCCATTTATTCAAAATTGTATAAAGATAAGATTACAGCCTTGGTGGCAGTGACTTGTCTAAGCATTTCCTAACTTTTTCTAGCTGTGAAAACATTAAAGAATGGAGAAAAAGATGTAATTTTGGACTCATTGCTTCCCCAAGGGAAAACATTTGCTTAAAAAATGTGAAACTAACTTAAACAGCTGGAATGAAAAATTGTTCTATAAAAAAATCAAATGTTTCCATTGACATTTTAAAGTGAGTATTTCTCTTTGGAAAACTCTTCAGTGATAAAGATATTTCAGTTCCAACTTTAGATTTTTCTTTGTCTCCATAAGCACGCCCGCTACCATCACTGAAATTGTCTGGGCATTGTTGCACTGTCCTTAAAGAACACCAGCCACAGTCCTGTGGACCGTTGTCTGGCCATCATCTCTGGATAGGCGCTCCTCTGGATGACCGAGAAATACAGGTTTGAGCTTGGTAAGGCATGAGTGTGCAACTGTATTCCTTTCAGGCTAGCACGGGACACAATACAGCCTTTGCACTTATATGAACGTGTGAAAATGAGCGAGCTGCAGTATGACTGCAGTATGAGCAACATAAAGCCTGCCTCTAAAAAGTTAAATTTTTTTTTGAACAGGATTGACCTCAAAGTTCAGCACTTTATATCATCTTGTTTTGATGATTTATATTCAGTACTAACACCTAAATCCATTTTTATGGACTCATCAACTTCAGCCTGAGTATCTGGTAACATCCAGGCAGCTTAAATTGAGAACTGCCAGATCTGTTTCATCCTCACTTAATTTTCAGAGGAAGGAAGACGTGGGCCCGCAGGAAAGGGTGATAAGCTGTCTCTGTGGAAGAAATTTTGGTGTTGCTCATCTGTTCTGCATTGTAATTGCTTACACTGTGCATGAGATGTGGGCACTTCAGAGAGTAGAAAATAGTTCAGAGGCTTCAGTGAACATCTGCACTTCAGGCTACCTACCTGAAACAAATCTTTCATTTTAAGCACTGGGTTTTATCACTCTTACATGAAAAAGCTGTGATCTTGCCATCTTCTTCCATACTTAACATCTATGCTGCTTTTGGATCAGTTACCAAAAAATGAAGGAAGCATATTAGACCAATGTATCTATGCCTCATATATGCATATCAGAAGTGCTACACATTCAAAACACTGGGAGGGTCTAGAGTATTGTTTGCATTTATGTCACACTGGATTTTAATATGAGTGGTATTTGCTAATGATGTATTTTACTATTAAGAATTGTTCAAGCATTTTACTATGGGTATGTCGTGAAAAAGGGAAGAAGAAAATAACCCTATAATGTTATACTCAGAAGCAGCTTTTCATGGAAAAGCTCCAGGAATTTTCTACCCTCTTTGTTTTACAAAAAGGAAAGTTATGTCAGATTTGGGATTGTCTAGAAATTTAAACTAATTAAAATAAAACTGTAAAAAGTTATATTTCTCA
>VZSC01017134.1:464023-475878 GCA_013398225.1 Steatornis caripensis
TAGCTTTCTTGAAGTCCAGGGTTCTAATCTTACTTGTAGCCCTGCTTCTTCCACGCTGGATCCTGAACTCCACCATCTCATGGTCACTGCAGCCAAGGCTGCCCCCAACCTTCACATCTCCAACCAGTCCTTCTCTGTTTGTTAGTATCAGGTCCAGGGTCGCTCCTCTCCTCGTCGGCTCCTCCACCACCTGCGTTAAAAAGTTGTCATCAATGCTCTGCAGGAACCTCCTGGACTGTACATGCCTGGCCGTGTTGTTTTTCCAGCAAATATCAGGGTGGTTGAAGTCCCCCATGAGCACCAGGGCCTGTGACTGCGAGGCAACTTCCAGCTGTCTGTAGAAGGCCTCGTCAAGTTCCTCTTCCTGATCAGGTGGCCTATAGTAAACACCCACAAAATCTCAACTGCTAAACAAAATCTCAACTGCTAAATACGTTATGCAGGAGGGATAGCATAGTTTCCTGGCCACACACTCAGCATAGTATTGTGGGCATATAAATAGTTCCTGAAAGCATTTATGACAATGTCCCTATCCTTCCAGGCCAGAAAACAATGAACACTTTAAATACTTTATTAATAATTTCTATATTATTCTTATGTTGGTTTGGTTTTAGTTGAGATATGATGGGTATTCTTTAGCTAGATTCCCCTCAGAACAACCCCAGCATAAACGCTTACTAAGGGAACAGATTGCTCAGGGAAGTGGTCAATGCCCCGTCCCTGGAAACATCTAAGGCCAGGTTGGACGGGGCTCTCAGCAACCTGATCAAGTTGAAGATGTTACTGATCATTGCAGGGGGTTGGACTAGATGAGCTTTAAAGGTCCCCTCAAACTACTCTCTGATAGTAAACCTTTATTTCCAGTAACATTTCTACATTAATCTCAGTGCATCTAGGATAGAGATGCACTTGTGTAAGGGGAAAAAGTTATGCCAATTTAAGCTCTGGGTGAACCTCAAGGACCTGTTAGCAATTGTCAAGACTTGAGTAAGATCGCAAAACCATGTGAGCTAAAAGGGAGAAAAAGGTTAGGATAAAAAGAAGGTTGATGTGTTACAGCCCACTGGCAAAGCCTGGTGGGATGAGCATGGCTCAGACCTCAAGGGTAGTCCCAGGGCAGAAGCGAAGAGAAGGCAGCGGCACAGGGAGGGTGGCGGTGCCAGGTCTCTGCTGCTTGTAAGGCATCTTTGAAGTTGAAGGTCTTGTCCAACTTACAGGTTTGCTTGACGTACGTTCTCCTTGTGTTTTTGACCCACTTAATAGTTACGTTACTGAAATGCCTATAATAAAGATGCTTCTGGAAAACTGCTGTTACTGCACTGCCCTTCCCCTCTATCCTGGGCATCAGGCACATAATTCCTTGAAGGAGTCATCAACAGCTATGTTGCACAGTGAGGGACTTGAATTCGACCTTGTGTGAATATGAGTGAGCACAGTGAGGCTTCCGTGGAGTTCTTTGTTGGCTTTTGGGGTTTTTTTTATTCACAGATTATTAATGCTCAGATGAGGATGTGCAACTTTTATGTAGCCCAACTCTTAACCAGTCAGCTAAAATATTCGTGTATTTTGTGATGATGGTCTTGAGGTGTAGAATAGAAAATAGATATGCATTTTTAGTCTGATTTATGTAAAATTAGATGTTGGTTTATAGCTTCTAAGATAAAGTTAAATCTCCTTGTTCGGTGCAGTTTCCTAGAAGGAAGGTTGATTTTGGTCTGTTGAGTTTAAAGCACTGAATTTTTAATTTTTAAAAGCTCAGTAGGGATCTAATATCTGCTATATCCATCCAGTTTTTGCTGTCTGGACTCATTAGAGGAGATATATGAAGGAGTGGAACTCTCCAAGCTCCACTATATCCAGGTACAAGATCAGATTTGCATCAGATCTCTGATATCTTTAAGGTTTAGTAATGCTTTTCTGAGCTACAAGTAACAACTGTAGAAAACATGCATTCCAGTAAGGTCAAGTGACATATAAAGGCATTATTCATTTTAGAACTATTGGTTTCTTCTATTCCAGTTAAACTTATCACATGGGAATGAAATACTTCAAACAGAATAAAATCAGGTTTGATTATTACTTCTCAATAACATATGCAGTGCATTATTCACAGGTTTAACTTTCTGACTACCAGATAGCCATTATGTTCTATTTTTTGTAATTATATATGAATGTAATCTACTCAGAAAAATGTGTGCACTCAATAATTTTTTTCAAATCTGTCTTTGGATAAATAGTAAGGAATATAATAACAATTGGAAGAACATCAGTGTAGCTTAAGTTTTACAATTTGTTACTATCTTGTTGTTTTTACCTTTACAAGTAGCAGTCCTGTAACAGCGCAGGGTAATTTCTCTCTGGTTCTCTGTAATCACAGTAATTAGAAAGACCGTGCCATCATCGCAAAAGCAGGATGTCACTGCTACTTGAATGTGTAATTTTCTGCTTGAATTTCTGTGGTATAGAGGAATATGAATTTAGTTGATCTCTTCTTGCTTCTCCAGCCCGCTTTTCCCACATCTTAACCTGAACAGAGATTTTCTTGGTCCTCTCCAGCGTTTGGGAGGCTAAAGGAGCAAATCTGCTTTTGGAGAATGTTGTGTTTAGGGTCTGGTTGATCAAAACGGTTGTCAAAATGCCAACGGAGTTGAGGAAACATAACAAAAAGGCCAAACACGGCAATTCTGTGTTTCTTTGTTAGAGATCAGTTGATGACACTACATTTTCAATATGCTTCAAGGCTTCTGAACTGAAAGCAGAAAATGGAGGAAAGCAGCAAGGGGAAGGGAAAAGAACCAGAAATTTTATTAACTGGGTGAGGTGGCCTGGAGATTAAAAAAAAAAAAAAACCAAACAAAACCCAGTAACGGTTATGCAAGTATTAAGCATTGCTACTTGTTTCAATCAGCATGTGAAAGAGGTCTCAAATAGGCTATATGCCACTGAAGTTGCATCAGTTTGACCTCAGAGGCTTCTCACCTGCAGCTGGTCTGTGGTTCTCCTTCATGGCCTTGTGCTGGCTCAGTGCTGCCCATTGCCAGCCAGGGACAGCCACAAACAAAACCATTCCTGTAAATTTTATGAATCACTCCGTGTGTCTTACCTTATAGATATGGAAGTGTCACCAGAGAATAAATCAAGTAACTTGGGTCTAATAGAGGTCTGTACTTCTAAAGGTTTTAATTTATCTTTCTCACGTGGTTTCTGGGGGGCTATTTATTGCTTTGGATAAAGGCTAGAACATTTTCATGTGAACATTTTGGATGTGTATTTTAGACATTACCTTAAAAATACATTTCCCTAAGGGAAGCCCAGCTATTAACACACAAATTTCATATATATACACATCTAAAAAATTCCAGATGAATAATCCAAGTGTGGTTGCTTCATTTTCTTTAATTATTTTTTTTCCCTCTCACTTCCAGTTTGAGCCCAAATCTTAAGTTTCACTCATTTATAGACCGGAGAGATGTGCTGAAGAAACCCACAAAATTGGTGTTTTTAGAAGAAAATAGTTCTTGGAACTGGAAGTTTTTCTTTAATGTCAATCACTTTTCCTTATTTATTTGAAAACTAAATGCACTTTAAGAGAGATTACTTTGCAGCATAATGGAGATGATGAAAATTAGTGCAACATAGAAAGCAACCATCTTTTTATAGAACTTTTAAGAATTTGTCTTCTAAATATTTTTGTGAGATATAAGCACATCCCAAACTCTCAGCTGTTCTTGTGTATGTATTTCATATTAAGACTTAAATCCAAAGTTCATTTTAAATGCTGAGGGTATTTCCATGAACTTTAATGGGATTAAAATGAGGTACTGGCAAATCTCTTGTCTGTAGCCCATCTCTGGCTTAAAGACCAATTCTACTCGTCTACCCTCTCTCTAGAATTCCAATTAGTCCTACAAAACACATAGAGTATTTTCACTCACTGAGAGAGCTTTGATTGCAGAAGTAGACCTCATAATTGTATAGTCACATATTATTGATGGGATACCTGAGAAAACTGTGCAAAATACAGGAGATTTCAAGCATGCTGCAGTTCTTAAAAATCCTTTAACCAGCTCATCATTTCTTTCATTAGATTTGTTGGGGTTTTTATATCAGATTGAATTTCCGATCAGCCCGCACGCCTAGTGAATTACTTAGTTGCAGCTTATATTTGGCAGGGTGATTACTGTGTAAAGTTTAGCCAGCCGCTATAGCATTCACTGGGAGCTTTACCTACATTAATATACCTAAAACAGGCCAGCATCTCTTCAGAAAATGAATATGACACTTTTTCATTAATTTTTCATAGTAAAAGTATCTCATTCTTTGTTACCTTTCTCCATGATGGTGTAACTTCTCATTGTGGTCAAAATTCTGTTGTTGGTACTTTGAAAAACTTCGGCCAGTGCTAGAGATAGCAAAGCAATGTAATAACCAGCAAATAGATATTTAAAATCTTTATTGCTCTTCCATTAAAACATTGAATATTTGGTTGAAGGGTAAGGGTGAAGCTGAATTAAGCAGTGATCAATGATATTGCAGAAAAGGTATAATGTGTACCTGCAATTAAATAAATAGTCAGGATAATAAATGAGAGACCCTTTTGACTTGGTAACAGCTCTGCTTTATGTTTAAAGAAAACAAGGAAACAAACAAGAAAACTGTAGAAGGTCTGTAAATTAAATTACTCTTCAATATACAAATTGCTATCCAAGTTCTACTTAGCAGGGGTGAAAAGGGCTGTTCAAAGACTGACACAATTTCTGTGCCTTTCACTCTAGGAAGTTCTATTTATTATTTGCCAGCATTGCAGCAAAACGAAAATAAGCTTCTTTGGAAAATAAATATACACTGTAATAAAGATCATTACAACTGTCTCGTATGTAGAAAGGTTAGTGACAAAGTGCAAGAGGTTGTAAATGTATGCTTATAAATTTTTTTTAAAAAAACAGTAATTCAAGCATTTCCTTGTCATAGGGAAAGCAAACTCCTTAAATTTACAAAAGCAATTCCTCTAGTACAATGACGGTTCAGACGCGCCATCGGTTTCTGCTAGCTATTTTTCAAGCCTGTCACTTCATGCTGACTCAGACGTGTGCAACGCAGTGTCGCTACTGCAGAGACAGTTAAAAATGTCTTGGGCTGGGTGGGTGGGATGACAGCCTGGTATCATCCCAGGGAGAAGGAACATTTGCAATGTATATTCCTGGGTGGTGGGCAGGCAGGAACTATCTGGGACTGGAAATGAACTAGTGTCTTTCTGCTTCACTTTGTTGTGAATTAGATTACAGGCAAGACCTGCAAGTCCTGTGGAGCCTCCCATTAATCATGGGGGTAGCAAATAGTTTGGTACCAATCTGTAGTAAACGCTTTACTGGTGAGTAAAGGTGGAATAACAACTTTGGAGACAAAAGTCTTTTTTTTTTTTTTCCCTTTCCTCTCTGCACCTTTATTACAGTGTTGAAGTTTATGTGGATTCAGGAAACAGGGAAATTATTGATTTGAAACATGTATTGAGATAAAAGAAATAATACCACAACATTTCTACTTTTTTTTTTTTTTACCCCAGCAACTTCACTGGCAGCCTCTGTAGGATCTTCAGATGCGTATATACTAATATTGCCATTAGAGACATTTTTAAAAATGTGTGGTCTAGGAATAACTCAGATATGTGAGTGTATAACCAGAAAATCTCTCCTACGCTGCTGGATTTGCAAATGTTATAGGATGGTGATCAATCAATTAAATCATACAGTTAGATGACTGACTCATCCATAAAGAAACCTGGTAATTATAGTCTTGAAGCCAATGGTACTAAAATCAGTCGCATGCAGCAGCCGTAATTATAGAATATGATGCTCCATCATCAGAAGAAAAGATCCCCTCCTCCACCTCCCAGAAATAACGAGAAAGTTAACAGAATAAAATGCAGGTGAATTAATGAATCCTTATCAACCACTTATGAATCATTTTGTATCATGCTCACAAGGTCAGCATCTCTCTCTCTCGAACAGTGTATTTTGTAATGCCAACACAAATGGGCTGGAACTTCAGAGAGGAAGAAATCTGTTCTGAAGCAGTGCAAGATATCTGAATTATTCATCCCTCAAAACATGTGTTCTGTGAATTGTTTGTTTTTTTACGCAGTTCACAGATTTATAAACTGTCTTAAAATCCAGTGATTTCTTGGTATGTCAGAAGTAGTCTCAAGCTTGGCTGAGAGCCTGCATTACTGGGCCTGATAAAAAGCCTGGGTTAGATTTGGACATTTTGCACAGGAAACAACCTGCAGGGAGCAGAATAAAGGGAATAGAACACGAAGAACCTTCTTTTAAACATTTATGAGCTAGCATTATGCTTTCACATCATAAAAGTGATAATTTATGCTTATGATTTATCCTGATGGTAGCTGATGGATTAGGACGTAGCTTTTGGGTCAATCCTACCGTGTTTCAAAGACTCTGGACTAAAAGAGAGAAAGATAGAAGAGAGATTATGATTAATGTATCAGTATAATGTAGGGCAGAATGTGTGAGGAAAATATAGGGCTAGAGTTGGATCAGAATGAAAAAGTTCTGGGTTTTTAACAGCATTTCCACGTTGCTCTTGAAATAGGTCAGAAATGAAAAATACCTTCAACTACTTTTGCTGGAGAAGGCTGTTGATGGAGAGATTCCCAGGCAACAGCCATGCATCCGTTTGTCATTGGTGTCTGGTCTCCCGGGGCTCTGTGGTGGCAACCCTCTGGTCCTACCCTGCTGGTGACTGTACCTGGCCGGCTTTCCCATGGGTGAGTACTCACCTCCATTTGCACACATCAGCTCTTCTTCCCTCCTGTTTCCCTCTTTGCTTTAGCCTGACCATTCTGTAATAGGAGTAAACTAATCACCAGAAAGGAGGGCTCTCCTGATAGTACATGGACAGACCTGTTGAGAATACAGTCCTCTGAAAACCATGCATCAGACAGGGCTATTCAACAGGAGTCTTGTGGTAGTTCCCTGTACATCTCTGGAGCATGCAGACCTGAGGACTAACCTTAACCTTTTCTCAGACCTCAACCTTGACTCTAACTTAACTCATATTTTATCAGAGCAGTGGGGCTCAGTGATGCTGGGAGAGAAAGGGTGACACCTGGAAACATGCCCATCCTGACTCAGCTCCTGGAAACGGCAAAACGCCAAGCACCGTAATGCTCCTCTTCCAACTGCAGTGTAGCCCCTAACATGGATCTGAACCTCCTATCCTTCTGGGAAAACATCTGTAACCAGAAAGACAGAAAGATTACTCCAAAGCTACTAATCTCAGCCCTTGTGGCTCTTCTCTAGGACACGTAAAATGCTGTCGTCATTCTGCATCTGCAGTCTCTGGCTTTCACAACCCTCCAGCGAGCACAAACCATAGGCTTACCCTGAAACTTGGGTTAGTATAAAAATATATGGATGCCAAAAATAGAACAAAAACGTAATAATAGTGAGAAAAGCAGTGTTGTTGGGAAGACAGAATGACTTGATCAGTAGTGCAGTTGCAAATATCCAAAAATTATGAAGTGTGGGTAGTTTCCCAAATCATAACCCTAAAGAGGAGTCTACATCAGCCCAGCACCTGCTGCTGCCTGGCAGGAGGGGATGGAATAGGGCTCAGCTGCAGCCACAGCCAAAGAATCATAGATGGTTTGGGTTGGAAAGGACCTTTAAAGGCTATCTAGTCCAACCTCCCTGCAGTGAGCAGGGACATCTTCAACTCC
Organism: Steatornis caripensis; assembly: GCA_013398225.1. Lineage (NCBI taxonomy): Eukaryota > Metazoa > Chordata > Aves > Caprimulgiformes > Steatornithidae > Steatornis > Steatornis caripensis. Next base: position 471,762 of record VZSC01017134.1, read on the forward strand.
ATCAGGTTGCTCAGAGCCCCATCCAACGTGACCTTGAATGTTTCCAGGGATGGGGCATCAACCATCTCTCTCCATGGGAACTCACCCAAGGGTGCAGTTAATCCAGACTGTGAGTCCTTACTCCTATACTGACAATATGTAGTACTTTGCTGTTTCATAAAACATGCTCATATTTCAAGTTCCCATCCTATTTTTCAGTATTTGTTTAACGTACTTGCTTTCCTGCTATTTTAAATTAATGTACAGGTGTGTTGGGGGTTTTCTTTTTTTGTTGCTGTCTAGTACAATGAGACTTCTAGATGCTGCTGTGATGTATATAAGGAATAGGAAATAGTAATAGGAAAGATTTAATTTCTCTTTGCCTATCTTGGGAAGGACAGGACTGGTAAAACAATGGATAAAATAAGGGTGAAATGTAATGTAACGTATTTGCTTTCCCAAGTCTAATAAAGACAGAGAAAAGCTGTCTCTTCCTCTTGGTTTGTGCTGCTGCAGCTTGTTCCAAACGCTTCAAATTTAAATTCTCAGTAAATACAGGAATGAAATGTGCACAGAAGATAAGATCTGTGAAAAAACAGGGATCTTTTTATCAAAAAAAGTGCGATCATTAGTCCTTCAGTACTGCCAGCAGGGAGGCAGACGGAGCTATTCTCCCCTGGCATCACGAGAGGGCACTCAGCAATTGCGTATTGCTATTTTACCTTCCATTTCAGAGACATTACATGTATGTCTTCGTTAAAATAAAAGGCAACACACGTATTAGATACAAACGTTTCTCAGTCACCACAACAGGATTTATTGCTGATAAATAATTCTCAATAGAAATGTAAAATAAATGTTGTGTATAAATAGTGCTGTAATATAGCACCTTGGGGAGTGAAGGAAGTTTTAATTCCAAATAACAGGTATTTATTTATGTCTGGCAAGAGACGGAATGCTATGGAGTTACCTTTCTGCGATGACTCCTTTCAAACACGCTTACGGCTGAGCAGGGCAGGAAGCAACTCCAAACAGAATATTCTCCAAGCAGAAATGTTCTGGTAGAAAGAGGTTTACTGTCTGCTTTTTGCATCAGGAATGCGTGGAGGAAAGATAAGGGGAGAGAAGCAGTGGGAGGGACGGTGGCATGGCTGCAGTACAGTGCTGAGTGCCTGGGACGACTGCTCCCGAACAGCAGCTCGTGAACTAGCCTTTCGCCTTAAAATACAAACCAGTTAAATATAAATCACTCTTGATAATAAGTGCAAAATTAACTTGCAAGCACCAGCGATAGGATATGCTCATTTTCCTCTGAACCCAAGAAAGATGAGATCAAAGTTATCAGGGACAAAGGCTTGATTTTCATTGTATGGCTAAAGTTGTGTGTAACTTGCAGTAACGTTTTCTGATGAGTGGGGAGTTCTGCTGCTGGACACCTCGAGCTCCAGCAGCCTCTCTCAGGAGATATGTGAGAGATTAATAACGGACAGCAGAGGCACCTGTAGGACAGGGTAGCATCATGCTGCTGCAGCAGCTGCCAAAGCAGAAATATTGTGGCAGTACTTTGCCTAGACTAATCGATAAATTGCTTGGATGACTAGATTAATCTTGTTGAGATTGCCTTTTCAGGTAGTTTTTTGTTGACTTACAGATAAATTACTTACAGCAAATGCAGGCTGAGCTACAGCCTTGTCCTGAGCCCAGCTGTCCTCTTAGCCCTCAGCACTGAGAAAGACTCCAGAGCAAGTCAGCTTTCAGGTTTTCCATAAGTCCACATCTATTTTCTGGATAAAAAATCGAGAGTTAACTGTTTGGAACTTCTCTTATCTCTGTTTCCATATGCTGTAAGCTTAATGGAGAACTTTTTTTTTTTTTTTTTTTTTAAATTAAGCCCATTTATTTCCATCAGAGGCTTTCCGGTTGTGACACAACTGTCCTGCCATCCTCTGCCGTCCTCCTCAGAAGGGAAGTCCTGCGCAATTAAGTTTGATCCGAGTGGTCCTTCCCTCTCTGCTATCATGAGAAAAAACAACATGCTTAGCAGGTGTAGGGTTGCGAAATTGTCTTGGCTGTTCAAGCCTGTGGCAGAGACCAAAAGCCAGATACAACAAATTTCTATATCTGCCTCTGAACTTGACTTAGGATGCTTGTGATGATGGCTGGTTGAAGGCATAAACCCAACATTTTTCATACTTACGGGGACATTTTGTTTTTTTGTTAGAAGTCCATTACTTGGCCGCTGCCAAAAGGGATCTAATTATTTTTTCCACAGGAAGCCTATTTTAAGAGAAATAGATTCTTCAGATGAGTGTATTATAAAAGACAGATACTCTGTGTAATCTTCAGAAGATAGCAAAAAACATGTATGCATGTTCTGACCCCAGAAGCGAGCGTTACTGTTTCCCTTGCTATGCTGTTCCTTTTACTTTCAAATCAATTGTAGTAAAAAGAAGTGGTTTCTCTTTTCAGAAAAGAAGGGCAAGCTGGAAGCTCATTTATATTGAATTGTGTTAATGAATATTTTCTGTCCTTAAATGCTGTAAAGTATACTAAATGTGAATTAGTAAAGGGTTGCAATATTGTTTGAGGTCTCAAACTTATATTATAATGCTGCTGCTTCATCTTGTACCATCCAAAAAAGCCATAAAACTTTGATGAACCAAAAAACTTGCTCAACCAAGAGTGCTTATACCAGGGGTTCCTCTTCAGATCAAAAATCACTGTGGCTACGGCTAGGAATTGTCAGTGCCGTGATGAGTTTATTCAAATGAGATTGCTTTATGCTAATGGAGACGTGTTGCCATGTTCTGGAAGAGAGCAAAAGGTCAGGCAAAGGTTTGAACAACAAAAAAAAAATTCAAAGTGCTTAGTCATTTTGTATTATTTCTGAGAGTAAAGGCATTCTTTCCTAGTGTTGTAGGTATTGTATAGCAGAACATCAAACACATGCCCCAAAGGACAGAACTGATGGAAACAAAAAGGTAAAGAAATCAGGTGGTGAGCTGGCAAGGGAAATCTCATCCTTTTAAAATCACTTCTCTGTGACTGAGTTCTGCAATGATTTTTAACTGAACATAATGAGAAATAAAAGCCAAACATATGAATTGGCCAGTGGAGCACAGCATAAGAGGGCTTGAATGAGGACCTGTTGTAGCTTGTTTTAACAGACTTCTGAGCGGTGCTGGAGAAACATAAATTGATGAGTGGGGGAGATTAATTCAGACACTTGTGGCTTTCCTGAGAAAGGGCTCAATAAGAGGTTGAAGGAGGAAGAAAAAAATTATTTGGAGGTTTATCACCAAAATTCCATCCCTTGGTGTCTCTCAATATCAGAGAGATGTATGTGTTCGGCATGCAAAGTTCTTAAAATTTGAATTGTTGCATTTCATCCATGCTCTGTAAATCTCAAGGTGATGATTTGTCTCTTGTATGGCATGTAGTAATGTATCAGACACTCAACTCTTCCCAGTTATACCTTGTCAAAAACGGGTTTGCCAGCCTGCTACAGCTAGCGATCAACGAAGACAGACAAATAATTTCATTTGGGAAAATGCCTGATGGAAAAAATCTTATTTAGGCATCTTGTGTCTGTCTCTTCCATGTGGCCTGTAGCTGCTAAAAATAACAAGGTAGAAAACTAATGCCATAATGCATGAAAAAAGTTTTCTTTAGCTTTCCTGGGTATCTCACTGTTGCGGTGTAGGCCCTGCTTCCCCCTACTAACAAGTTGCGTTGCAATGTCAGATCATTCATATAAGAACAAAGAGCTGGGATACTTGGGCACTCTCCGACCCTGCCTGTTGGTACAGTGAGTCAAGATATGAAGTAATACGGTACCTCTCTGTCCCGGGATGAGCACAGCGAGTTGGGACAATTAGGCACTCCCTAATTGCACCTGGAACTCCTGATGCAGTCACAGTGAGTTGAAGTGATTAGGCGCTCCCTGACCATCTCCGAACTCCTGTTACCCGGGAAATGTACCTAAATCTCCTCCCGCATGGGTCGCAGTCCATATCTGAGAGACGCCAGACTAATTATCTGATAAGAATTGTGGCCACGAAATGACGACATTGACCAAAGTCAATAATCTTGCGATTCTATAAATAATGGTTCTAAAGCGAGACCCTTTGAGCTCTCC
>VZSC01017134.1:476682-501393 GCA_013398225.1 Steatornis caripensis
CTCTGACCCAATTCCCTTTCACAATTGCTTCACACAGTAAGTAATAGAGTGAATCTTGCCATCGAATTCTGTAAAGTCGCACATTTTTACAAACTTATATTAAAAATCACCTTTCCCTCATATCTTTGGTGGTGATTCTTTGAGCGACTGTTAAACCTTAACCACTCTCCCCCGCGACACTCACCCAGGGAGCAATATATTCTCACATTTTACTTTCATTGACATAATTATAGGTTGAGGTCTCTTAACAGCTTTGATTGCAGCCCTTGTAGCATGAAGTGTTATCTGGGTGCCTGATGCCGCAATTTGCCAACTTTGGACATATCCATGGGAGCGAATGGAGATAGTCCATACCAACCTGTCTCTGCCTGTGCAAGGCAGAGACTCAAAAGGTATACCTTCCTACTCCAAATGTTGGCAGATGAAGAGTGTTAGATTGATGACAGCGGAAAACCTAGCCATCCTGCTGCTTTAAATCCAACCCATAAGTGTTAAATGCCTTCAGTAAGCAGATAATTTTGACTTTTGTACCTGTATGTAGATTTTAGGAACCTGACTTTAGATATTCAGGCTTTGAGACTTTGGCAGTTTCAGACGAGTAATGGTGGGTAATTTAAAGGAATGTTTGTAATTGCTATAATCGTCTCATTATATTGTGTTTTGCATTGCCACAGCAACAAATTCCGGTGTGACTGCAGTGATAACAGCAATGAACTAGCTCAGATCAACATCTCCTAATAAAGATCAGAGAAATGAAGATAACAATTACTTCTCAGTTTTCCTACATCCTGGCATGACGTGAAAATTCATAGAAATTTCCCTGCATAGAAATCGAATCTAACCAATAAATTTGAACTGCAGTCCCAGCATCTACAGAAGCAGGTTTCAGCGTTAAATTTTTCAGCTCTGAGATTCTAACAGCCTTCCTCTTTGATTGTGTTAATGTATTTCAGTACGCAAAATGCCGTATTTAAATAGGAATCAGATTATTTCATTATTCAAGTTAATTAAGACAAGTAATTAAATACTACAACTAATGTATTATGTATTTTACATTTTATTTCCATTGAAAGTGGTTTCTAAGTGCAGCATAAATGAATTCTTTGAGATTCCAAATAAGCTTTTCTAACTCTCTTGCTGTACTGCCCTACTCCCCAACCCTCCAGTATATCCAAATTTTACACAAGAATCAGAACAAGCATTTGTGGAAACCAATGCGAGTTCACAAATTTCCAGTTACTTATTTCAGTAATGATGTTTTAATCCAGGATTTCAGTTCCACCTTTTTCAGTTGCCTAATATACCATGAGCAAATTATCCCCAGTGACTTACGCGTGTTTTCTAATTTCTCCCATAATCATCTTTTTGGATGATACTGATTTCTATTTGGGGTTTTTTTGGGTTGGTTTTGTTGGTTTGTTTTTTTACTTCAATTTCTACTTCCAGAACAGAGCAATTGCCTGATTTTCTTGTTAAGAGTGTTACAGCTGTCCTCTCTGAGAAAAAAGAGGTCCATGTCTAGCCCAAGTCTGAAGCTATTCTTTACTCAAAACATAGAGGAGTTTCTCTGCACAAAGATGATATTGTTTACTCAGTATTAGTTAATGTGGAGAAGTCGAGGGGAAAAAGCCAGATGTACTGTTGCAATCTTTCTGGGGTTTTTGTCTGCCTTACCATGCACACCATCATTGAGGCTAGAAAAGTAAACAAATTGGAAAATGAGATGTGCTTTCAAAGTGGCACTTTTTTGTCACCCCATTGAAATAGATAGGCCTTGTAATGCTATGATATGATGGTGAGATATTTGTCCATAAGGAGCTGAAGAAGTTGTCTTTCAGTGCGTGATCTCATGGTTAGCATGGGGATGGTGACGGTGTGTTTCTGTGCGTGTGTCGTGACAGGTTGTTGTTTCAAAACAATGTTGGAGTGAGTGAGTGCGAAATGCCCATGGTAATGTGATGGTTAAGTGCCATTGTGTCCCCTTGGAAAGAGTGGGTAGCTCTATGTTCATCTGTTTCTTAACATCTTTTCTCTTCCTCAGCAGTTTGAGCAAGGAGACTGGCCTGAAGAGCAAAGTCTCAGGCAGGTTTCTCTCTCTGGCTTCTATTCAGCGTTTGCTAACAAGTAGTTAAAGCTTAGTAACTCCTAGCCGGACCAAAAGCCTCTGGCTACCAGAGGCTCAACTTGTTTTCTAGTAACAACACAAAATTGGAACTATAAAATAGTGCAAAGATTTGTTGTGTTATGTCTTGTATGTAGGACAGTGAAATTCCTTCACTAAAGAAATTAGCAATGCTTAAATTTATAAAAAAAAAAATTAAAGATCAAGGTTAGACTGGGGTAATGGAGAGTGTTACCCTGAATGGGGAACACTCCCTGGATCCAGTGTGGTAACAGAAGTATCTCCTAAAGTTTGCTCCTAGGATTTTCCTGCTCTATCACAAAACTGTTCAGTTTCCATACTGGCCATTATACAACTGCCAGTAAACTGGTCTTTGGCACATGGCATTTATAACGTATTTCAGGAAGAACATAGGAAGCAGAGTGCTTTAATAAAAGAAATCTTTGTAGATGTTGTAAGACAGGTTTCAATGTACTTCCCTGCACAATGTATCACAGCAAACATGCTCTCCTTTTCTGCCAACAAGGATGTTTGCTTTGCATTGTGCAGCTATCACCCCCTTGGCTGACAGAGGCCGTTGTGACAGTATGGTGCCTATCCAAGTTTCAAGGCTGGAAAGTAAGGCTGATCTCTTTTGCATGAATTGAGTTTCTGTTTGAATTTTGGCCCACTGCAAAGTTGGCTGCTCATTTTACTAAAGCAAACCCAGAATACTAAACAGGTAATTAATTTATGTTCTTTGCCAAGAGTCAAAAGGCAGTCTTCACCAGGCTTTGAAGACCGGCAGCAATTTTCGTGAAACTGAGCATTTCAAAAATATATAACTAATATATTACTATGATTTGTATGCAGATGACAAGCAAATATTACTATGATATTCACATTTTATTAGTGCCTATATTTTTCTATTTACTTACTTAAAACTTTCTTTATGGTTGCAGTTGCATTTGTTAGTGGGCTACAACGCACTCAGATGAGGCTGGGATGTCTGGTTTACTTGTACTAGAGCAGTTTCTCTCTTGCAAGTGGAAGAGAGTGAGGCAAGCAGCATTAGGAGAAAACACTGCCTTCGGAGATGTAATGAATGACCCATGTGTTTTCGTAGTAAGAATAATAGAAAGATGAACCAAGTCATTCCAGATTGCCCAAAAAAACTTCTCAATCTAATCTTGACTATTTGGTCTTGGATGTATTTTTCTGTTGCAAATCTGTTGAAGGAGAACAGAGAGGAAAGGGTCTCTGGCCAGCTAGCTGTTTGGAGAACTGCTCGCATTTGCTGTGGGGCTGCTCAGAAAGTCATGAAAAAAGTTAAAGCATTGCCAGTCAAAAAGAGGGACATCTTCAAGAGATCCAGGCATGCTGGCCAGTAAGTGAAGCCCTTGGGAGCAGCCCAGACATGCTTGTGCTATGTGATGAGGGGAAGACTCAGGCCAATGCGTTGAGCTGAAGAAGTTATTTGCTATTCCAAGCAAATGAATGAACTGGACACTTGAAGAGGTGCTAATAAAGATAAATGACCCTGTTATGTGGCCAGAGTTTGTAAATTAAGGACTCTAGTCCTCTGAAATGGTAAATTAAAGGCATCAGGTTGAGGGACAAGATGTCCAAGATACAATATTGAAAAGATAGTTTAGCTGGCTTCATGCAAAGAAACTCAGCCACTTGTTTGATCACTCCCTGAAATGTTTTTTTCTAATAAAGTACCTGAAACATCAGCTGGCTTCCCACTATCTGAGTTGTTATATGGCCACCCAGCATATGAGATTTAAAAGGATAAAAGAGAATTGAAAGTCCTAGATCTGTGATGTGTCCAATTTTCTGCAATATTTGCCTTAGCTGAGAGAGAGGAGCTGACAAGACAAGCCTCTTGGAAGAACAAGTGATCCAAGTGAGTCTGTACAACAAGGCAGTTCCTACAGAAGAAGTCAAAACTAAGAGAACTCATACTTACTTTGCTTCTTAATTTAGATTACAGGCTGCTACTTCTTGAGGATGTGTTTCCTTGTGCTTAACACTCAGGATTATTTTGGCATTCTCCAAAGTGCACATGCATATTTTAGTACCGTATTTTTATCAAAAATATTTTGGCTGTAGTAGTCATCCCTGTAGGAACCCTGGCGCAAACTCCAGTCAAAAAGGAAGGCAAAGGAGATGCTACAAAGCAGCAAGGAAGTAGCAATCTGACCCAATTTGTTTGGGAAGCACCTTCGTTATAGCACAGAAGAAATTGAGAGAAGCTAGGTTTGTCTTAACATTTTTAAACTACTAAGTGTTGAGAGAACTTGGCAGCTGTAAATATAAAGTTTTCTATTTCACATTGGTTGTTCTCTGAACTATATGCACACTAAAGTATTAATTTACCTTAATAAAAAGAAAATTGTTGTCTTAAAACCTCACTAAATATCTGATGGAATATGTAAACTGAATTATGCCCAGTATTGATCTAATCTTTGACTATATACTGTAGTCCAGTCACTTAAAATGCATATAATTGACTATGTAAGTGCCAAGTGCATTTCTGGAAGACAGATTAATGATCTGATGAAGAGATCAAGCACTTACTGGCTTTTGGCTGATAAATCATTTTAGCTCTTTCATACATATGGCATTTAATTATGGTCATTTAAACCACTGTTTATTGTTGCACTGTTCTATAAACTAAAGAAATCAAAACATTAACTCAAATGCATAGTGGAAAGTTATTGTATTCACAGCCGTATGGTTCCTGTATGAGCAATGTTGCCATCAAGGCAGATTCGGCTTTTGGAGGATCGAAGTTTCAGCTTTTACACAGAACTTGTAATTTTCATTGGCTGTTAGTTTTGAGGGTATCCTAAACTTTCTACCTATTTCTCTGCACACAGAGTGATCTTCCTGTTACAGGACTGTACAAAACCACTCAAATGAGGAACTGAATAAATGCATCCTGCACGCACGGGAGAGGCTGTGAGGAATAGCTTCCCTATGGAGCTGCAAGCCCTGCGGCTGCACGGGTGTCTCACAGCAAGCCTCCTGCAAGCACGACTAAATCAGTTGCTGTCCAGCCACATGGGTATGAATTTGGAAATATTCCTCTAATATTGTTCTTCTTCTGTAGACTGAGAAACCTTGCACTGGGACTGGTAGACTAATAGGTTTTAGCTCAGGAATACGAACTCATACTCAAAGCCCCCAAACAAATAGATTTTTTCTTCCCACTGGAAATCACTTTTATCTTCTGAGCAGTGCAGAACTGGTGGCAGGTTCGACTCCTCCCTGGGGACGACCTGCCTGTGCTGAAGATAGAAAACCTTCCTTCCTTCCCAATTTCTGCATTCATGTTTGGGAAAACTGCCTGCCTGTTTAATTTCACTACTTTCTTTCTGCTAATCTCTACCTTGTAAGAACTTGTAAAGAAGTTCAGAGGAATGACGGAGGATTACACCAACAGTGTAAACCAAATAGCCTCTTCTTTTTGTATTGTCTAAACAGGGAGTGAGATTAAATACGGCTGGTGGCTGCGGTAGAAGCTCAGGTGGCGAGAAGCCAGAGGCAGCTTGGGATGCTCCACTTGTCACAGAACACTACCTCTTTATAACACCACCTAATCACCCGTTCAAAGTTTTGCTAACTTTGCTTGACCAACCTTCATCTCACCGCTCAGTGAATCGGGCATTCAAGTATTCTGTCCCTTTTTTGGTTTTTTTTAGAAGGAAAATCAGACTAATTGCTGAGACGAAGTAAGACTGTTCTACCCAAAACCTGCACCGGCACTGCTGAAACGTGCTTTGAAATGAGCAAATGTTATGTAATTCTCCTGGCATTTGAGGGGGGTGGGGGGTGTTTGTTTGTTTTTATGGGGCTAACCCAGATGCCAGGACAGGCGGTGGGAGGCTTTCCACTGACTTAATTCACTGTTGGAGCGGGCCTAGGAGACTCTTGCCTGTTAGTCAAGGACTTCCTGATGGCTCCTGATATCTCTATACAGTCAGTGCCAGTCGCCTTCAGCAGCCCGAGCTCCCTTTTGTTTTTGTGCAGTGGACTCGGTTGAACCACAGCGGTGTTGCTGTGCTGTCCCTCGCCTTTACACGCAGGCAGAAGATGGGCTTTTCCTCCACCTTCCCTGTGTGTGTTTGTCCGTTGGCAGGGTATCTGCTTATTGAACTCATCTCCGCTGGCAAATGAGCGAAGGCGAACACCGAACTTCTGCAGTGAGTCTTCAAATTGTCTACTAATTATTTAACTTCCTATTTTCATATTCTTTTCTAAATGGACAAATATAAATGCATATACAAATGAGCAAAACAGGCAATGCCACCAAGAACTCTTTAGACTTACTGAGTCTCCTTCCAGCTGCACCCAAGAGTTGCCCGTGAGGTCTGGAGGGCACTGACGAGATCATGCCGGCACGGGAGGGAGGCTGCTGGGAGAGGACGGGTCTGGCAACGAGGCCTCAAGAAGGGGTTTAGCTGGTGGTGTCTTACACATTAAATTGTGGTTTGCTTTCATAACCTTTTGCTGAATATGGCTTTATACCACTTATGCTAGAAATCTGCACTTAGCACTTCAGTCCTGGTAACGTAAACATTTTCTCTGGTCCTTCTTAGGCCCACACAGAAATACCTTCATGTGCATGCTGAACCCTGCTAAAGCTGATGTGCTGAACTGAAGGGTTACGAATTACAATATTCGATGAGGGAAAAAATCTCAAATATTGGGATGGACTAAAATAATGAAGGCCAGATAAAAATGAGTGACTGTCTACCTCCTTTTCTCTTGCTTAGGGCCAGTCTTCCATGGCTTCTCTTAAATGGACTCTCACTATTAATTTCTGCTGTAAGCAGGGAGAGGAGCTGTGAAGAGCATGGCTTTTGCTAAAATGTCATTGCAAGCTGTTACTATTAAGCAAGCCTGGAGGAGGAACGAGGGGAAACAACACAGTGGTGTGCAAGGCACTGCAATGCTTTTGTTCTGTGCCAGCGCAGCTTTCGGAGCCGAAGCAGAGTTTTAGCCATGCTGCAGTGACATTTCTAAATGAGAACATGGCAAGCCCCTTAGTCTGGCCAGAATAAAATGCTCTCTTTAAGAACGGGGCAGGGTGGAGGTGGGGGTGGGGAGAAGAGTCTGGCTTAATGAAAAAGAGGAATAAGTCCAGAGGGGAAAAAATAAAAAGGTTTAAGATGCAAAACAGAATTTAGGAAAGAGCACACGTGCCAAAAAGCGAGAGTAACCAACACAGGAGAAAGGGCCTTGCAGAGTGCAGGGCTGGGAGGGAAGGGATAGCGGAGAAGGGGGAAAAGGCTTCTGGAATGCCACAGAGAGGAAGAAAGCTAAAATCAAAACAAAAGGCCAAGGGTGAACATTCAAATGGATATAAGGAAGAATGAATGGCTGTAAGGCATCTCAAGAATGCGTGTTACAGTCTCCAAACTGAGGATCTTTTAAATTTGTTTGTTATGAATTTTATTCTACTTTGTGTGTTGCCATTTGATGCGAGACTGTTATGTGGAAAATACAACCCCCATTTCAGGCAGCTGACATTATTCCCTTGAATTTCTGGGTCTGTAACTTTGCTTAACGTCTCCTTTCATTTCACTGAGAAGGTGACAGATTGATTGTGGGCATCTTTCACCCCTTGTTTATGCACGAGGTCTCTCTGTGCTGTAACAAGTGCAAACTGTAAATCATATAAGCAATTTTTTAAAAATGCAGGCATTCCTTTAAAGACCAAGAGGAGCAGCTGCCCTGTCCCGGCACAAACCCAGCACATCAGCCGGTCTCGTCTCACTGGAGACAGGACTGGGAGCAGAGCTGTGCTATCGCCTTTTGTTTTCTCCTTTCCAACTCTTGCCTAATGAGGCACTGGCTATTTGTGAGCACTGAACTGCTCAGGCAGAGCTTGAAGTCTGCTGCAGAACTGACTCTTGTGCATAGCGATTGTTGGTAAGCCTTGGAAAAAGCTATAGAGGAATGCCAGCACATCCATCCTAGAGGCCAGGGTAAAACCCATTAGAAATAACCCCTAAGCTTTACTAGGTTCCACATTGAGGAGGGAAACACCTGAGGCTTCATTTATCTTTGCTCTCAGAGGGGATTTGCAGCCTCTGTTCCCTTCAGTGGAGCTCTGCCAGATGAGGCGCTCGCCCTGCGGGCATGGTGGAGAGGAACTGTTTAACCGTCCATGAAATGATGGAGCCAGTCTCTGCGAGATTTGCTGCTCCAGCCATTTGCAGGTAACCCCAGCTCCTTGGCCCTACCATGCTGGTGGGTCACAGCATGCAGCTTCAGGGCATCCCGGGTGACCCGCACCACTTCTCCATCCTTGCAGGCAGGTTGTCCTGTGGTGGAGGATGGAAATCTGGATAGAAATGGAGTCCCTGGCATCTTTTTCTGTCTTAATGGGGACTGGAAAACATGTCTTCTAGCACTAAAACTTAAAAGCGAAGGCATTGACTGCTAATATAATTGTAGCCTAAATTGATTATTAAGTTACTGCATTTTTACTAGATTGTGCTCACTTGCAAGAGCTGAACATGCCCCTGGGCAGCACTGGTTGTGATTTTTGTAACCTGTTTTTGCAGTTTCACTTCAGAGGTTTACACATTCACCCAACGATAGCATGATTTCATTAAATATGGGATTTAAGTAAACCTCCAAACTGAAATTCGTCTGCTCTGACATCAGATCCACGCAAAAATAGGACATATGGAAAACAGTACTTGAGATCGAACTATTAAGAATAATTAATACTAAATTTAATTGACAGTTACTTAGCAAGAGTGATATCTGGCTTTAAAAGGCCATCTATATTTATGGTGCTACATAGTACAATAAAAAATAACAATCTGTTTTACTGAGATGATCATAAAGTGATAACAAATGCAAATGTTGGGCTCCTTTTATCTGCAGGCAGTGCTTTCTTGCCAAGCAGTGCAGGTAGATGATGGCTGGTACACACACGTTAATCAAAACTTCAGGAAGCATCTTCTAATTGTTTCTGCGTCAGTACAGACTGGATTTTAATCCTTTTGGGAAAGGAGGCAGTAGCTTTTTAGACTTTGTTATTTACATATAAATGATTGATCTATTCGTGTTAACAGGCTGTGTGGTGTAACCACTCAGCCAGGGCCAGGTGACTCAGGTAGGCTGTGTATGCAAAAACATGGATATTCCTTTCCTGTTACTTTGTGATGCCTTTGAGTATTTTCTATGATGTTTCCTGTGTATAGTTTAAACACTGATCCCTTATAATCTCCTTTGTTCCCATGTTCACAACACTCTACTCCCGATACACTACACCCTCCAGCACATGACTTTCTTATCCATTGGCGATTTTCCCCACTCTGTGAAGCATTCAGATATGAGTATAAAGGAAAGGAGATAGAGATGAACAAAATAACTAAAGAATATGTAATGAATTGAATTTAGGAAAAAAACCCCAGCAACATAAGGAATTAGTAACTAATGGGTAGGAAGTACCATACAGTATGTCATTCATTTAGCGCTCTCTGTACAGGGTAATACCAGATGGTGCCCTGAGGGACTTGGATGTTCCTATCTATGCTCTAACGCTACTAAAGAGGTGAGATGAGAAAAGGAGATGGGATAGATAGCACCAATCTGCCCAGCAGAAAGATGATTATGATTACATAACTAATGACCCAGGGAATTAGACAATATCAAAACTAGGAAGCATGCCAATTTGTACTGTGGCACGTCTGAGCAGCAAAAGCAAGACAAGGACAGTATAAGAAGAGTTTATTTGAATGTATAGTGGTTAAGGAAAAAAAAAAGGAAGTTCCTTATAAAAACTTCAAAACCGTTCTGTTCATTCAACGGCAACTTCTCTAGATGTTAACTGATAGAACTCCCTATTGCATATTATTGCAATAATACTAACTAGGATGTGCATTTACGTGTTCTCTTTTTGCGGTACTTAGCTCAGCTGGGAACTTGTTAGAATCTGATCTTCCTCCAGTTACATTACAGTTTTCCTGTTGAACACAGTAGTAACGGGATTGAGACCTAGACTGCACTGCTACCGAGGAAAAGCAGCTTGCGCCTTGTCTGTACAAGAACTGTCAGACTGATTCTTAGTCTGTTTTATGGCATGCAGTTTAATGCTGAGGATCCTATTTCTACAGGCTTTATGGCATTAGAGAATAGCTGAAGGACTGTGTGTTGTGGGAGTGTGTCTGGTATAGGACTGGGCGGAGGGCTGGGTGCTAAATCTTAGAAAAGAATGGCATCATGGCACCACAGGAAACTGAAATATTCCACATTGGGATATTTTGGGGAGAGGAATATTGGATGAAATTTTAAGTTACTCAGAAAAAGGCTTTGTTTAACCAGTTTCCCTCCCCAAGTTGTTATCTTTCTGTTTGTTTGTTTGGTGGGGGTTTTTTTCAATGTCTGGAAGGAGATTGCAAACTCTTTCTATTTGTGCTATAGCAATCTGATGCTAGTGTCTGAAAACATGTCTACCAGATATTTTGTTTTCTAAACCTAAATTTGGTGTGCAGTACTACAGCATGGGTAGCTTAGAGTTCTGGCTATAAAATGTGGAGCAGTCCAAAATGATACAAAATTCAACTTTTTACCATCTGCTGGAAAAAGTTAATGAGCTGGTGATCTCATTCCATATTTTAGACAGGTGTCCACATCCCCAAAAATGTGACTAGAAATGACATCTTTGTTGACAGTCTCATCAGATTAATTGGACTTCAGGACTGAGCTAATTCTCACATCAAGAGGCTTGAGAACATACTGTCAGAGCTGTGTGAAGAACCTTGAACTCCTGTTTCTTGTGCTGTCGCTAGATCATAACAGCTTTGATGGACTGGATTAGGAAATCAATATACACACATTGACATGCTAATCCCTTCAGGGACACTCATTAAATAGCATTCAGATAAAGGGGCCATAACACAGTGCACGTGGAATCAATGGCTGCAGCAGAGTGTTAGATTTTATTTGGTTTGGTTCTTTCAAACAATTTAACATAAAAGCATATAAAACATTAAAAATATATATTAAACTCCCAAAAGCATGAAATTCAGCATTTAAATGACTCCAATGCATTAAAAGCATGAAAAACAGTCAGGCTTTGATTGTGCATAATCATTAATGTGAAGAAACTCTGAGGAGTGAAAGGAACCTGCTGGGTCACGAGTTCAGTTCTCTGCTGTATGAGATATCCATGCCATGTAATACCTTCCATAAAGTGATCAAGCACCGTTTTAAAACTAATTAGAATTTTTCTTCTCTTGGGAGTCTGCTCTGTAACCTTTCTCCAGTAATGGGTAGAGACCTTCATCTAATTTCAGACTAAATTTATTCCTGGCTAATTTATATTAATTTCTTTTTGTCTTCCTTTAGCTTACAAATCCTCTTCCTCCTCCTTGTTGTTCACATGATGTATTTACAAACCGGGGCATCTACTCTCAAGTTTTGCTTTCTAAGGCTGAGTTGGCAAAGCTTGGTGAATATTGTCTCGTTAAAGGATTCCTGTCCCTTGTTCAGCACAGTGGTCCTTTTTTGCACCTGTTCCTGTAGGAGTTCAGTCTTTCTGAACGTCAGTGACACCACTTTTTCTGTGCTCCTCATGGCATGTCACCATCGTGCTTTACCATCTTTCATTTGTTGCCTTGTACAAATCTTCCAGTCTTGCTGCAAGATAGCAGATGTTTCTCCAAGGAGCCTGCTGGCTGGCGGCTGAAATCCTGCCAGTACAAGTGTTTTGGCAGTGCTAAGTTTGCTTGAGGCATTCCGATTGCAATGAACCAACGTTTACCAGTGAGGGGAAAAAAAAAATCAAAAGATCACTGAAATTTACTGGGTAAACTCTGATTTATATTTTACTCTTTGGACTTGATTTTCAGTCTGTTAGAAGTTGCTGACCTGGTATTTAAATAAGTAGACCTACCTTGGTTTTATACCATTCTAGATTTTGCAGGAAATATAATTGTTAATATTTGAATATCTTGTAAAGAAGAAATATGCAGCATCATATTTTCAGATGGGATATTTTTAACCCCTCAAAACATACTTTTATATGGAAATGATAGCATGTATGATACTGAGTGCGTCAGTTTTACTCTGTAAGTTACAAATAACTGATGTTTTTAAAAAAATGTCTGTGGAGAAAGATAGTTCTCACACAGCTCATCTGAAGTACCCGAGGTCCCTGAATGCAGTGTTTTGAAATTTTTAAATATTGTTGACCAAAAAGCCCCAGTGGGCTGCTGTTAGTTCTGTTTATTGTTCTTAGTGAATTACTTACCTAGTAATTTACTGTTGAGTAATTACTATTGCAAGTCCCAGCTAAATGAAAAAATAGGATTTAAAATGTTTTGGGAATCAAGCAGAAAAGGAAAGGACAGCAAAAAGATTGGGTGTGTTTATTCTAGTTCTTTACCCAGTCTCATGCTCATGATTATTGCTTAAAATATATGAACAGTCAAGACTTCTGTTGCTTCCATACTTCTGCATATGTTGATTAAAATGTTTTAATGACTAATTATTTTATTTACTATTTAAAAAAAAATAAATTATCTCACCTATTTAGAAAAAAGGCAGAGTATCTCAACACACAAAAAACCTGAAGTGAAATGAAGTCATAACATTTCTTTCTAGGCTATATGTGCAAAGAAGCTGCACTGTTCTTTGTAGCTGGCTTCTGTGGTCTGGACAAAATAAGGTCTTCCTGAGCTTACAAGATGAAGTAAAAATGAGGCTACTTTAATTCTTTTCTTCCTCAATTGCTAACATAACCTTGTTTTACAGCATCATGATTCATTTTAGTTTTCACAAAAAAAAGGAATGCTATATCGTTTTTTCTATATAACCCCTTTTTTCAGATTCCCTGATTACTAAAACCAGACAAAGACATCCTTTTACACTAAATTTGTATTTTACCCCACCTCAAATAGTAATGTGTTTCTAGGTAACATGTTTGAGGAAAAAGGACTTCAGTAGTTTCTTGATACTGGAATAGAAATGACGTATTTCTTTTTATGTACTCAAATGGAGTTGTGTGCTGAAGGGATGGATGAACTGAAGAACAAAAATGTGTCATAGAATCATAGAATGGTAGGGGTTGGAAGGGACCCCTAGAGATCATCTAGTCCAACCCCCCTGCTAAAGCAGGTTAGCCTAGAGCGGGTTGCACAGGAATGCGTCCAGGCGGGTTTTTAATATCTCCAGAGAAGGTGTCCTTCCAAAAGAATTCCAACTACAAGAAATTTAGTAACAGTATAGATAGAACATATAAAATAGTATTTCACATTTTCAGGAGAGTTCATGAAAAAATATTTGTTTTGAACTAAAGCTTCTCAGAATAAAAAGGGACAGAATCTTCATAATCAATTATTTATGTTTTCAGTTATAATAAATTTACTATACTTTTTTTTTGTTATCAGACTGTGGTTTTAACAAATACATTTATTTTAAGCCAGCTGTCTACCTAGGTCAAATTTACCTATTCCTTCAATGGTTCATATTTCTTTCACTCACAGAGTTACTCCAAGTGTTTCATAGTTGGAGTTTCAGCAGCATTCTTTGCAAACGTGATTTTATGGCAAACGGCTTTTTGACTATCAGAAATGCCCCAAAATAACTGAAACTTTGCTTTTCTGAAACTGTGAACTGGAGATAGAGACGTACAGAATGTAAGCAGCAGGACCTCATGGTTGTTATGTTGGACTGTATGGGATAGGATGTGGATTCTGTTCCTGCCTTTAATAGTCCTCACTTACGTAAGGCACATTACTTTCTTTCTATTTGAACTTCTGCCAGTGCAGCTCAACAACGTTGTGAATGATAGAATATCTTTGCACAATGTCTAGCAAATGGGACCCAGTGTCAGACAAGGTCTGATGATAGTAATGTGTAATGGAGGTGGGAGGGAAGAGAGACAAATAGTGTCAGGAGTCTGAGAAGAGTTAAAAAGAGGGTTGCATCCAGTCCTGCACCGTGAGCAAGGCACTGGAAGGTTTCTCTCAAGTAGGAGAGGATCATTCTCATCTCTCCAGGATGCTGATTGTTCCTGTTTCGTGGGATTACATTATCAGTTTTGACTTCAAATAAACATTTTACAGAGTTTTCCCAACTGTAAATTATAATTTTTTTCTTCATTTGATCTCTCCACTCCTTGATCCTCCAAGTAAGCATCACATGACTCCATTTAATTGATTATTTTGCTGTTATCTGTTTCATGTAGTGTTTTAGCAAGTGCCGCCTTGTCTTATTTTGGAAGGTTTATTAACAGAGAGATCAGCTGGATCAATATTGACATAATAGAGATGCTAATTGCTTCATCTACAGCTATGTTTAACTTTTAGTCCTCCTTGCCAATCTTGCACACCACTGTAGTGTGAACTCTTGATAGATTCTCAAAACACGCTGTATATTTTTAATCACTTTGTTGATGTATAATATACATGTAAGATTTAGCCTCAACTGGGACAGTCCCTGAATTTTGGAGAAAATCTGCAGTTTTGGGGCTCTTGTCTGATATAAGTAATAGACTTAATCTGCTGCTGTCTTGCATCATGTGCTATTGAAGTGTTGGCAGACTGTTGTATAGAAAAATAGGTGATCCATCTTGTACTTGTATAGATTACACAAAATTGTTTTTGTAGGGCCAATGTAGTTAGATCGTCCCTGATGGCTATGTAAATTGTCTTACTCTGGGTTTAAGAGTGACCTATTTTAATAAATAGGTAGAAACTTACACTTGTTTTCAACTAAACTAAAGTATTAGAACTTTCCTATCATGAATTATGTTTGAGTGAAGTAATTATTAGAAGTAGATCTTAAATATAGTTCAGGTAAGGTGGGGGAGGAAAGTTGTTTGTAAAGTTTCTAGTAAGCCGCCACGTAAATAACAAAAGTTCAGTGTTATCATTGGTGAGGACCATTAGTCTGTAAAAGAGACAGATTATTTTAATTATTTTTTATTTTATAAGGAGAGATTTGTATGTGGTGAGCTAGAATATGTGCTAGAGAAAAACAGAAGATTATTTTAGGTACAGGTGACAGGATGATAGATGGTAGAGAGAAAGTTACGTAAATATTAATGCAGATGCAAGGAAAGGAATAGGAAAAGTTGAATGGAGAGTGTGGAGCAAGAAGAATAGATACGTGGGCCAGGTCAACAGCATGGCAGCTTTTACATGTAGTGACAGAATTTTTTTTAATGTGTTGAATAGTAAGTAGCTGATGAAATCAAAGAAGAGGTGATAGAACCATAGGAGAAGAATGTGACTAGTTTGTCAGCTCATGGTTTTTGATTAATTCTCTTCTTTTTATTAAATATCTTCCCTTTCACAGTAGCTGCAAACTCGTCAGTAAGGAATTTAATTCAGAAGTAAGACAAGTATTTGGGTACATTAAAAAGGATGGATCAACTGATTATCCTATGCATCTTGTAGAAAATAACAGAGATCTCTATTTTAACTTGAAATATTGTAATATGATCTTGATGCCCTTTAGGAATGGTAGCTTTGCTTGTGAAATGCTAATGCTTTGATCTTGCCTTCTCATAACAAACCTGGGATCACTGAGTAAATATGAATACAGGGAACACTGTATTTTTTCTTTTTTAGTTTGTGTTGTTTAAACAACTTATCTTTGTCTTGGTACAGAACAACAGCTAGCTTTTAAAGAGAGCAAAGAAAGCCACAGCATTAGCTTTCCTCCCTTTCGCCATTTTCTCAAGCCTTAGGTTTGAATAGGGATGTGTAAATAATTGGTCAATGAACGGGAGGAGGCACCTGCTGACAATCACGCGTAAGCAATATTTCAAGGTCAGATCTAGAGAACAATCGAAGAGATCTCCTGTGAAATTTGTTATCTATCTGTTCCAACATTGTTTGCTCTACTCATTTTTTACTGCTGTAGGAAAGTGGCAGACCTAATATTTATATATATAGGTATGTGTGTGTTTATTTCTGTAGCACAGAGCTTATGTACGTGTACACTGGAGACAGTATTGAAGGCAATGATCGATTTGATAGTTTGTATCACAAAACACATACAAAACACTCCTTGTTCTTGTAAATTATAATTATTTCTTTTTGATCTATCCTGAATAAATTGCACAAAGTGTCATTAAATGCTCCTCTTTTACAACTTAGCATTTTAACATGTCCAAATTTCAATATTAACATACTCCCTTGTGAATTGAGCTTTTATTCATTCCATTACTTTTCAGTCTAATAGTTATTATTATGCTGCTCATACTTTAGCTTCAGAGCTAATTATAGTCTTTGGCTATCTCCTTCTGGAATATAGATGCTGATATATATTAATAACACGTACCTTACTCTCCAGCCAGCACTTATTTCACAAGGATGCTGTGATTTTGTCCTCTATGCTGACTAAAATGTCCCCAATTCTTTTTGCATTATCACTTTGCCATACTGAAAAGCATTATCTACTAGAAATCTCTGCCAAGAGAGATCACAGCCCCTCCCTTCCCCCTATCATTGGAAATCCCTTAATATAGCCATGTACTGTCAACTCGCACATAATGAAAATGTCAATAGTCCTCAGATTGGAACAGTTGAAGTACCGAAACAGATGTAGCCCAATACAAAATAAATCTATTGAGCAGATAAAGAGGGAGATGGCTTGGTCACACAGACATTCTAAAAAATAAATAAATAAAAACAACCCTCAAACCTAAATTAACCATGAAAATCCTTCTAGCAAGATCGCATTGCAAACAATGCAAGATGACAGACTCTGGCCCGAAAGAGTGGTGTTCAGTGCGATGCTGCAGCTTGGATCCAGAAGGATCAAACAGAATGAGATCTCTTAATGCCTGCTCCCTGCTGACGGGATGGCAAACCTTGTAATTCCTATTTCATTTCTCAGCTCTCCTGACCAGAATACAGGAAAGAATTATAATTTTCTTCAACCTTCGCCTTTCTAAATCCTTTGAAGCACAATAGAAGTTAGAGAGAGAAGTTCTGGTATGCGTGCTAATTACAGACACAATTCTAGTAGAGCAGCTACGAAATGTTTAGATAAAATTATTGAAACTGTGGGTACCACTTTTCTCAGTGCATATCCCTGAACTGTGAAAAGGAAAACCTACGCTTGTCTTTTTGTGTAGCATTCATGCGTTTTGGATTAGCTTCTTCACATTAAGGTGGTTCTAAATCAAGAGACAAGGTCAACTTCTGAATCTGCCTGGGAAATGTAATATCCTTTAAACAATGTTTTGAATTCTCATTTTTTTTAATATCAGGTCTTTATAGAACAGTGTGAATAACACGCAATTGGTTAATACCTGCAAAATAGTCACAAAATTACCTGAAAATTACCGTTTAATAATCAGTGGAAAAAACAGCTCCCATTAAAGTGAGTAACCAAAAAGTCACATGCATCCCAGGATTTATGAACAGGGTAGCAGTCACACAATTTACACGATTTAGAAATTTCAGGGAGTACAGAGAAGACTCAGAGAACGGTAAAGTGGTTACAAAATTTGTCTGTCAGTAGTAGACTGCAGATGCAAAGTGAATATTAACAATTCACCAAATCAATCTCTGCTTTTCCCTATGAGAACCCAGATCCGGATAATCGGCTACTTTCAAAAGTTACTGTAAGATGCTTGTCAGGGGGAAAAAAAAGTCTCATTGTCTTAACAGGCATGGTTAATTAACCATTTCAACAAGTGGATATTTTTTGTGGGTTTTCTCTCAATAGCAGTTTTTTATAAAAAAATTATTCCACCTGCCACAAGGTCTGCTCTAGCTCAAGCAAGGATTCATTCAAAAGGCTTCCAGGGCCAGTACTAGCCCGTGAGGTAAAATTAATGACTAGTGTAGGTATCATAAAGGTTTCTAAACTAGTTGTCCTGTAGAATTTAACAGTACTCATGAATATAGTTCATGTCATTCTGGAAAGGCATCGTTTAAATTCAATAGTATCCGAATAAAATTGTGTAAGAGGCATTGCTTGTACTTGTGTTTAGAGCACATATGATTTTACTTGACAGAATATAGCCATGATCAGTAAGGGTCTTCTAAAACAAATGTATGTCAGTCTCATGTCTTTGCATGTACTTAAAATGAGAAGGGAACGCTAATCCCATTTTTCCATACATTCATCATTTCCTAGCTTGCCTTGCCCACGTACATACACTGAGATTATGATTTTCCTCAACATTTCCTCTCTGAAATGACTGAAATCTAATGACTGTTTGCATTTACCTTCTCAATGACTGTATTAGTCCACGTATATTATATTTTTCTTTTAAACCACTTTTAATTCAAAATCCTACTAATTATTTACATGGTGACAACTTTATTTTCCTATTAGCTGTGTGGCATTGATATCCTACAAGGATGTCTAGGAAGGACGTAGGTGATGTTTTGATTAATGTGAGATAGTCTCATTGATGAGTGAAAAGAAGTAAGTATGTTGTTCAAAAGATAGCAATTAAAAGACAAGTAATGCCATAAAGAATTGTAACAGCATTGGGGAGGTTTTCTTGTTCTCTAGAAACTCTGATCTTTTTGAAGAGTATTTACAAGACTTCTGGATAGCAGTAAGATTAAGTGCCTATAGCATCAAATATTTCAGTTCTGTGGATGGTGTATGTTACTCATGAGTAACATTCTTGTAAATTAGTCTTTGCCAGATGCTTTGTCTTGTGGCCTAAATTGCTGTAAAACCCATTAAGATATATTATGCACATAAAAGGGACAGAGTAGTTGCAGAATCACTGCTATAAGGGATTATGTGTTACTTGATTGTTATCCATTAAACAAAAAGAATTTCATCATCCCACTTGAATCTTATTTCAGATGCTTGCGTTTGAATCCATAATGAAGATTAAAGGCTATAGTCACAATCTGCCAACATAATTTCTCCTGTTTTGTATTATTATTCATTGAATACTGGATATTCCTTTGTGTTTGTGTGTACGTGAAAAGGTACCATGGAAGCTCTGCAGTATCTGCACCAATATTTTAAATCACACATATCTGGGCAAAAGGGCAGCTGTTACAGAAGGGAGTCCTTGACCATGCCTTGCCCCTCAGATGCTGTCCTTGCCCCTGCCCTCACCCATGTGCCTGTGCCATCATCTCCCCAGTGAACCACACCCCAGACTAAGCAAGACAAGAGCTTATTTATTAACA
Organism: Steatornis caripensis; assembly: GCA_013398225.1. Classification (NCBI taxonomy): domain Eukaryota; kingdom Metazoa; phylum Chordata; class Aves; order Caprimulgiformes; family Steatornithidae; genus Steatornis; species Steatornis caripensis. Next base: position 495,940 of record VZSC01017134.1, read on the forward strand.
GGTCAAAATGATGTCGTGTTTACTTTGAGATTCAAGGCTCCAGTTTGGCATATGTTGTATGTCCATCCCTATTTTGCAAGCACTTGATTGCAAGCTGGTGTAGGCTGGCCGTTTTTAGAAATTACTGGGACTTAGTTATTCTGTCAAGAGCTGAGTCAGGCAGTAACACTGCTAACCCTGGGCTTCTGTAACATAAAAGTGTAACCCAGCAACAATATGAGCTTAGCACATTCACCCAGGCTTTTTTTTTTTTTTTGACTTACACCATGTATTTATTTGTGTACTTGGTATAGATTGCAGTAACACAAAGACATTTAAAAAGTAATTTCCAAAAATATTTTCCAGCATGATTTCTGTGAATATCAGCTTTCTTCCCTGGGAATCCATGCTGTTTACTTCCTGTTATGTTATGTTTTGAGTCCTTGGTTCAGAGTTAAAAACCTCAACGAGCGTAGGAGAAAATGAGTGACTTTAACCTACCTTTGATCCATTTGCCTCAGTTTTCCTTCAACTGTTTTTTTTTCACTTGAAGATCTGCCGTTTCCTTCCTTAAAATCTTGGCATTGTTTACCTCTGAAGAATGTCTCTGGGAATTGACAGCATTTGCTTTTGCAGATATTTCAAAGTATCTTTTTTCATGTAAGCGGTCGCTGAACATTGCGCCAAACGTTTCTGAGTTGCCACCAGGTTGGCTGAGCTCCTGCAAGGGGCAATGTGGCTGAGGAGATGAAGGACTGGACCTTTTCAGGCTATTTCTGCTATGAGGCAGGTCACTTCTTTCAGTGAAAAAGAGCTTGTGAAAACTGACAGGGTCAGATTTAACTTGTTCTACAGACTCCCTATTTCTGTGGTGGTGGAGAACTGCATTTCCTTTTCTCTGATTCTTGAGCTCTCCTAAAACCAGTGTGGGGATCTCTGGCTTTAGCAGTTGGGACTGGGGTGCTTGGTTTCCTAGATAATTCAAGCGAAAAGGATTCAGCTTGACTAAAAGAGACGTGGTCAGATATCTGATCACATCACGATGGCAAAAGTGGCTGCTTTTTATTCCCTTTGTTCTCCTGAAACTACTGCTCTGCTTAGTCTGAAATGCAGGTGCTGTGTTCAGCATCCTGGCTCTGTGTACTGCCCTGTGGTGTGTTGAGGGAGGATGAAATCTTCCTTTGCCTTTCTCTGTGGTTCACTTTTCCGTGATTAAATTTTCCTTCTCTCTACATTTTTTAATAGAGAAATGGTAACTATACACTCACTGGAGTACCTGTGGAGCCAGGACCATAGGTCAGTGCCAGTGTCACACGTGTCCTTGGTAATGCAGCCTCAGCAGCAAGTGAGTACTGCCTGTGATGGTCTTGTGTCACTGTAAATGGCAAGAAAATGCTATGAAGAGAATGCAGATTGAACCACTTTCCTGTCTTTTCAGGTAGAAAGTGGATAATACTTCAGGGCTTTATTGTTATTCCATTTTTCTAAAAACAATATACTAGGAAATGTCTGTATCTGCTGTACCCCACCTCCTTTCAAATTTAGTCTCAGATCTCTGTTTCTTTGGAGAGACAATGAGAGAGTGGGGATTGGTTTTAATGTTAATTTATAATCCCAACATGGTTTCTTTTCAAACAGAAAATTACTCTTTATTCCAAGTGATGCTGAAATGCATGAGGGTTCAGAAAACCAGCTTCTATCTGGTTTAAGCTTGGAAACTGGAAAAATTTGGAGAAATGATGACTGCGTAGATTTCCTGATTTTTTTTTTTTTTGATGTAAGTCCCTTAGAAGATTAGATGTTGGAGTGATTTCATGCTGTGTAATATCATGTCATTGGCAGAGTGTCTTTGGTAATAGAATTCTGATTTTACGAAGTATGGCAGCTGCTAAATCAGACTGCGTGAAAAGCCAGGTTTTAAGTCTCGTAATTGTGACACTTCAATGAGAAGCTTAAAAACTCATGTTAAAGGTAGTGCAGCTGCCTAGAAGTGTCTCTCAAGCTACAAAGGCATAGGACAGAACTGCCAGTGGAGGAAAAATACCTTAGAAATAAAATCTCGTTACTTAGCATTTAAACCAACTATGTCTGTAAGCAGCAGGATAAGATCTTTCAGTCCCACATCAATAATTAGGAGGAAAAATTGGTCACAACTCTCTTTCATTTTGACTACCTATTAAAAATCTGCTTTACTGATACAAATGTAACCTTCTTTGACTAATCTTTTGTGGGCTTTTTACAAAAGTAAATTTTAAGTCAGTGTTTGAGTACTTTATGATAAGTTCCATTTTGGGGCAAAATATATTTTACTTCAACTGAATTTTTAGAAAGCTTGGCAAGACTACTGGACATGGACATAGATTACATATTTTTTCTAGGATTTTTCTCCCCAGTGAAGTTAATAGCACTTTTACTGAAACAGCAGTGAGATCATTAAAATTTTTCATTATTATTTTTTCATTACATGCTGATTTAAAAAGCAAATACAAGCTGTTATGAAAACAACTGCCAAAACCCCTCAAATCTGGGTTTTTCCCTTTAAAAAGTATTTTGCAAAGCTTGTGAATGAAGTGCCGAGGGTATCCATGCATATGCTGAGGATGGAGTGATTAGACAGAGATCCTGAATGTGGCTCCAGCTAGAAAGAGGGAAAGAAAATTTGACCGAGAAAAAGTTTGTTTCTACCATTTCAATGGAGATAGAGTTTATACACCTTCTCTTACAGAAAGAAAAGAAAAAAAAGCCACAAGCTGAATGTGACACGGTTTGAAACGTTATAGAGATGAAATAACTGTGGCACATATCTGGACAGTATTCATGGTAGATTCATGGTGGTGTCGAGGCTCTTTGTGTGTCTGGTAAGTCAGTCTGGCAGAAATGCCAGAACCTCCTATTTACATACCTAAAGCTTCTAAACTGTGCACATTTAGAGTGTATAATTTTGGATTCAGGTTTGGGTGTTTGCTCTTGAGGTAGGTATCAGTTATGGATCCCCAAGTCCTCAGCCTTCTGCTTTGTGCATACATAAACTCTCTGTCTCTCATTATCTAATGATGTGGGCTGAATTAGCATTGTTATGCCGATACTGTTCAGTTCCACATCACCTGTATTCATCAGCCCAGGCTGTTCAGTGCTCTGCTCCTGCTCGTGCTCCTGCTCGGGGCTCTGAGCTCAGCAGTGCTGCTCACGGCCAGGGCCCTACAAAGGGCGGTTGTGCTGGCAGCAGTACCTGTTTGCATCCTCCTGCTTTGAATTCAAAGAGGAAGCCTTGCAGACAAGAGGTGTAGAAGGCTGCCACACCTAGGAACACTGACACTGTTTTATTTTCATGTGATGGTTCTTGGGTTAAAGAAAGCAGTTCCGTGACTTTTTCTAGTGATGCATGACTTTTCCCTGAAGTTAGTTTTCTTTTTATTTTTTTATCATATCCTGCAGATGGTCGTATGGGCTTTCAAGAGGATGGTACGGGTGTTTTCTTATATTTATTCAGAGCATATGCACTGAGTCAGTTATTGCCCTACACAGCAAATGTATGTGACCGTACTTATTTTTACATTGCAGATAAACCCACTGAAATTATTAGGGCTGGTTGTTTATGTTGAAATCATTCATGAATCCTTGCAAGACTGGCACTAAAATATTTATGCAGTGGGTGGAGACAGAGCTTTTCTAGCATATAAAATAACGCTTGTAGAATGGTGGCATGCAACCTCTGCCCCTGCTTGAGCAGGCAAATTGAATAGGTAGGCAAAAATCTGAGACACAGAATATTTCTTCTGACTTTGTAAAAATGATGCTGACCATGGTAATAATAGTGTAGTTGCATCTTCTCACACAGGACTCTTCTCCTCTGTCCTGTACAGGTGATACATGGAAACGGGACAGAACGTGGGCAGTTTTCTCTTCAGGAGGTCTGATTGCTGTGGGGATCTGAGAACAAGTGCGTGCAGAGATACAGCAGCTTTGCGTGATAAATAAAAATGCTACTAAAACACTTGTGTTTCCTCTTTCCTCCAAGACTGCCCTTGCATTTCCATAATAATTTCTGAAGGACTCTGTTGGCTTAGTAGATGAACTTCTTGTACTCTTTTAAAGCCTTTCGAGCCCTTTGCCGGGAAGGCGGGATGAGAACTGAGGGAGACTGTGGTTCATTTGAGGTGCCCTCAATGGGCACTTACAATTAACAACTGAATGCATCAGTTGCTTTAAATAGCTTGACTACAGTCATTCATAAGAATAACAAAAGGCGGCGGACTGATTAACATTTGGTGGAGTTTGAATGTTGAACTTTTTTCAGATTTATGGGGTGAGTTAGGAAGTCTTTCTCTCTCCCCCACACACATCTGTTTACCAGTTGGGGATGGCTATTTAGGAAGAGTGACACAAGATTTGGCCCAAATCGCTCAGTCCAGTAAGCTTTTGACTGTTTTAACTGCTTTTATTTGTAACTGAATTATCAAAGTGAAATGAGCAGAAAGCAGCAGCAGTCTGGGTTTGGGCACTCGCTGGTAGCCCTTTCTGGGGAAAACCAGTTTAAAGGAACGGAACCATATTTACAGCTGTTGAGCTGTGGGACGTAGCGTTGAATAGAGCACAATGAAGGCAAATCTCAATTTTAGATGAGTTCATACAAGACAGAAAGGTTTAATTTAGTGGGAGGACGTGGATAACAAACTTGCCCTATTCACTTGCATTGCAGTCCTTGAATTAGATGAACTTCATGTGTGACTAAATATTCATGTATGAATGGCAACGGTCTGAAATCAGAATCCTTGCCCAAAATGTGACTACGTCTGATCACTCTCTGCAAATTTGAATTAAGTAGGAAACGGAGCCATGCACCTGGGGCGTGTACATGTTTACAAATCAAACCGAACATAAATAAATTAAAAAAAAGTTAAAAATTAGGTTTTGATGAGAGAGCTCTTTTTAACAAGGTCCGTGAACAATTTTGGGGATTGTGTTGCTACGTTACCTGCAGTGCCTCAGTTCATGAACTGAGGCAATTTTTGAGCAGTTATTTCAAATGAATGGATTAAATAAGCCTTAGGAAAGCAGAAGGCGTGGATTTAAATGCATAATGTAGGAGTTGTTGCTGTGAAATCTATAATTCAATCTTGGTTTATCATCCTAAACAAGAGGTGGATTTCTAGTGATGGATTGTCAGTTTTAAACTACACTGTATTTTTCTGTAATAGGCACAAGTAGATTCTTGTCAACTCAGCGTGCAATATGTTTCCACATAAATGTTTTTCCTCACAATATTCTGTACTGGTACCTGTAAGTTTTAAGAAGAGACCACGTTTTGTGAGGATATTTGCTTGCATCACCCATCATGAGTGGTGAAAGCACTGGAAGTAAAATGCTTTTACAATTAAAATGATCTAGTTCCAGTTGAAATCTTCCTTATTTATGCAGGACGGGAGCCTATTCATAATTTATTCAGTGATCTCTTTTTTTTTTTTTTTTTTTTTT
>VZSC01017134.1:501520-534743 GCA_013398225.1 Steatornis caripensis
TTTTTTTTTTTTTTTTTTTTTTTTTTTTGTACCTGAAGACAGGCCTTGCAAGTCAGAGGTTATAACCCTGGAAAAAGCAGCCAGTGATTACACCTGCCAGCATTTCCCTCTGGTCACTGGTACAATTACCCATCAAGGATAATTGACAACTAGCTAACAGGATAAGCTTTTGTTTGTTTGGGTTGGTTTTACGTGTTTGCCCCCTACTTAGTAAGGGGAAGTCTATTAACTGGTGAGGCTCCATCAGGAACATGCTCCTGGGCATGTAAGGACAGCACTTTAAGCAACCTGAAAGGGACAGGCATTTTTAAGGAGCCAGGGTAGAGGCAGAAATAAATGTCTTTCTCGTATTTTTCACGTTAAAATTCCCAAAGCGCTTGCTGCTGTAGCGATGCACATGCCTGGAGCTACCCCAAAGCAGCAGGCAGCCATACGTCCTCCACCTGAGCCGATTGTTCTCCCTCCACACAGGATGGGCTGAGATGGGTGCCAGGTTTTCTCAGGGGCCAGCTCAACAAGCCAACAGCTATGGTGTGTTTTCTTCCAAGGTGGCAACAGCAGTAGTGGTATTTCGTACAACGACACCATGGTGAGACAAGACGACACCCCCTAACCACTGCCTTGCTCTGAGGAGCATAGGCTCATGTATCCTGAGAGCTCACTGATGAAGAGGAGTATCCATCATCTTTTTTTCCTATAGAAGCGGTTTCTTCACAGCTTGTTTGGAGTAAGTAACATCCACTGCTGACGGTTGTCACAGTGAAGGCTGCAAGCCCTGAGGACAGAAAAAGGGATAAAGTCAGAGAGAGATATAATTCACAGCTCAGGGCACTCACTGGGACATGGGGAATCTGGAGAGACAGCTCCAGCATTACTGACTGGGTTTACAGTTTACATCCCATTGCTGACTGGTAATATGCTCTCCTCTGATTTGTCCTAGATCCTTGTCAGACAGAGGGAAAGGGAACATGGATCTTCCACTTCTAGAGGCCAGCAAACTATAAAATAGATCAGATTCATACCAATTTCTCTGAATGTCTGTCAACCTCTAAAGATTATACTGGACCCAGAATTACAAAGGAAAGGGACATCTTTCTCAATCCGAGAGTAGCGTGAGTTCGGTCTGTGTTCAGTGTTTGCTGATGGCTGACTCTAAGACCACCCTGTGATCAGCCTGTAGAAGTTTTTTACGTATTTTGCCAAATACTTGATTACCTTCATGCACTTTAACTTCCAGAGTGGTGGCTGGCACTGCAGTGGAAGTGTCTACATCCTTCATCTACCCCCAGCTGCATTCCTTTGAGTGTAGCAGAGCTCTCCATATCTACTTCAGGACTCTCCTAAGTGGCACATTTCTCCTGAACCTGTTCTCTAGTGCTTACGGTTTTGTTCCATTGTAATCTTTCCTACACAGCTAGATGTCTGTATCTCAAGGTACATTTAAATATCTGAAGGGATATTATTAACTCATATTATTTGTATTTAAAACATGCAAACCCATTAATCCAAATTACCTGCTGGTTTCCTGCTGAATTTGGTTTTCAGAACAAATCTCGTTACCTTTCAAAGAGCACAAAAATTGGGTTCTAAATAACTTCTGTTATAAAAAATTAAAACTATGAATAAGGATGTTTTAAACTCTTTAAACCATCTGCAGGCGGCCAGCTTACCTATTGTGCCTTTAATTTAAAAGGAATGCTAAAATGAATGGACTGAAAATTATGGTCCTTTTTGGAATACTAATCCACAATATTCACATATTTCTGACATTTTAAAATCCCCCAGACTCTCATTCCTCCAAGTTCCCGTTATGGCACTTGAGAGGACATTTTGTAGAAATGAAAGCTAGGAGGATCTCACCAGGGCTGCTCCCTGTGACTTTGAGAATCTCAAGTGATTTGGGGGTTCATTGGATTAAAATCAATGCTTCTTCCCTAAATATTAAGGGAGGTGATATGAACTGTTGTTCCATCAGGAATATGATAGTATTTTCTTTAACTGTTCTTTTTCTATGTCCTGATTCAAATCACCAGCGAAAGCAACATTTCTTCTACAGCCGACTCCTAAAACCAGAAAGACAAACATGGTTCTTTCAGATTTGGGTATCATCACCCGCTGTCAGTATTACCAATTATCAATTGTGTGTATATATATATATAAATAATCAATTATCAAATTATCAATATATTACCATTGAATTCAATTTCCAGTCCTACCAATGACACACCAACAAGAAAGAATTGCACCCCTTTCTTCTTGAGAGGGCACTGGGGAGCTGAGGAGTCAAAATGGGCACGCCTTCACGCCTTTCACTGGTGACAGACGAGATCTGGAGTTGTGAAGATGAAGACAAGTCAGGATCAGACTGTAGCCATAACCAGCTATCAGATAGTTGTAAAACACCTGGATAGCATTGTCTACAGGCCATAGAGTGAGAGTTTTCAGAAGAACTTGGGACCTTTATTTAAGGCCAGAATTTTCTCCATAGTTCCTTCTGCCATAGATGACTGTTGGCTACTGTGCTCTTCCTTATGTACCACGCAAAGCATGTTTTTTGTGAGAGTTTGGTATGGACAGAGCCTTTCTAAAAATTGATGCCTCTGAAATTACCCCTTGAAATATCTTTATTCATATGCAATAAATAATCCTTTTGGATAGTTAATATCAACTTCCCATATTCTACATCTAGTGTGTAGGTAGGCAAGGACCTTGGCTATACATTGGTCGCTTGGCCTCACTCTAAAGTAGCAGTCATAAGTTTGTATAACTGGTTTTCTCAGGAATCCAGGGTGTGCCATGAAATGAGAAAAGGGATTACACTATAATTCTACTGTTTACCTGTGAATGCATTTTGAGATGTATACTGTAGCATGCAACTAATGTTGGTCCTGAAACTGCTAGAAACTGCTGTTACATGCAGAAATCAGTTCTGAGAACGGTACAGTGGTATCAAGCCATCTCTGGCAGTTATGTTGGTCCTGTTTGGCTGAACTGAAGTATCTTGCTTAAAGAACAGCTTCCAAGTTGGAATAGAAATGTCTATATCTGCTCTGCTCTGAAGTTGCATAGATGTAAATGATGATCAAAATGAAAGGCAAACCAGACTCACTATTTTGGAACTCATTCTAAATATTAAGTTCAGTCAGTTGGAAATGTTCCTCATTTTACCCGTTTATTTCCATTGCAGACTTCTGCTGTCTGAAAAAACATTTTATTAGACCTTATCTTCATGACCCTCTCCACTCGTTCAGAAGGATGTGACTATACACAATTAACATTTTGATGCACTTCACTACACAATTGCTAGCCTTTATTTTCTTCCCATTAGAATCATTGGCTCGGTTTACAGATGGCTTGTTTTTTTGATCTGGTCTTTCCCGTTCATGTCACAACAGAATCCATGCAATAAACATTGTGTTGTGTGGAGGGGAATATCAATTATCAAATTGTGCCTACTTGCCCTAGCCAAACACGGAGGGGGTTTTGCTGTTTGGTCTGTCAGAAACAAAAATTTTGGAACTTGATGTTTTTAGGATTTAATTTTGTGAGCAATCCAGGTAATTAATGAACTTCACTTAGCTGTTGGTGTGGGTAGTCACTGTGTTAGCATACTTGAGTCCAAAAGAGACAGCTTGGCTTTGGGCTTTTTGGAGATTTTTTTTTGTTTTTGTTTTCTTGGGGGTTTTTTATTTTGTGGGTATTTTTGGGAGGGGGACAGTTTGGTTTGGGTTTTTTTCTTTATTGAATCAACCTTGTTTTGTACAGCAAAAAAAGCATAAAAAAAAGAAGTGTTTGAATTCTGCAGTACTTCATTGTGAAAAATGAATAGCATGAAAGAATAGTGCAGAAACCAGTGAACCTGAGGTAGGCTTGAACTTTCTAGGCTTCTTTTGTTGTGGATTTCTTTTCATTACCATGGAAGGCATCTTACTGTTGGCGTATGCTCCTGCAGTCATAATAACCACCCTGAACAGGCTCCATCACAGCACTTGGGTGGAGTCAGACCTTTGTTAACACTGGAAAGAAAATATTCGTAGAATTTCACAAGGATAAGAAATCTTCTTCCCAAGAGTGAGGAAACGCAGGAGGGGAGTGCCAGCCCTGGGAGATGCCTTGCATTGGGGCACAATTTATTTAGGGAGTTAGCAAAGGAGGGAGTTAGCCTTCTTCACAACTGCCACTCGACAAATCTTCTCCAGCTGTCTCCCTGTCCTGTTCTTTTCTTTGCAATTAGTTCAGAAAGGATGAGGAACATGGCAAATGTTCTCTCTTCATCATTCTGTAGCTCTTCTTCGAAGAGCAAGCAAAGCTAGGGGCTCAGATATTCTAGTACTTTGGAAAACAGTAACGCAATAGAGAGGAATAAATTTGTCCCGCCTGAAATCTTATTTCAAAACATGGCATGGTCCACCATTTTAGTAATTATGTCAAAATTATGATATTTTTCCTGGGGAAGAAGAAAACATCTGACAAATTAAGAAAACTGATAGTATAACATCTAATGTAAAATATTTTTTGTTTTCAGAAGTCCTATTCAAGCAAATATCAATACTTAATTCGGAACAGTGTGTCACATTCAGACCAGTTACACAGCTGGTGTGCATTTCAAGAGGAAAACACACAAAGTGGTTCAAATTTGTAAATCTTAGTAAAACTTGTGGTGGACATGAGCTGATTTTCAGTTTTTCCATAAAATAAGAGATGCACTATCACATGGTCTTGAATTTTTTGTTTGGAATGTTTCATTGCCAGAGGGAGGAAAAAAAAAGCTAGACAGCCTGTTCAATTAAAATAAATGGAAATTTTCCCAGTGACTTCAATGAAACCTAACATGGGCACAAGATCTGTGAAGATGACTAGAAATGATCTGTGGAGAATTTTAAGGCAAGCAGCTTTGAACAGAGTATGAAATAAACGGGAAGCCGGTGTAAGTGTCTGCCAGTGGGACTGTGATAAGCAAATGTGCAAACACTTCCTCTGATAGCACTGGAATTAGCTGCAATTAAGTATGATTTCGATGAGGGATTGCATTTCCAGTTCATCACAGCGAGAAACATTTGTGTAAAATGACAGCTGCAGCTAACTGTTTATGAGTCTCTGCGGGTGCTTCCTGAAGTTGGTGAGCTGGTTTATTTGTGTCTACAAAGCCAGTGGAAAATTCAAGCTTCCAACAATGGGAAGAAATTGGGACACACTAAAGCAAAGCCCAGTAGACTACAGTGCTGTCTTTACATTCAGAGCATGTTTTTCTGCCCTGGTGCACACAAGGTAGCCCTGAGGTTACGCAGATGTCTGCACCCTACCAGCCGTGACACCTACTCATGACCCATCTGTAACACTTGTTTGACTAAATCTTGGTGAGGGCTTTAGAAAACTAGAGGAACACCCCTAATGGAGGCATTTGATTTTTTTCAGTCCTGTTTTTGGCATGTATTGTTTTTGCCCCCCTGTTACAATGAATATAGAAAATGGCAGGTCAGGAGAGCAGTTTCTTAGCCACACACTTGAACGGCAATTTTTGCCAAAAATTAGTTTGAGAACAATAAGAAACTGAAAAGTGAGGAAGCATCAAAACCTCTGTGAGAAACAGAAAGAAGGAGGAAATGTGGAGGGCTGCAGACTGAAACATGGCAGCATCCCAAGCCATCATCTGTCTTGGGCAGATGTTGTTTGTAGGGCAATCCCTGACCTTGCTGATGTCTGTTTTGCTGTTGTTTTCAGAATTATACTCTGGTTCACTCAATGGAAAAATTAAGGATTTGACTGAAAGAGGTGAGTAGGTAGATGCTGGAGTATTTCTATGCACTATAAAGGTGGTATGCATGGTAAATATGGTACTAAAAGAACAAGATTTTAATATTTTTTCTCTGTGGCTTTTTTCCTTCGCTTTCATCCCTATTTTCTATTATTTTGGTGTAGGTGGGATGGTGTTTTCCCTCACTGATTTAAAAACTGCATGTTTGTGTGTTTCTGCTTATGCAGTGTTTAACTTAGGGGATAGTTTGGATCCCTTAAGGAATTCCCTAAAAAGGGACCTTAATTAATGTTACCAGCTGTATGGAAATGTGTCAGCCCGGGCAATGTATGGGAATGATGCTGAATGATGGCAACATTTTCCTCATCCTGAGCATCATAATTCTTGATCTTTCCTATTTTCAGCACATGGAGGTGCTGAGCCTGTCTCATAATGTAGCTACATGGTAATGCATTTGCTTGCCCACGTAAGTTATAGCTGTACCAGTCATTTTCTCAGTAATTGTGTTTTAGGAAAAGGTGAAGAAGTACATGCATTTAATAACGGCTCTAGACCAGAAGCATGGTGATCATCAAAGGTGCCCTGATTTTTAGAAAGCCTTACAGAAAGTAACTGAGCCATGGCATTCGCAGTTAGAATTCCATAGAAACGAAAGCAGTTGAAATATGTAGTATGAATATGTCCAGGACTAGCTGTACAGTGCTACTGGCAGGATGGCTTATAAGCGTAGGTGAGTAATAGCAGGGGAAGCTTGCCCAGCCGCTGTAACTGATATCTGCCCTCAAGGTACTTGTCAGAAAATACTGTCAGCTGGTTACACTTTGCAATGACAGGATTTGTCTCCATTCCCCCAGATAATGTGCCTGTGTGTGGGCACGTGCGTGTGCGTGTTTTTAAACAGGATGGAGAGTATTTTATTTTGTCTCACAAGTGATAATTTGGTTCATTGTTTTGGTTTTTTTGGAAGAAGATTGCAACAGGAACGGTGTTGGCTTAGTCCAGGCTAAGCCTCCAGATGTTGGGTATTTTGGAGCTCAGCTGTGACCATGCAGTGGTTGAGTTTCGGTTTGAATGAACCTGCTGACACCAGGTGATCTTTTAATGTCCTGTGGTACCATCAGCTCTTCACTCTATCTCTGCTGCTGAGACACACTTTTTCACGCGTGGTGGTGCTTTTATTCACACGTGGCTTTCTTGTTGAGAATGTTTGCTGTTTTCTACCTCCTGTCTTTCTCTGACAGCTGACTCACTAATCCTTTCTTTTTCTTTGCCTTTCCTAGCTATAGCAGTGCCTTTCACTTTGCTTCTGTTATATTACAGAGGTGGGCTCTGCTGCCACTGTCAATTAAACAGGGATTGATGCAGACTTCCCTTATCATTAGGCTGTACGTTTTCACGTGTGGAGAATTTGTGTTTTTATTTTGGCATTAATGCTTCTGCAGTCCAAACTGTTCCAAAGGTGGAGACCAGACTTATTGCAGTCCTAGCTTTGTAGAAGTTTACATAAACTTAATTCTATGTGCCACAGAACTCCTAAGGAAGTCTGAGATTGGGTATGTATGTCACATATACATGTGTCCACATGTAAACGTGCATGTGCGTACCAGCAAAAGCCTTCGTGTGGGTGCAGTTATTCTTTAGTAGAATTTATGTAATTTGGGCAGCTAAAGCTACCTAAACTGAAGTTTGCCGGGATGAGCCATGTTTCTGCTAGGAAGGCCTTTTAGGATGTTTTTCTTAGTTTAGACAGCACTTACATAGAAATGATGAGTTAATACAATCACCAGAATTTCATGCATTTGTGCACATGATTTAATCTACAATTTATGGTCTGATGCCAATCCTGCAGCAGCTACAGACGGTGAGAAAACTTCTGTTTCTACCTTTGACAAGTTTGGGAATTGCTCAGTGCTTCTCTTTTGTAACTCACCAGTGTGAAAACCACTGGGGAAGGTTTTGTCTACAAATAGCTGGAGAGCAATGCGTTTGCTGCGTGGTGGCTCTCAGCGGTGGCTCTTAGTTCACCTCTGCAGGAAGGGGGAAAACCAAACCTTGCACTCTGGACGGCTCATCCGCAGAGATAGAGTGTTTGCATGAGTTACTGGAAAGCTCTTATAATGTGCGAGGGTCATGGAGGGTCCTCAGTGGAGATGTTCAGGAGCATTATAACAAAATGCCTTTCAGGGATGCCTAATTAGGAACTCGATCCTGCTGCTTTTATTCAGTGAAATTAGTCAAGTAAGAGCTTCAAGATTTAACTTTCTTGCTTTCCAGTGACAATATAATTGTATGTGTGTTTTGGCACGAGATCCATGGAGTGACAATCAAAACAGCAACATCTTTCCTAGACTGAGAATATCTGTATTTTGACAATAATAATAATAATAATAAAACCCAAACCACAAAAGTAATAAATGCTGTGGTTAAAAAACCCACATATTTTTTGACAAATCTCTTTACCTAAGCTATGCAAGGTAGCTCTTTCCTGAGAGGTACTCAGCATGAACCCCTTGTCAGGAAACTGATTTTTCTCAGGAAATGATGATTGCCTTTTGAAAACTGCCTTTTCAGAGTGAGGCCACCCATTAAAATCAGCAAGCTGGCACCGTAATTTCAGTGCAAGACATGCACGCCTTACTTCTCAGAGATGTATCACTTGCTCTTCCTCAGAAAGGTGACACCCTGGCAGGTTGTACCTGCCTCGGAGCAAAGTGGAGGTGCATGGACCATGCTTCTGGGACCATCTTGTACGCTACTTTCCTAAGGCAGGATAAATTACATGTCTGGCTGATAGGGTTGCGTCTGCCTACCGACAGGAAAAAGGTGCAGTGGCCACTTTCTCCAGAAGATGGATGTTACATATTTATGCCATTCCTTTTGAACTGGTGATATTGTGTAGGAAATCATGTTCAGAGCCAATGTTCCTCATAATGAAGTTTAGAGACAAAGATCTGGGTATCTTGTGGAGAATATTATCAGCCTTTCTTGGAGGGAGAGCACACTGCACATCTTTCTTACAGCACTATTTCCACGGTTGCTGCTCAATATCACTCCCCATGAAATGTACCAGTTTTGTCCAAGGCTGCTGAGAAGTTTATGGCAAAACCCCCCAAACCATAACATCTCATCGTCTAGGGATGAGAACAGGTTGAGTGTTTGCTGTATAAAATCACAGCACCTACATAAACTCAGCTTTTACCAGTGCAATACTTTTTGATTTGCTTATCATGAGATTAATATGAAAATGCTTTTAGAGAGGGAAGATCAGCTGGTTCTCAAAGCCTGAGCATTTGACAGTACAACAATTTTTACTGGTTAGCTTTAGGCTACCTGTATTTTTTCTTGACAATTTATATGCTACGCAACCCAAAGTATGTGATATAATCTGTTTGTAGATTCACGGACAGAATGAAAAGTTGACTTCAAACTGTATCTCAGGGCTTCACAGAAGGATGCTTGCTCTGGTCTGGTGCAATGTGTTTATTAGCCGATTTGACCTGTAAAACTCCTGGTTAAAAGAGGTAATCATTACTTAAATTCCAGTTTCAGTGTTATTATTTCTAATGCTATTATTTGATGCATAATATTATTCTTACTTTAGACAGTCAGCAATCCTAAATACCAATGTCACATCTGAGCATGAAATGTTAACACGCAAGCTACCTAAATTTGGCACTGAATATGTATGCTTAAAACAAAACTCTTTGATACTTGTGATACTCATTACTCTTAGCTCTAAAATCCCCAACTGTTTAAAAGACAGAGTTCATTAAGTTAATTACAATTTCTTGATGGCAAATCATCTTGTTGGCAAAGTCAGTCTCTATAGGAAACCTTAACAGCTGAAATGTAATCAGATGCTGCTACAGAAAGTGGTTTAAAAATGGAAAGTGATTGAAATTATCTCATTTTGAAACTCAGGGCAGACAGTGTGTGCCAATCCTGGATTCTCTGTGTCTTTCCTTTGTCAAAAAATTGATTTTTGTGTATTGTTTTTAAGTCAGCTGGTACAATAGGTAATTCATCATCACTGTGAGATACAAACTCAAGCAGTCTCCAAAAATAATTGAATTTTGCAGAAATTCTCTAAGGGGGTGAAAAATCCATAACAGCCATTAAATTCTGCTCTTTGTAGAGGGCATCTGAAATATTACAATTATGATCAAGTAGAAGCAAGCTCTTTAATTTTAATTGCTGAATCTAGCAGGAATAACTTGGTGTTTTGTTATGCTGTTCTACTGTTTCAATGTAATTTGTACGAAAAGATGCGATAACACATATCGGAAGATGTCATTTACAGTGGGAGGGGAAAGCTGTTTAGGAATCGCAATCTGACAAATGCAAGAGTTTTCAGTCTTGATCTGGAGCTATGCTCATATCTGCATCCGAATGGGAGAACAGCTTGTTGCTACATAAATTAGGAAGTGTTTGGTGACTGCCCTATTATTCCGTTTCTGTGGGATCTGTCATTTTTAGAGCATCTTCAGATCGCCTTTAAATAGTGCCTGCCCAGGTGTGGTGCTCCAGATCAACTCCTTCACTACACAACTTCAGGCCATGTGAATGAGTAATATTCATCTTGTAAAACCCATCTGCTCTTGGGAACATCATGCTATAGGAATGGCACAAAGACCACAAGTAGGATCTGGGTTTGAGCTCTTTATCAAGTAGATATTTCAAGAATAGAGCAAGTATTGTGGAAGAAACTTTCCAAAACACAAGAGGGAATTAGGACTGCATCTCCCAGGGGTTTTGTTCCCTTCCTGGTAGCTGTAGGATTTGACTTGCTCACCATCTTCTAAGATGGATCAAGATTCTTATTAATGCCAGGGTGCATAAGTAAGACTGCAGGTCTAGTGGTCATACACTGAACACTTGCTGTCCAGGAGAAATATAACAAGATCTTGCACTCCTTGCTTGTAAAGAGCTCATAAAGATTAGGAAATGGACCTGTGTTTTTGTAAATGGACTTACATTGGCATGGGTTAAATGTGAAAGTAAAATATACTGCAAAGTAAATAGATGCTGCGATAATTTATTACAAGCAAGGGGTTTTTTTCTATATGTGTAATAGTGTGCTGTAAAGTAATAGATCATATCAGATGAAGCCATAACATGACAAGATGGATCATTTACTATATTGAATTATGCTGTTCTGTGTACTGCTGTTATCCAAAGTATATTAAAAAAAAAGTATCAGACAGTGTATTTTTTCCAATCACCCTCGAATGCTTAGATCTGGCTTAGTAAATCTACTGCATCATTAGCTTCTGCCTGAATTCAGCTTTTAGAACGGTTTACAGTTCTGAAACCATTTCATTGTAAATTGTCATCTTATTGGTGTTTCTTAGTAAAATAATCATTTGGGAACAAAGGAAAGAAGCGACCATGCTGTTTAATAGGATCTGTACCCAGATCTAGCAGGAAAATGATGTTGTTTCAGTTTACGTACAAAGACACAATTTTGTGTTGTTATCAAGACACTTCCCCTGACTGCTGTTGGGTTTTCTTTCTGTCACCTCTCAAAGAGGGAGAAAACCAAAACTGTGTGTGGGGCAGGGTGGTGGCACGATGTAGCAGCACTGCAGTGGGGTGTCTACCCTGTGCCAAGACCTGCCCCAGCTGGAGGACGAGCAGTCCCTTCTGTCATCCTCTGACCACGCTCCATGCTTATTTCTTAGTGTAAACACATTTTAAAAGTGATGAAGACAAGGGCACAATACTCTGCTTATACTCAGTTGCTTGGGATAACCTAACAAACCCAGCCACATCCATAACCTCACTGCTCAGGGTACAAGGCATGGGCTGTCCCAGACTCATGAGTACATGGCATTATTTGAATGTTTCTGATCACGCCCCTTATAGCAGCAGTCTGGAGATTAATGTGATCTGCCTTGCAATATGTTCTCTTTCTGGTCCCATGGCAGTAAAAGACAGCTTTAAGTCTTTGTAACATATGAAGGTATTTATCCATATTTTTTCTTTCCTGGGCTGAAATAGAGCAAGCAGGTTGCTCCAGATCTTTTGAAAGCACACAAAATGGAGTTCTTAATTTACTTCCTCTGCACAGCTCAAGCCAGGATCAGAGGCAGCTAAGTGTCTGCATAAAACTTCAAGGACACCTTAGGTTTTTTTGGTTTTACAAAAGTTAAGTAAAAAAAGTCTGGGACAAGACATGGAGAGGGAATGTTGTTGCGCTGCTCAGGGGGATTTCTAATGCCGACAGAGCCCCTGAGAGATCAGGAAAGGTTTCACTGGGTCAGTGAGTACTGTTGCTCACTCGCAGCTGAATCGATGTGTCCCTGATGCCTCCTGACAAGTACATGTATGCACTGTGAGTCAGTGATTCCCGTTGTGTCCTATACCTTTTTCTTCCCTGTACGTATGGACAGACCCTTCTCACTGAGCTGGGTGATGACTGAGCACACTTGCCAGGTGGGAAGGAGGCTAAGAGGAGAGGAAAAGAAGACAAGCTGAATGTTTGGGGGTGTCTCAGGTGGCAGCTGCAGCCAAGGGAATTGAGAAGAAATAGGGAGGTTTGAGAATTTTATTAAAATTCTAAGAAAAGAAAAATAAAATTTTCAGAAAAGTCTGAAGTAAGCAAACCCCTTAGAAGTAATGAATTCAGGTGTAATGGTAACTCCTTTCGTCTATACGGTATACAGCCTTCTCCCACCATTGTCATCAATGACCTTGCTCCTGGTTGCCCTTCAGTATTGCTTGTGTCTTGAGACACGCACTCACTCCCTCACACCTATGCACATTTCAAGCTTAGCACTGTCAGCAGAGCTATGTCTTTTACCACCTAACAATTGCAAGGGAGTTGAAATATAATTAGTTCAAAGAGAGTAGTAAGGGAGAAAAAAGCTAGAGAAATGTCTTCATGGGTCTAACTCAGCGTTCATTAGAAAGCAGAATGTCTTCTGTTAATATCAGTAGCCCCAGATCAGCCTCTTCTTTTCCCTTCTCCTCATTCTCTTCTCTCCTGATTCTTATAGAAACAAGTTGATGGGTTTTGTAAAGGCTTGTGTTAATTCCTTGCAAGGTTCGGATCTCTACCCTTGCCCCTCCTTGGCTTGCACTTCCCCCCAAGGCTGGACCCCAAGGAAGGCACTTAGGTCAGCGAAGCAGGAGCTGCTGCTCTTGCAGTAATTCACCTTAGCCTGGAAAGGGGCTGTCAATGCCCTGAGAGAGCTGGCACAAATGGAACCTGGTCAAGATGCAAATTTTAGAAATGAGGGATGGAAAGAGTTTTCTAACGGGTAACATTTGATTTGGGTTGTTGGTCACATCTGACTTTGCAAGAATTTTTCACGCCGCTAGTCTCTGATTCTGGGTGTCCTTTTAACTGATGGGCTGATTTAAGGCCAGGTTGCGTTAGCACCTTCTCGTCTCCGTAATCACCTTTGGTAACATTTAGCTGAGACATGTTGCTACTAATCTGTGCTTGGATGTCACTGATACCCGAGGCCAGGGCTTTCGAGCTGAGTATTGCTGTCACCAGCATAGAGACGATGCCACAGTGGATGGTTGTGGCTATCCTAACAGTTTGCTTTAAACAGTGGAGTTTCTAGTGTGCAAACCAGACTGCTGAGTTGGGTGTTTTTTCCACAACCCACTGAAAACTGCAAGTACTAGCTGTCAGAATATGCCACAATATTTAATTTAATTTAAATCTAGACTTATTTTTATGGTAGCTAAGACAATGTTTACTGAGTTTAATATTAGCTTCCCAACCTTTCCCTAATAATGACTCTCGGTGCTCTTTTGGAGCGACTGTCACAAAGGGAGGTTCACTGAGTTGCCATCCTTGCTGACCCTGCTAGGAGAAAGGGAAGAGTGAGTGCTGGTAATACCGTTGATTTTATGAAGTGGAAATATCTTTATTCACACAGGGCACCATGATCATAAATTTTAGGCAGTGTTGATGGGGGAGATGAGCTGACTTAGTAACCTGAAGGTAGAAAGCACTGCATACTTCTAGCTATCCAATACGCAGCTGAGCTTGGCTTTAAGACAATGAAACTTTTCTCTCTATTAAAGCTTTGAGCTCTTATTTTTAGCATTTTCCAAATTTCTTGATGATTGCCTTGCCCTTTGTTTTCCTGCTGCTTCTGTCTTACAGCATTTTGTATTTCTGAGATACATTATGAGGCGGGATTGTCTTCCACTGAAGAATTATCTACTAGCCAATGTTGAAAGAAGGATATAGGATTTCATGGACCAGTGAACTAATACGATGTGAAATCCTATTTTCCTGTCTTCCAAGTGTCTACAGAATTCCAAGTTAATGTACTTTACATTATATGGTTGCCACCTGTTTATAGTATCAGTAGTTTGAATATTTAAGCATTACACACTCAGTTTCCTACCAGTTTGTGTGTATTTCAAGAACGGTTTCTCCTAGTGTTTCCACATTTAATTTTTTTTCCTCTTTCTCTCCAAAATGAGTATCGTGGCCTAGCATGATTACATTTAAATTTTCACTTAAAAATCATATAGTTCACAGAACAGATTTAATTGATCACGCTCTTACCTGTAAATCAACATAGCAACATTAATTCTAACAAGATTTTTCACCAGCCGAGGATCTGGTTCTATGTATTTTTATGTTATTCTCAAAGCCCAGAAGAGCACATCTTCAGAAACTATCTTTGAAGCTGGTTCACTTTTAGCAGTTCAAAATCGTGTTTCATTATTATATGCACATTTGAGACACATCATAAATCTCACATAAACAGGCTATAGTTTTAGTGCATACATTTAAATATATGATGATCCAAGGGCCTATTGCATGCTGGTGCACAGACGTGTGGGTGGGTGTAAACACATCGACTCATAAGGGGTCGTTGGATCATTTCTGCATCTGGACTAATAAATGGCAACTGCAGTTAATGGAGAACAATGAATCTTGGAACAAAGGGAAAAAATAGCGCATCTGCTAAAAGGAAAGATGTGTCGAATACTGATTAGGAAAGAGATCTGGGAGTTGTTGTAGAAAATCTCTAAAGCATTCAGCTTTATGTGCAACTGCAGCGAAAAGGGCGAGCAGAGCACTGGCTTGTATTGCTAGAGGAAGGCAATATAAATCAAAGCAGCTGGCTTTGTTACTATCAGGCTTTGTCTTGACATCACCCGAAGAACTGAACTTTATTTGCTATTGGTCACTACAGCTTCAGAAGAATGTGATTTTTACTGGAGGGGATTTTCTGTATAGCAAACTAAATTACCATTTTCTGCATTTTAAGATAACGCAGAGGAAGAAACGGAAAAGATCATCTCATTAAGAAGTAAAGCATATACTCTCATTGCTGCAATTGTTTGTTGCCAGCAAAGAACCGTCTACAACTTGACCTGAGTTTCAATTTTAGATAAAAGGATGCAGAAATATTACCTGAAATGTGGTGAATTTAGATTGAAAAATAAATGTTATGTTGAAAATTTAATTTCATGACAGCTCTAAAGCGATGTGAGTTATCACTACAAAGACAGCACATGACAGAGAAAAACATAACTGCTAGTGAATGAAAAGCACAGACATAACAAGCCCAGTGTTCTTATCTGCTTATGAGCATTTGAATTTTGTTATGTTTTAATTTTACAAGATTTTCACAAAGACGAAGGAGGCATTAAGCTTAAAAAAAAAAGAAATACAAAACTTATAGCAGAGCCCATTGCAGCTTTTATGGGCTGTTCTCTGTCAGCATTGCCACAGCAGTTCCCTGCATACAGAAGTTGACGATTCAGCCATAAATAATCACAGTTAGTTGGAAATCTGGTATGCAAAATTCTAGCTAGAATACAGCCATAGAGTCGGTAAAAATATATGTAAATGAGGTATTTTAAACAACAACAGAAATTTGCCACTCTTGTTGCAGTCAATGGGAATATCTGAACCTAAGAAATATTTTTATTGGACTTGGAAAAAAAAAGATTAAAACATTTATCTACTTTTCCTCTTTATACACTTGGAACTTGAAATCCCTCCCATGGGATTGTTAAAGATGACTTTCCTCAAAGGCTTTTCCAGATTCAGCAGGGAAAAAATAAAGGCATATCAGGTACAGCATCTCTGAGCACCCTTCATGGTTGTGGTGTGTTTGCAGTGAAGCCAGGAGAAGCGTGGCAGCTGTGTTTTGCTCCCTGCTCCCTGGTTAACGTTTCCTGCACTTCAAATGCTGTCAGAACAACTTTATATCACCACAAATTCCCAACATCCTCATGAAGAGGGGCTAGGGCTTTTAGGACCATGATGTTTCTGAACATAAAACTATCCCCAATCAAAAGGGACAAGAGAAAAAAAGACTTTTTACATAGTGAAGTCATTTTGTCCTTGTTAATAACATGTTTTGGGTCCCTTTCTCTGCAGATTTTGGAGCTGGATGAGCACACACTTGGCTTGAGTGTGCAGCCAGCTACGCAAGCAGTCCTGTGTTCATGCGTCTTAGCTATGTGCCATAGCTGTACTTCTTGATCTTGGCATTTTTCCTGTGAAAATCTCATGCAGTCCAGTGGATAGGAGGCTGGATCTGGGGTAATTTGATCATTTTTCCAGCTCTCTCACTGTTTTGCTGTTTCAGTAATACTAGTTCTCTACCTGCATAGTAACCAGTCTAACTTTGAGCAAATTGTTTTACTTCCCCATACCCCAAAGTAAACATTTGTAAAATTTATATTTACTTACTTTAGAAAGTGCTCTTGTGCCTCTGATGAGGAACACTGTGCAAAAGCCAGGATTTGTAGATACTAGGCATGTAGATAGGAACCATCTCTTACAATAAAGGCTGCATGTAGTTCTAATTGCAAACCGTATAAGCACACTTGTGATGGAAGGCTTTCTATAGTGCAGGAGTGGACAGTATAAAATACCAGGTGGTTCAACTGGACAGAAAGTCCATCATTCTTGTCTTCAGGGCTACGAGCAGAAGTTCACTCACTTCCTAATCTCATTCCATTCTGATCTGAAAAGAATTCAGAAGTAATATTTGCAAGCTGTGATTACCTGTCAGATGAAGCGAGGTGATGATAGTTACGAAAGATACCTTCTTATCTTTTCCATTAGCTGTGCCCAGTTCAGGATGGGTGATGTTCACCTTCGCTGTTATGCCTGTGAGAACACGATGCAAACTGATAAACCAGCTCTAATCTTGGAAAACTGTTTCAGTCCCTTGAGCCTTGTGCAGTGCAGCAGATCCTCAGGTAGTCCAATACCAGTTGAACACCAATGACTCCGGTGTAGTCTTCCAGACTCATTCCTTTCTCGTTTGCTGCCCTTCCTCTTGTGTGTCTTATCTAATCCTTACTTTGTTGAAACTACTTTTTTAAGCTTATATTTCTGCATCCCTGATGGGCTTCCAGGGTGCTTCAGATGCTGCTGCTCATCAACATAGTCCTCTTAGCACCATGACCTGCTATGAACAGTGCTAAACTCTTTTCCTCAATGTATTTATGCACTTCCTAAGATACAGATGCAGGAATAGATTGAACACCAATGTAGATGGCAATATGTATGCTTCTTCATAAGGATTCATAGAATGGTGGCTTCAGCAAAGCATAGGAGGTGCTTCCTGCAACATTTTAGCACCTGAAAGGTTATATTTTCTCTATCAGACCAGTGTAGTTTCCCAAGGATGTAACCAACTTGTCAGCAGGCAATGTCACTCTAGCAGACAGATGTGAGAGCAGGTAGAAAAGGAAAAGTTTGTATCAAGTGTATTTACTGTCGGTGGATTCCCTGCTGGGAATTTCTCAGCATGTGCCACCCGCAGTTCAAGGGGGTATGGCACTACTAATGCCACTCAGAAGCACATCTACTGTCCAGAGTCAAAATCAGCCTTTCACGGCCCCGACAACAGTCTGGGACCCTAGACCATATCTGTACAAAATATAAGGATACACAGCCTTCTCAATAGGACACTTCTCACCTTTCTGACTGTCCATCCCGTGTCTCAGTTTCTAGATCAGATGTATTATTTTGCAGATATAGTCCACTTGAAGGCAAACAACAAGAATAAATTAGAGAGAAATGTGGTGTGAGCTGAACAGTTTTCACTTTAACAGTATCTTAATAATCAGGAAAGTCACCCATGTATAGTAATGATAAATTGCTTTGCTACAGGGTAATATAAACTTTAACAATTATAATAAATATTTCTACTTGGCCAAGAAAACTGAAATACTGGAAACTGTTTCAGTATGTGCATCAGAATGAATGAATATGAAAAACTGGTGAATATTTTAAAAATAGCATATGTTTTTGTAAATTAAATCTCAACCTGTCTTTATAGAAACAGGAATTTGGGGCACTGATGTGTTTATGGTCTAGCTGAAATTGAAGTGATTTTGGTCTCACACAGCTACAAAACTCAGATTTATTTCTTTTCATATTGCTGTTAAGCACAATGGGATTAAAACATTCAACGTTATTTAAAAGAAACGTGTCTGTCTCAGATTTTTAAGCTAGGCATTTGTTTGTAGTAAAGACTATGTTGTTCAGTAAATAAAAACACTTTTTTTTCATAGGACGGCTCCTTTTCTGAGAGTTACAGATGTGATCCATACCAAAGGCAGTATACATCAGCAATATTGAGGCAGAATTAGATTTTTATAACAGGCCTGCAAAGTCAGTTTCCCATTTCCCATCAACAGCCAAAGGATGAGGGAATTAATATCATGGGACCATGAGCCAGGAATAGCTTGTCTGTATGAAAATACAGGTTTTAAAAATAGTAAAAGGTAATAACTTTATTAGGCCCTTTTATCACATTTGTGATTGGTGGAAAGTTAACAGCGACCAGAGAGGAGAGCTTTGCACCTCTTGAAAACTGGAGTTTCAAGCTTTCTTCAAGCTTTGTTTTCAGTGCTGGTGATACCCAGACTGTCACTCAATCTGTAGAGAACATTTTTGAACTTTATTTAATTTTCTTTCCAAAGTTATTATATTTCTCTCCCACTAAGAAATGTCTAACTTGAGTCAGAGCATCCAGCTGCAATAGCCTGTGTTTCATCTGTCTTTTTTCCCCATGGATATTGTCAGTCAGTTCAATCTGAGCAATCCTTTGTATCAGATGTATTTTATCCTGGCTTTCCCAATATTTGAAAGAAATATATAGTTTCTAATATGGCTTTAGTATAAATGCCTGCGCGTTCCTGCATATCTCTCTGTGTGTGTTTCCAAATTGTTTTTCTTTCTACTGAGTTGTACTGATTTTTCCTGTGCATCTTTGTTGGTTTTGTTTGTGCTAGGAGTGGTAGATGCAGGGAAAGTTAGACTGCTTTCCAATTTCTGCTTCTATTTTTATTTCTTCATTGCCTTTCTCCTTCTTTCTCTTTGCTTCCAAGTATGTCTCAACAGGAGTGAAAAGGCATTGCTGAGGTTAGATGTCACCGGTATTTACACTTCCTCTGCGAGGGACAAATGTCATGGAAACACGTGCAGAATAATCTTCTGACAACACCATAATCCCTATTGTGCCAGATCATTGCAAGGTCAAATTACAACAAAGAACGTATATAATTTCCAAATCTAGCCCTGGAGAAGAGCGGCATAATTCAGCCTAACCTTACTACACCAAAAGCTGGAAACTTGAAGTTGATCTTTTAATCTTCAGACTGTAAGTTTGAAATAAGATCTTGCCAATTGTCTCCTCCAATTTTGTTTTGTATTTCTTTCTGTATCCCCTGATGTATGGGTGTAACCTCTGGAGGTGCGATTCATGCCAGGAAGAAAGCAGCATTCTGTCTTTGCACCAAATAAAGGGAGGTTGTTGTGCTACAGGAGGGTTTTGAATATTGCTCCGTTTTGGTTCGCTACACTGTCTTGTCTTGACTTTTAAACTCTGATGAATAATTTCATTCGTTTCTGATTTGTGTAAATACTGTGGGCAAAAATTATTTTCTGAGACACAGCAGCTTTCTAATTCCTGTGTGGCTGCTGTGTGGGTTTATAGCAGACATTTCAAAACACAGGCACTGAGATCTCAGTGGATAAAAATAAAATAAGGTTTATATGCTGAGGTGAACTACCTGAATGAAATGGCACTGCAGCCATGAGCACAGGCTGTCTGCATTGCCTCCCTTTTTATAACTGTTTTGGGTAGGCAGTGCTCAATACCTTTTGTAACTCAACTTATGTGTATGAAGGAGGATATTCAGGAGTCTAATATAAAAATAAAGATGATTACATGAAACACTGCAACCCACTCAATCCTTTATTTTGTAATAGTACACATAGACGTGAAGCTTGATTGTCAGGGATGCTCAAGAGGTACTTAGAGCAGCTATAAAATTGCCTATGCATGTCATTGATGCAATTGGGATCAAACGAGCTCCCAGTTCATCTCTGGGCAGCCTGAAGGTGGCTGCACAATGAGCCATCATCTCAGGCAGTTGATCCTGCCAGGTGTGGGCAAATTTTGGTGCCTGCTTCTATCCCTGTCCCCTCAACCCACAGAGGTTGCCCAGCTCTCTCCTGCTGAATGCCTTGTGAGTGGTGGTGGGTAAACCCAATGGTCACATATAGATGAATTTTGGTTTAATTTTGGTTTGTGAGCCTACAGTAGGATAAGGAGGATTTACTAAGAACGAAAAATTTAGCATTTTGTTAGGACAATGAAATTACCTTAGGAAGTACTCACCTTGTATAAAACAGAGGAATTTCTGTATTTTCTCTTAGACAAGCTATTGAAGTCACTGCTCGGAATGTCCTGGTGGAAGGAAGGCAGGGTGATACACTGCTTGCTCTAGAAAGGGCCTGTTAAGAGTTTTATAACTGTTTTTCTGCTTGAAGCGGCCATTTTGTTAATATTGCTGGCATAAATACTGCTGGTATTCTTGCTTGGCATAGCATAAGCATGTCCTAATAGGGCAGTAACAGGTTCCTACAAGAAGGAATTTGCAGTGACCACCACCCGTGTTGGGAACAACTCAAGTCCCTTCTCCTCTATTTGCACAGGGGAATCATGTAGGCAGTGGGGAGTAATTAGGATTGATTTCTGCTGTCTCTGTTGCACGCATGGATTCTCCTATAATTGAGAGAGATTTTGCTGATAGAATTGAGCTGATTAGCCTGAACAAAGTAATGTTGCATCCACATGCATCCTGCCTTCACGTAATTATAATTGTTCGTCTTCCAAGAACAACTGAGAGCAGAATACTGTGAAATAAAGGATTCTATAGATTCATAGTAGGAGATGGTTCCTTCTCCAAAGTACTTTGAGTCTAAATGGAAAATTAAAAGGTAAGAATGGCAAGCGACAAAGAATGAGGTGAAGTAGTTTGCTGAGATTATATGGCAGGACAGTGACTACACTGGGTAGAACAGACATGTCTGGGGTCTCTGATCCTGCATTTTATCCACTGGATCACATCCAATGTCTTTTCAAGCCACTGTAATACAGGCACCTTTTCATTTTATTTATTTTTAAAATATGCTCTGTGCCTTTAAAAGCAAAAATTAATCTACTGGCTTGTAAAGGGGGACCAAAAGGATATAAAACACTCCTGCAAGTGCATCCATCCCTGCATGATGTCACCTCTGCTTTAAAATTAGCAAATTGTCCGTGGATACGCAATGGAAGCCTTCTCACACAAACACTTGCACACAAAAATTGATACTTATTTACAATTTACTGCTTAGGAAGATGCTAGCAAAGCTCTTTTTGCCCCCTGAACAGTGCTGTCCCTCATCAGTACCGGACAGGTGAAATCCCATTGTAAACCTCCTTAAAAGAAAGATTTTTTTTGTTCTTCATGATTTATTGAGGTATTTGAAAGGCTTACTGTAAAAGGAGCTCTGCCATCCGACATTAACATAAGCTCCTTATATGAGACAATACCTTTGTTTGTTCCTGAATACACCATGTATTTTTCCTCCATGTTTAAATTTGGATTCACATTTAGGGATGATAAAAGGGTTTGAAATTAAGTGGTTCCTGAGTAACTACAGCATCTTCTTTCAATTAGGCATTTAGACATTGTAATAATCCCTATTTGGAAGACTATTCCACTATGTAAATGAAAGATTATAAGTAAGAATGCCCGAGAACAGCACCTCTCCCCTATCCAAGTAATGATTCATTCTCTGAATATATATTTTCATGTAACACCTTTCGACCTACTTGGGTTTAGTTCTGCCTTTACCTCACTAAGTGTCCCAAATGTTGCACACTGATAAAATCAGTGCCCAGAAACTTTTCAAAGCAGTTGTTTCTTGCCAAAACGTTTTTGTCCCCATCAGCACCTGGGATACGAAATTCAGTACAATGAACTGATAGAGCAAGATATATAATGAGTAGCCGAAGAAATGGTATATGGTTCCCTGAGGACATCTTTATTTTATCCAGTATTTTCTGGAAAATGCTTGCACTGAATTTACTCTAAATAGAAAAAGGGATTTACATGCAATCCTAGTCTGTGTAACTGATTTGCTTTAAGTCTGACTAATAAAGGCAAAAAAATATGTTTGTTAGAAGATACTACCTAGCTCTTGTGGCCTCGCAGAGCCCTGTGGAAGGGAATAATGCCCCTCCTTTGCCAATGTGTTTCTCTTCTGCATTCAAATAGCTTTTGTCGGTGCAGCTGTAAACTAGAGACTGTCTTTGCATCTACTGACTAGTGTGCATGAAGCTGTATGTGGCGGGTAGTGATGTTCTGCCCTGAAGCAGAAAAAAGCAGTAAATATGTGATATGTGTTCATGTTGAATAGACTTCTTTATGGAACCTGAGAGGTGAGTTTGTGTGAGGAAGGCTTGAGGAGGCAGCATGAGTTGTAGGGGGGGGACGAGGCTCTGCTCTCTTCCAGGTGGCTTGCTGACCTGCCGAGTGGTTGCGTATGCCATGGCGTCTGCTGCACATTGATGGCGGGATGTTTCTTCTGTGTCCTACAGACATGCTGAAGAAAGACTCAGGTCATTTTTTGCAATCAGTGAGACAAACAGCTATGAAATCATAAAACACTGCACGTTAATAAAACACCTCCTCATCTCATATACAGCTCTGCTTTCCCAGTCTTTGATGCTTTTTCTCAATACCTGTTTAATGTCAGCTTCATCTGTTTTAATTGATTCCAGTACTCCAAAACAGCAGCAGCTGAAACACCAATTTCTCCAATTAGTGCAATCTTGCTCCTGCATGATAATCTTTCCTCCAAGCTGCTGCCTACTAGTTATAGTAATGTTCCTAGCTTATCACACCAAACCTTTGTATCTTCTCAGGAGTGAGAATGCCACCTGAGGAAAAAGCATGTGTATCCTGTAGGTAAGGACAGAAGAACTTGGCAGCACCGAATTCTGGTGAAGGTCTTCTCTATGTTTTCTTTTGTGCCCACACGACTCCTCTGTCACTGATATCTACGATAAAGGTCTAATGTGTGGTTAATTTTCTTAGGAAGGCCCTCCCAATGATGGTAGCCCAGACTGCAAGCCTGTGTCTTCTGTTTGTGAGACTCCTTACACAAGCAGTCTCTTCCACAAGAGCTATGAGTAAGAAAGGGGTTTGATTTTATCCACACCAGGCAGTGCAGAACAGTGCAAAGCTAGCCTTGAAGAAACCAGCTTCAGATCCAAAGAATTTGTGTTGGCTAGAAATCTGGGATCGTTTCACAGACCTGAACATACGGCTATGGCAAATGATATGCCTGTGTGTCGCTGTAGTATCGTTCATCTGACTGGGCTGCCTTGGCACGGTGGCACATCTCGTGGGTTTGCACAAATCCCCTGTCTCCCAGTGTGTGAGGATCTTGCTAATTTGAATTTGGAGAATATTACAGGCACCAGTAAATAAATACCAGTACCTGGGCTCAGTCGATTGCTGGTAGACCATATTGGCGGCTCCACCGCTATGGAGGAGATCATGATGCTATGGCACCAGAAGCCCTTGCTCTATCCTAGTGTGACCCAGGTCTGGAAGTGCAGGGGAGGAAGTTTCCTACAATGCAACTGCTTGTCTTCTGGACATATTCCTCTGTTCCAAGGTTCAGAGATACCTCACGGTCTAACTTGGAAAGACTGGGGTTTTTTTACCTACAAGAGCTTGCAGCACCCTGTGTGAATTAAATTTTTCTACAGGCAATCCTGAATGGACAAATATTCATACACAGAATGACATTCAAAGCTGGCATTAACTGGTACATTGATTAGCAGCTTTAGCAAAGAGCTGAAGCCATAATTGCAAGAGTGAACTGCAGACAATCTCACTTTTACTACAAAGGTGTGAGGTTCATTAGTGAAACAGTGTTGGAGAATTTGTCTTTCCTCTTTCATCCTGTGGAGGCTGTGTGAATTGGCTTGTGATGGTTTTGTTCTGTTCTTAAATATTGCTGTCTGATTTACAGACTTTGAATAGTCTTAGGCAGATTGTGCAGCTGAATAAATAGAGAGGGAGCAGTGAGTGAACCAAGCGTGCTTGGGAGAGGAGCAGAAAGGAGCTTACTTCCATTGCCAGCCTGCAAAGAAGGAGAGATAGAATGCCCACGGAGGGACTAGTCATCTCTTTATACCTTTTTGCAATCAGACACATTTCCCTGGCATCTTCACATGAGTACATGCGTCTAACAGCTGCCTCTTGCAAGTTCATTCTTGAAGGAAGTAATTGAGTCCCTCAGAGAAAACTATCTTGGCTCACAGGCTGAGAGCATCAGCTTGGCTATACAAAGGACTGCAGCTCCAAAAAACCAGTCTGGTTTGCGAAGCAAGGAATTGGAGGCAGTGGCTTTGGTGATGCATATTATCCCAGATGAAATAACACACTCGGAATTACTATCTCCAGCCTTAGAGCATTGAGAGTTGCTGAATTATCTCAGGTGTCAGACCTCCTTCTAGCTCCAAATCACCACTGGCACAAGTTTATATCTTCAGGTCTTTTCTCCTGCAACTTCAGGTGGCATACAGCTTTGAAATTAATTGGAGAATCATAAGGAAACTCTTCATGAAATTTGCACCATGTATAATTGTCTCTGGATATAATCAGGTGTCTCCTTAGGCAAAACCTTTGGCATTCAGCACAGTGATGCTGTACATGCCTACAAGTGGTTAAAGAAATTCACACCAACCGGCTTTGTTAAGAACATTGCCATCCTAGAAAGGCCTCCATGTTAGGGCTGTGACTATCTGTGTTTATTTAATATATAAAGAAAATAATGTCCACCTCTTTATTCAACTTTGAAACTACACATAGTGATCCCCTATCTACCTGCCCTTATTGCACATCCAGGATTCAGGACCTCAGCAGCCCTTCGGCAGGCTGTTTCCATAACAACAGAATAGTTAAAAAACCTGAGAAGTAGTCTGTGGCTGCATGGTCGGTGTGGCCTCCGGAGGTCAATCAGCCCTCCTGAACCCCACGGCTTCCCCCAGGCTCAGGAGAGACCCTGGAGACTTCCCTTCTTCCCCAGGCTGAAACATCCTCTGAAGAGAAAAACCAGAACCCCAGCTTCCATCAGGGAAACCTAAATTCTGTCATTGTCAAAACTGAAATGAGAAACTCACACAAGAGGTTAATGTCTTTTAGCTCTATGAGTCAGTTAATTTTTAGCCATTATCTTTTTGCTGTGCATCTTCTTTCATTCTATCTCCTGAGGGCACTAATACATTTAATCGCCCTGAGCAGACTCGCCAGGACCTCCACTCACACACCTTCTCCCTAAGGATCCAGGAGCTGAGTTTAAGCTCAGCCCCAGACACTCACATGGTGTTTGGGACATGGCACCGTTGTGGTTGTGCTCCGCTCCATCTCCCATAGACCAGCCTCACTGGCCAGTGAGCCGTGGACCTGTGCTGTGGGTATCCTGAGGATGGACCTGCGTCACCCTCTGCGTAGCCTTGTCCAGTCTTGTCCTTGACCCCCATTTCCTGCTGATCTTCACCAGACCTTTTGGGTGCCCTAGACCCGACCTGCCATCTCAGCTTGGGGCTGTCCTGGGGGCTGTCCCTGCCCAGCATGGTGTTGGCCCAGGCACTGTCCCAGCAGACACACACTTGTCATTTACCCTCATCTTGCTACTGTTTTACCCTTTTTCTCTCCACACTCCTCTTCATTTTTAACCTTTTCATTTTTTTTAATTTTATTCCCCTCCTGTCCCCTGAGTTCCCTTCCAATAGAGAAAATAGCCCCAAACAGCCATTACAATGTTACAGTATGAAAGGATGAAACAACTTCATGTGATTAAAAAAATAAGCAAGAGCATTATTCTATGAAGCATACAGCCTGATTGCCAAAATACCCCATTACGTTGTCATTGTCTGTGCCATTCTTTGTCCGATTTCTGTCTTTTTACATGTTATCTCAGGAGTGCGCGCACATTCTAGTGTAACACTGAACTTGTAGTCATTGGTGCAATAGAAATAATGATAAATTATTCCGTGAGCAAAACCAATCCTGTGCAAATTGGATGGATGGCAAAAGCTGTTTCTCAAGCAGCTTTAATTTCAGGCAGTATTATGTTTCTGTCCTGATTCAGAAGTTACTTGTTCGCTTAATGAGAAGAGGTCTCATTCTGATCACATTTGCTCCTGTTTCATAGAAGTACCACTCTATTGCTCATTGGCATTACTCCTGATTTATACCAGCAGTCAAAATGTGCTCTTCTCTTACTCTGTCATCTTTTTTTTATTAATTCCAGCTTGTCTTTGCCTTTTTTGGGATCCATAACTCCTGTAGGCACAAGTGAGAGCACTTATATAGTACAGGTAGAAAGGCGTCTGCCAATTAAAGCCCCATTATTCATTGTCATTCGTACATGAGATAGGGACAACACCATCAGAGCAATCCATCTTATCCACTTTTAGGGTCACAGTCTGTGCCGCTAACCTCATCAGCGTAAACACCCTAAGCCTGCCTTACCCTCTTCATCACAGTTTAAGCCCTACTTCACTTTCTCTTGCTTTTTGGTGGTTTGCATGCTGAACTTGCAACATGAATGTCTCCATTGCCTTGCACAACTTTTCACACTGACTTGCATGCTTTCCAGCTGAGAAATACTTTTGTCAACCTACAGAGCCAGTGGAAATCTATGGCCTCTCACATTTCCACCTAATAACCTTGTCTTGTTTGGTGGACCAAAGTAGCATTTTCTGGGAAACATGTCAGTGAAGTTTCCTTTGTAAGAGTAACTTACGCTTAGGATAAAGATTAACTTTATATCTGGAAGGATAAATACTTGCCATAAACCAATACCATAGGGAAAATACGGTATTTCATCTATACCATTGTCTGTTATCAGTATTATATTAATGCCATGTGTATTGAGCTAATACTCATCACAAGATGTTTTAAAGAGACAGCATTTTGTATTTAAGATTATTCCATTTTTTAACTACATTAGTCAATTAATATATTAGTAACCATAACAGGTGCCCACAGGGGTTATCTGGTATACTTGACTTTATTCCATAAGTATTTAAAATCAGCCTTGGCTGAGTGGTCTGTGGCCACATCTAGATCAGCTGTGGTTTAAAAGAGGCTTTGTCAGCAGAGGGCTCATCACAGTATTCAAAGCTCTCTCTGGAGATCCACAGCCATAAATATGCTGCAGCTTGCTCAGTAATTTAAGTTCAAATAGCATCTTTTGATGAGAAAATGTGAGTCAAAACACACAGTAATACAAATATTTCTCACCCTTTTTTTTCCCAGTGAAGCACAAAGCTATGTGAACCAGTGACAGCATTCACATCTTCAGCCACTGCTTTAAAGATTTCAGTGGGTTTTTTATTTGAAGTCATGATGGTTTTTTAAATTTGAATCTCTCTCAGCTGCTCTTGACAAATACAACTTGCTAGCCCATTTTACATTTAAACATTGAACATTAAAAGTGCTCAACTGTTTATGGCGAGTCGGTACTGTCTCCTCTTTAAATATATAACTTGATCTAAAATGTGACTAGCTTTTTAACTTTTTAGAGATTTTTAGCCTTTTAGAGATTTTTAACCAGCACTACTAATATTTAAATTAGCAATCAAATAATATTAAACAGCAAATCATTCCTTTGTGCATCTCCCAGGCTGCATGCAATATGCACAATCAATGCATCACCGTTGGATGCATATGACACCCATTGAAGGCCATTCTAAATTGTCAGATAAGGATCAGACAGCAACATGTCCCAGCTATCCACTTAGTGGGTGAGTTTACATCTCCAGCCTAAGCACTATGAGAAGCTAACACTTCAGGCCCCAAACCTTGCCAACTCATTGGTCTTCTCATTCCTTTTTTGAGAGTGTGGGCTCAGAGACCCGCCAGAGTAAGTTGGTAACAGGATAGATTAAATTCCATAGCATTCTTTCACCCATCTGGAAACAGCAATTCTGGCTGCTTCCCATTGACCTCACAAGATTAATTGGCAGTTGATAGCCTTTATATTCTAATTTTCCACCTAAGGGCCCGTTTATAGTTCTACTGCTGTGCCTGTAGAAATGCATCTTCATATAGAATTCAAACAAACTGAGTGCAAAAACCCAGATCAGAGGAAGCCATGTCTATTTTGTAGTCTTTTGTTCCCATCCCTGCTTCTTCCTGCCTTGGACAGACAGGTTCTCTTATAAGGTTTTCCTTTTTGTAATGGCTTGTGTTAGGGTTTTTACTACAGTTGCACTATTTAACATCCCTCTCCTTAGTTTCAGTATGCCAATCTCTTGGTGATAAGGGTGGAGAAAAAAATAATCCATTTTCAACCAATACATACGATTATTTCTACTGACTATTACAAGAAGAGAAAATACAGTCCCTTCTACAAATTAGGGGATAAATTAACGAATGAATCCAGAAGATAACTATATATATTGGAATGAGATATAGTCATGTAGAAAGAAGTACAATTTGCAACAGTTTTTTGTTTTATTTATAGTTTGAAAGAAAATGGTAACTTCTTCTCCCTTCCTGCTCCCTCTATCAAGAAAGAGTGTAAGCCTTTTAATGTATTTCAGTGCATCGTGGATGGCACAGGGGAAGGATACTCATTCTAGCAAAGGTAAGACGCATGTAAACAGTCTGGGTGTTCACAACCTGGCCAGAGGATTGAATATAGCTTTCTAGAAACAATTTCTTTTAGAAAAGTTCCTTTTGTATATTGGTGATTACTGCCATCGTGGCAAAATGATGTCTGACTTGCATTCCTGTCCAGATTTTGAATGTTGGCATGGGGATTTCTTTCTTCGGTGGTTGTATAAGGGATGCGTGCAACTCTTCAAGTGTGGAATATATGCTAGGCTGTGTTCACAGACCTTGTAAGAGCTTGGTTTTGTCAGCAGTCAGTGAATACTTTGCAGAGAAATTTATACCCAAATGTAGATTTATTGGCTTCTGCTGTTTTTTTAATTATTATGCATTTGTGATATAAGTGCCTTTAACTCCCAGATGAAGCAAGACAGTTTAAAAATATACTTTCCGTTGTGCTTTTCACTGCTTTAGTATGTTCCACAAAGTCACTGCCAGAGAAACACATATGAGCCCAGCAAAAAAGCAGATGGCAGAAAGACTGAGAAAGCATTTTCAACGAAGTTGAAATTTGGGCACTGTTAGAGCTGATAGATATATTTAGAAAAGTATACAGGATAAATTTCCTGCGGATGGAAAGTGTCACAGCTATATTAACTTCAAGGAGCTGGAAGTCAGCTCAGCTTGAACTTGAAGCAAAACTATGATAATTCTGTATCATTGAATCAGAATGTAACATAGCACACCTGCATGAATCTAAATACAGGTGAATTCGACAGCACTTTTTCTCTGGTATTGTTTCCCCTCAGCGTTAGATTTAACATCTAGCCAAACTAGTATGCATGGAATAGGAAGATGACAGAGCGGGATAAGCCTGCGTAGTCTGCTGCAGCTGGAGCCGCGTCACAGCTAGACAGCTCTCGAAAACAGTTTCTTTTTACTGGTAGGACTTGGATTAATGGGTTTCTTTCTAGGTCGTCTTTACAGCCCTTCATTTGTTCCAGGGTCCTGTTGGCCTGGACCTTGTGCGTAGTCATGCTTTTGCCACTGCTGGGCATCAGCAAGGGCTGCAGTACAGCCATTGCAGTCAACTACAGGGATTTCTTATATTATACATTCCAAATATGATCTTCTTTCTTGAACTAAAAAGTATTTTTAAAAAATTATGTAGTCTTGGTGTTATAATGGCCCATCATTAATAATTTATCACAACTAGGAAAATTTTGCCAAAGAATTAATTAAAATCGCTGTTTAGAAAAAAAATAATAAACATTTTGTCATCTGCCAGTCATTAGATCTTGTTATATATTGTCAGCTGGATAGAGGAGCCCTCCATTACAAAATACCTATTCCCTCTGGTAACACAGACTGGGATCTAATCACCTCTTAACATGCTACTTGATTAATTCTCATTGCAGTTGCTCGCCTGACTCTTTTCTGAATCCTAACAAGTAGTTTGCTATCCATCCTGAGCTGCAGATGGCAGAACTAGACACTTTAACTCCAAAATACATACCAGCACGAAGTACAGAAACAATAGAGACTCTCTCTACCTACTTCATATCCTCTGCTGTGGATTTTGTAGCCCTGCAAATAGATAAGGTTCAACCAGTGGTTCTGAAATCCCTCTCAGACTTATGTCCCCCTCGGAATGTGGGTTCTCCATAAGGATCCTAATTCTAAGGCTTGCATTCCTTGTTCCTTGCTGCACCACATTGTCTTTACTGGCTATTCTGAAAAAGCGTACTGCTTGCTTACAGCCAGCTCAGCAAATTGTTAAGGTCACCCTGCACCATGAACCTCCATTTACTGTTAGTTTTGATTTGAAAGTTTTCGAAATATTTATCCTTATAACTTAGATACTGAAAAAAAGTGCTAAGTATTGCCTGCACAGCCTGCTAAGACTATTAGGATATGCTATCATACCTTACAAGTATAATTCTGACCATTTTTGTAATCCCCAGACATTAAAGGGAGTCCTGAGTTTCAGCCTTGTAAGGATGTAATTTTTGACTCACTCGTCCTCTTGGCCTGGTGACAGTATTTCCAGTATTTACTGAGCGATGCTGATTTTTAATAAAATTTCCTGGGTTTCCATAGCATCAATTTTTAAAAATATATGTATATATTTAAGGTTGAAGGGTATGCTTGGTTTTATGGAGTGTTTGCCCAATTATTGTATCTGATATTCACAGTACTTTTTTCTCCTTGAATGTCTTGTCTGAAGGACACTGAAGAGGGATAAATCATTTATATACTCTGTTACATGAGAATTGCCAATATTTTTAAAATAAGTCTTATGTTGCTGATCAAACCGTTTATTCCTGGCTTACATAAAAATTTTTGTATAACTGCTGTAGCTTGACTGCCAAAAAATTGTTTTAATATACAGTTATTTGTACGCTGTTGTTTCCAAAGCCTTCTATTCTTCATATAACTTTGTCTGTCTGGCAGAATTTAAAAGCAGTCTGAAATGTAACCGGAAAATGTGTATCATACCATGTAGTATTTAGAAGAAAATTGTCTGGACTGAAATTGCTGATGCAGGTGACCTATTGAACACCCTGCAACCCACCAGTCAGATTAAATTGGTAAAGGAATGCAAGGAGCACCAAATGGTTCAGCAACAACCCATCTAGTGTTTTGTTTTTGATTTGGACTTTAATGTAGGTTACTTTAATAAAATCAGTTCACTAGATGGATGTCAAAAATGAAAGAATACAAATGATAGCATTAGCCAAGACCGCTGTTTGTCCCTGCATTAGGAGATCAGTGTAATTTCTTCTTTTCTCATGAAAACCAAATGAACCCCTTGGTAACCATCTTGTTCACTTGTCTGCAGAACTTGGGAGGGGAGGTCCCTGGTAATTCTGGATTAGCTCTTTATGTTCACAACTGTGACTGCTCGGCTGCAAGGTAAATTCCGTAAATGGTACTTGTTATTATAATTCAAATGGGTTTGACTCTCCGTGGAAAAATGTGCACAAACCATTTCTTTAAAATACTTGGGTTTTATTTTTGTATAGGGGAGTGCAGATAATCAGGTTGTGTTCTACCAATGTAGAGGTTTGCCAATAGACATTTTGTACAAATTATGCCACTTGGCCTTGACAGAGAGAAACATGAAAGCATTTAATTCAGTATTAGGTGAGCAATAGGTCTCATCTACATCACTGAAAAAGCTATGACTATTTTCACTGGTTATCCAGGCAAAGGCTTCGTTCTACATATCCCACCTCCACACTAGGCAAGAATAAAAACAACCGTGGGGACCTTGTTGCTGATGTTTTGTCCAGTGACTAGCAGTTATTGTTCAGGAAACAGAAAATCTTTATTCCTAGGCCCCTTTAATCTCTTCCACAAGTGAATGAGATCAATGCCATTGTCCTGACATGAGTCACGATTCCATTTCTCTAAATATTGTGGCTTACTCATTCTGGGCTTCATGCCAGTTCTGCGCAGAGACCAAAGATCCATTTTCAGATAGCATTTTTTGTGAGTATGTTACTTGCTTTTCTTTATAAATGAGCTTGTCTCACTGTGTGGTGGATGACTGGGCATGCGTTGGTCTGCCGTTCGGGCACAGCCTTTCTGTTTGACTTTTAGTTTTGGAGCTTCTTCCCAGAAACTGGTACTTGCCAACTAGATAACTGGGCAGGCTACCAAACTAGAAGGTGTCTGTGGTGGAGTGGCCACCTTGACATGGCAGATCTGTACTTTCAATACACGTATATACTTGAAACCTGTGCTACGGAGTTCTGCTTTGAAGTGTTGTAACTGGGAATGTCACTATTGTGCAGTGCAAGAAAATCCCTCAAAACCAAACCAACTGAAACTTAAAACCTGGAATGATAAAAGTGTCACTTAAAAAGCAATTACATCAACTATGACAAATTACAACTTTGTTACGTTATATTATATTTCAGAAAGTAGCTTTCTAGACAAGTTCTAGGATCTTTCATGAATGCCTGAAGGAAAAAGCACGAACAGCCTGTTGTGGCACCACCGGAGTTCAAGCCTTCCTTCCACAAATGCTCTAACAAAAATAAGGCTCAGTTTAGCTCCAGGTTGGGTCTAGTGAATATTTAATTAATTTCTGCTTGATGAAATATATTCTACAGAGCTCAGTCTATCTGTTCTGGAGCAGAGTGCAAACCTGTGTGGAACTTTCTGGTACAGCTGGGAATTAACCCTAAATCCCCACCTCCAGGATGAGCTATTGCATCTCTTGCTATGGCTGTTTTTCAAAGAAAAGAGACCATGGCCTCTTTTTTGATGGAAATGCGTGGTTGCCTTCAAAAGCAAGTTCTTACAAGCTGGCCAAAGGAGATGCATGGGTCAGCGTGTGTGGTGACTTGATTCTCTATAAATTGATTGTTTTTTGTCCTGATCAGCTAGGCATGTACAGTCCAGGAGGTTCCTGCAGAGCATTGGTGATAACTTTTTAACGCAGGTGGTGGATGAGCCAACGAGGAGAGGAGCGATCCTGGACCTGATACTAACGAACAGAGAAGGACTGGTTGGAGATGTGAAGGTTGGGGG
>VZSC01017134.1:536410-575072 GCA_013398225.1 Steatornis caripensis
GAGGAAAGGCTGAGAGAGCTGGGTCTGTTCAGCCTGGAAAAGAGAAGGCTGAGAGGAGATCTGATCAATGCTCACAAATATCTAAAGGGTGGATGTCAAGAGGACGGGGTCAGACTCTTCTCAGTGGTGCCCAGCGACAGGACAAGGGCAATGGGCACAAACTGGAACACAGGAAGTTCCACCTGAACATGAGGAGGAACTTCTTTACTGTGAGGGTGACAGAACACTGGCA
Source organism: Steatornis caripensis (assembly GCA_013398225.1). Lineage (NCBI taxonomy): Eukaryota > Metazoa > Chordata > Aves > Caprimulgiformes > Steatornithidae > Steatornis > Steatornis caripensis. The sequence continues at coordinate 536,643 of VZSC01017134.1, forward strand.
CAGGCTGCCCAGAGAGGTTGTGGAGGCTCCTTCTCTGGAGATATTCAAAACCCACCTGGATACATTCCTGTGCAACCTGCTCTAGGCTAACCTGCTTTAGCAGGGGGGTTGGACTAGATGATCTCTAGAGTTAGCTTCGAACCCCTACCATTCTATGATTCTATGATCGTTGGATCTGAACCTAACTATGGAGGAACCGACTTGCATAGCCTGGGTCTTTAAATTCTTTGTGAGATTCATAGTCCTAAGTTTTGTGAGCTGTTTGGTATTTGGTCAGGGGGTGGGGTTTTTTTGTTTTTTTTTTTTTTTTTAATCTACTGCTTGCTTTCAAAAGCACTGTAGGAAACTAACTGGAAAATATTTCACTGAATTTGACCCTAAATCTATTAGTGTTTGCAAAGCAGATAGGTAGCCCACTGTATTTTGCTGTTGTATTTGTTATTACAGATTAGATCTATTGTCTATCTGCAGTAGCAAATGCTCCCCTTGTAATGCACTTAGTCAGTTGCGAAATCATGTAGTGGGAAATCATGTTGTGGGAAAAAAAGGAAAACCTCCATAGTCCCTTCAAGCAATCAATTTATGCCCTGAAGCATGAGATTTGATTACCATTGTTATTATCTTAGCTTGCATAGTTACAAATGTTATTAGCAGTCATAAAATTATCCAGCATTTAAAAAATTATGTTAAGAAAAAAATCCTAAAATTTTGCTCCAGGTTCTTCAAAGCCTAAATTCCTGGGATTGATTCAAACTGTGAAAAGTGGTAGTTCCTTTAATTCACCTTAAATTTGCTGTCCTTTGATCATGTGGATTTCACCTGTATTCTCAGTATGAAGGAATAGATGAACATTTTCTAGCACGTCTGTAGCTTCTCTGCTCTGGTCAAGATCCATCTAACTTTCAACATTTCAAAGCCAAGCATTAATGATCTATACTCAGATACGTGTTTAATAAACAATTAGCAGGATATGCATCACTCTCGCTCTCATCTATGCTTTTCCTTTTACAGTTAAAATCCTCCCCTGTGAGCTCAAAGTTTCTAACGCAGCTTTGTGCTTCTCAACATACATCTCAGCGAGTATAATTCAAATATTCTAAAAATTCCAAAGTTAATGAAAATACTGTGAAATGTTGCAGCTGGACATAATTTCCAAACCTAATTTTGACGTGGAAAAAATGCTAGTTTTCATGATCTCAATCACTTTAGCCATTTAATTTGTCCAAGACCAAAACAGATTTGCAAAAACTCATCCTTTTTAAAAAAAAAAAATCAGATTGCGGCTCTTGATATCCAAGTACATTCACACATTCACACATCTCTACCTATTCAAAACATTACATCATCTTTATTAATGAGCTGTGGTAGTGGGATATGTACTGGCAATGACAAGCAAAATTAATTTTCTCTAAAGAAAATCTGGCCAATCTGTTCTTTTGTCCTGAGCATTTCATGGGTCTTAAATGGCATTTTGAGTGAGAGTGGAAATCTTCTGAGCCTCCCATCAGACTTTGGAACTGATTTTAAAATGGTACGTGCTTCTTGAGGGGGTACATTCAGTGAGCCAGGTAACAAGTTAAAGTTGCAGTAGGCCCAAACACACCCTCTATTCCTTCTATTTTCTTTAGACAGTTCCTGAGATAAATGTTCTGAGGTTTTTTTCTCACACTTGATTTGAGACAATATTATGTGTTTCACATGTATTTTTAATATGTGATCAATACTAGCCAAGAGAGATTTAATGAATCTTTCCAATATTTCTAGCAGTGCTTCTCTCTTATTCTTGCATCAGCTAGCAGATTTGATGAAAAGAGTCCTTGATTTTCAGCAGGAAATCCCAAAATAAAGAGCAGTTCTGTGGAGACACGGAGAGGACAGAACTGTGCTTCTCTGTCTTTATTTTTATTCTGTGCAGACTTAAGTGCTATGACATTTGCCCTGTTTCATTACCAAGTGAAATCTGAAGCACAATGGATTATGTCTATTTACACTTTACTTAACGCAAACCCTAGTCTCGGAAATAGATGTGATTAGTACCATGTGTTATTGTGAACGTTTTATTCTGGAAGCGTGGAGCAGTTTTTGGTAAGTTAATGTACTTTGACTTTTCCATCAGCTGGCTTCCTAGTGGAAGGACAACTTTCTGCATGATTCTGTGTTGAAAAATTCAAATTGTTTAATGGTTTCCATGATAAGGGCCGAAATCTGAAAACATGAGAAGGTCCTGGGGAAATCACGTTGCCAGAGACGTTCTAAAAGTTGGGCCAGCTAGGCAGGGAAATGAAAGTCTAAGCAGTTGGTGCATTTTGCAAGCCCAGCTTCTTTCTGTTTGCGGCACGGCGTATCTGGGTAGCAGATGTGGCAATGTATGTATGGGCAGCCTAGGGTGTTGACTTTGGCAGCAGCCCTGCCTCAAGAAGTCACTGGAGATAATTAAATTGTTGTCTCTCTTCTTCATGTCAGAGCCCTGCCGAAATCAACCTGGAAACTCCTGGTGCTGCTGAGGCATCCTGGGAGGAGGGTAGTATTGGCCATAAGTGGGTAAGAGTCATTGTCCCTGTTTTTGTCCTCTTGGCATATGCAGGAGGGGCAATGCCAGCTCTTCCTGGCTCTCCCCTGTTATCTCTGCTCCCAGACGAGCAGGACACAGCTTCCCACCCTCGGCGTCTTCGGTTTTTGCCAGTGCTTCAGTAAATCTCCAGTCATCTCTGGATTTTGACTCAATCTCCGATGGCCACGTTTGTACTGGGTCAAATGGCTTTTCAATAGGTCGGCAGCCCTGACACAGTCGAGACATTCCTCTACAGCTGTCTCCTCTTCCATTTATTCTCAGAGGTTTCCACTGTACAGGGGCACAGGCCTGTTGCTTAGCTGTTGGTTGCTTTGGAAAGCAATGTGCTGTAAATATAGCATTTTACTGTCCTTGGACGGAACAGTAAGTCAATTCAGGATTTGGCTATGTGAGCGGGATTCAAAGGGAGCATTCCCAGTCCCTTCTGTGTGCTCTGGGCTGGGCCTTTGCTGCACAGAACTGCAACTGCCCAACATCAGAGCTTTCTAAGCAACCACGGCACGCTTTCCTTACATAGTAGAGACTTTTCGCCATACATTTGGTGAAAAGTTTGGCATTTATATTGGCACAAGTTGGCTTAAACATAGTTTAATATTAAAATTATATCTATTGATTGCCTGACTCTGCATGACTAAAATACTAAGCATAACTTGATTTAACAGAGTTTTGCATTTGCTTTCTTAACACAGAAGTATATTAAGTTATTCTACTCTTTTCCCTACTAGTTTTCCGATTTTTTTCTTTGACTACCATCTTTCATTTATAACACCTTTTAAAAAATTTAATTATTTACTTCCTGTCCAAAAAGTAAGCTCATCTACGTATATCTGGCAGAACATGAATGGGCCAGTGCATCGACAAATTCTGATTGCTACTGTCCAAAAAAATCTGTAACCCAAAAGATAGTAATCCCCATGAGTGTTGACTGTGATTCAGTAGGGTGGTTTTATGGTTTAATGTCCGTGAATGTTACTTTATGATAATTGTTCGTTGCATTAGACAAAGCTCAGAGAAAAGAAAAACACTCAAAGGTCAGCAGTGAGACAGAAAATGTCTGAGGAGTCCGAGTCCTCATGAAAATGATTATGTCTGACCTTCACCACCTCCACACAGTGTCTCTGGGTGAAGCGCTTAAGAAAATGACTGGCAGATTTGTGATGACTGTCTTCACCAATCACTTAAAAATTTAGCCGGTTCCACAAAGGAATAACAGAAAACCACACATGCAGAAAGTCCAAGTGTTCAAGCGTGCACAAACCTGATCTGTTTTTGTGGTTGTGTGTTCTGTACAGCACACACAGCAAAAATTAGGAAGAACGACATTTGCAAAAAATGAGGAAAAGAGAGATTTTAAAGGGTTTTAATACATAAAACACCAGGCGTTGCGATGATGAATGCAAGGCAAAGGGCAGAGGCAGACGGGGAGGGGGGGAAGGATCATCCCCATCTGAGTATTTCTGATACCTAATCCTTTCGACTGAAAATAAATGGCACTTCTGCACCCCGACAGAAGGGTAAAACGGGGCCGGGGATGGGGGGGATGGCCGGTTCCCTGACAGCGCCTGTGCCCTCCGTGACCAGATCTGGAGGCCTCCGCCAGTCTCGCCGGGGTCGGCTCCCCTCAACTCGGCCATTTCTTTATCCTCTCCCCTGCCTCGGCTCTCGGCGGGCCGGGAGCTCGGTGTGCGCCCCGTCCCCGCACCTGCCGCCTCGCCGTGCGGAGCCGCTCCCGTTGCCTTCCCGAGCGGGAGGCGGGCCGGGGAGGTGCCCAGCGACAGGACAAGNCAGCGCCTGTGCCCTCCGTGACCAGATCTGGAGGCCTCCGCCAGTCTCGCCGGGGTCGGCTCCCCTCAACTCGGCCATTTCTTTATCCTCTCCCCTGCCTCGGCTCTCGGCGGGCCGGGAGCTCGGTGTGCGCCCCGTCCCCGCACCTGCCGCCTCGCCGTGCGGAGCCGCTCCCGTTGCCTTCCCGAGCGGGAGGCGGGCCGGGGAGGTGCGGCCGGGCCGGGCCGGGCTGGGGCCTGGGCTCCCCTCCCTCGCTCCCGCCCTCGCTCCCTCCCCGCCATCCTCAGGTGCCGCCCGGAGAAGCGCGGCGGGGCGGAGGCGCCGCTGGCTGTCGGCTCTCGCCGAGGGGGCGTCGGATCCGGCAGGTGGGAGCCGCTGAGCGGGGCCAGGGCAAAGCCGGGGCCGGGGCCGGGGCCGGGTGAGGCTCGGCCCCTCGGGGGAGGCGGGCAGCGCTTTGGGGATGTGCGGGGGCTCGTTGCCATGGCTCCCTGCAAGCTCTGCCGGAGGAGATACTGATGCCAGTCACGGAGGGACCCCTCTTCCTTCTCGTGGGTGTGTAGCGGGGCTGGGTTTGGCGGTTGGGGTTTTTTTGCCTTTTTTTTTTTTTTTCGGGGTGGAGCGATTGATTTGGAGAGCCGGGACGGGGCTGCGGAGACACCGCCGCCTCCGCGACCCGCAGGTCCGGTCACCCCCCCGCTTGCTGCCGGCTCTGCCCCCGCCGGGCTCAAGGTAACGCCGGGGGGAGCGGGGCGGGGGGGCCGAGACCCGTTTCCCCTTCGGGGCTTCCGGCTGGTGCAAGGCGCTGGGACCGCGGGTGCCCCGCCGCGGGGCTACCCCGGCCACCGCCTCCGCTCGCCCTGCCTTTCTACCAAAAGCCTCTTTAATTATTATTAGTATTTAAAATCTTTTTTTCCTCCTCTCTGTCCGGCACCGCTAGCGCCGAGCTTCGCCCTGCAAAGCAACGAGGAAGCGGAGCGGGGCTCAGCCCCGCCAAGGGGCAAGCAGCCACCCGCGGCTCGGGGGGCAGCGCCGGGGGAAGCTCCGGGGTGTCCCCGGGGAGCAGGTCCCGGCCGCCCCCCGCTCCCCTCCACCGCCGGGCGGTCCAGGCTGCCCCCGGCGCGGCTCGGGCTCCCCCGGCTCGGGCACGGGAGCGGGTCCCAGCGCGGCGGGAGGACGGGCCGCCGCCCGGGGGAAGTTTGCAGGGGGGTGCGGAGCCCTGCGGGGCCCAGGGGGCGGCGGGGGGCGAGGAGGCAAAGGCATGGTCGCAGTGGTCTTAGCTGGGGCATGGCGCGCTCAGTCTCGTGCTGTTTTAGGTGGGTTCAAGTTTGCAAGCCCGGATGCCGTGCCTCTGTGGCAGACACTTGTTTCTTCTTTCCTTTCTAATGATTTTGGAGAGTGTTTTTGCTTTTCCTGCAATACTTAAATCATTACTAATGTCCCCGGTTTTTCTTTTTTTCTGGGGAAACGATGCGATTGTGTTGCACTCCAGGAGAGCCGTGAGCATCTTTGAGCCTCGGCGTTGTGTGCTGTGTGTTACTAATCTGTCTTGCATGATCAGAAAGAACATCAGTGGTCCCAGCTAGGTTTAGTTGTTTGTAATGCAAGGAGATTCTGGTTTCTAATAGTAGGACACAGTAGATGTAAAGAGCCTTTTCATCTAACACTTCTATGACTAATGTTACTTTGTTGCTTATTTTTGGGTAGAAATGCGCTAAGCTGTGATATGTTGGATAAAGTACAGGTATTCAGCCATAACAGATACAAAGCAAGTACATTCGCTCTCAGCACTACCTAGGAATAGTTTTGCTTGAAACATGTTTTGGAAAATTTCACCAGAGACTTGACGTGTGGTATTTGTGTTTGATAGCCAAGGGTTCGTTTCATGTGACTGAGTTAAATACACATAATGTAGCTCTCCCAAATACCATTCCATAAGCAATAAATAATAAACATTGTGAGTTTAATTACAGGTCTGAGGAAAGGAGATGGTGGTGGTGGTGGGGAAACCTGCACCTTAAAATGAGTATTTAACTTTTGCCCATTTAGGAGCACATGTGTGACATTGCCTTGTTGGAGCTGTGCACGTGATCATTTGCCCATTGCTTCCCGTGATCCCCTGCTTGTCTTTTACTGATGTAAAGTATTACAGCGCATGCCTACTGCTATGTTAACACTTTTCTGTTGCTTAAAAGTAATGATTTTTCTTTTTCTTTCAAGAAAATCAAACCAAACACCACCTCTCCTGATGGGTCATTAAAAAAATTAGGAAATGCTTGTTAGCCAGTTTCTGTGGTCCTTACTCAGGCCAAGCATCTGCTGTCAGTGGAGTCTGGCTTACAGAAGAACTACAAGACCAGACTATGTTACATTAAAATAAGATGCAAAAGATAAGATATGAAGGTTTGCAGGAGGTAACTGAGTTCCTTCAAGCATATTGCACAATATATGTGGAAGTATCATTAAATATCTTTAGTAAAAAAACCCTGTCCACCATCCAAGAGTTGTAGAAGTCTTGCCATATGCAACACACAACTTTTGAACCAGTTCATTCTCTAAACTCTTGCAAAGTATTATTGATTTTTATCAAAATGGGAGTAGAATGAGCTCTGAATATGAAGCTGAAATAAAGAGACTGTACTGCAGCTATATACATTTTGATTACATTTAACTCGCTCTATGTGTGTGGATATAATTATTATGGACATTTAGTATGTGTTACTTCAGTAATTAAACGCAGTGAGTGAAAATACAACAGTCCACTTCTTTATCCCAAGAAACCCAGCAGATAAACCTTCATTTAAACAAAAGATCACGTTGTTCACAACACTTATGTGTACCTCGAGTGGCTACGATTGTAGCCGTCTTGTTTGCCAATAAAAGTATACATGTATCACTTATGTTTGGAAAGAAAAAATGAAAAAAAAAGGTAGCTATACATTACATAAAACGATGTCCTGGACAGTTGCTTCTGTGATAAGGAAGGATCGGCTCCTTTCCCCAGTGGGAGAGGACAGGGACTCCTTTAAACACTGCTAATTAGTTCAGTTTATCTTGCATGTGTTACAATGCTGTAATTAGTTAATTATAGCTTTTCCCATTAGCAATATGTAAAGAATAATGAATTAACATATCACACAGATCAAAAGAGCATCTACAAAGTTTATCTTGGAGGAAAGAAAGTGTTACTCTGTGGCAGGAAGTCCCTGTGGCTTTCCCAAGGCACAGATTCGCTGGAATTCCTGAGCTGGTGCTTCAGAGCCTGATGAATGACTTGAATTGATCACAAACAAGTGGCACTGGAGCTCTTGGTTGCTTAGCAACACACCAAGATGCCACAATTTCTTTTGGTATATTTGCCCAGTAAAGAAGAAATTCTGTTTTCTTAAAGAACTTTTTATTTTTTTTTTAGCTAGCACAAAGCCCACCTTGTAACAACCTTAGATTATGTATAACTAAAATTGGTGCCTCAGTACAGAGTCTGGGGAACAGCATGGGTGTGAAAAAAAGAGCTGGAATCTTACTTGTAAACCATATTCTTGTGGTGATGTGCTCAATGTTTTACAACAAGTTTCAATTGTCCTTTCTCAGTTAGACTTCAGTTCAAAAAACCCCAAATCATTAGTGGGACAAGGCAGTCTTAACAAAGACATTCATCTACCAAATGCTTTTTTCACAGTTCCCTATATGCTGTCGAGGTGTGAGATCCTGCAAGGTCTTGTGGAGTTACCCGACACTCCATTATGAGTAAATGAAACGCCAACACGGAACATGCAGTTTGAGCGTTGTCCAAATTATGTCGGGGCAGTCTGGCCCATCCTATAGCCCATGTGGCTGGAGAACTCTGCTCGGTTGTCCTCACAGAAGACATTGGTTTCTTAACAGATCTATTTTGTGTAAGGAAATAACAGATTTAGTACTCGAAGAGCAGAAGAAAGATACATGTTATCGTAGTTATATTTACCCAAAATACTAATATTGGCTTTAACCAGCTTGTGGCATCCAGTTCATACATGCTGAGTTACAGTTTTGTGTCAGTGAACTCTTTATTGTTACCCTTGGGTCCATTTATGCTGGCATCTTAGTCCTGGAGTGCACCTTGAAAGGGAATTGTGCTGTCGTCAGGGGAGGACGGGGATGAGCCGGCTTGGACTGATCCTCGTCTTTGCTCCTGTTGTCCTGTGCAGAAGAGATAGAGGTGTCTGAACCCAGCCCTGAGCAGCTGTGGGGAGAAGGAGCCAATGATCGAGCCTGGGCGGGGTTGTGTGCAGTGCAGGTTTTGAAGACATTTTCAACAGATGGGTCCTGGTCTGGCTGTAGCTGTAAAAGCCGGTCTGCCAGCCAGGCTGGTCTAGGGAACAGCCCCATGCCGAGCTCCCGACAGGTAACCTCCCAACAGCTGCTTTGGCTGTGGCAAGGAAATGGAGCTTCTTGTAGTCTTCCCATTCCATCCTCCCCACATTTGCAGTCAAGGAGGTGTGGAAAGGTGAATCTTGTGTATCTGCTGTGGGCTTTGTTTTCCCCTGGGCTGCCCCAGTGCAGCAGCAAGATGTGCACCGGGGACATTTGCATCGCTCTGCAAATGCTCTTGGTCTTCAGTCTGGACCCCACCTATGCTGCTCTTGCCTGTGCCGTGATGCTCTTGCTGCACCCACTGCCTCCTCCTCCTTGTGGGAGTGTGGAAGGCAGCACGCGGGTTGTGCATTCACAAGTGCTTGTGGCTGCTGGTCTTTTTTTAGAGGTGGGCAGTGCTGTAACTTTAAAGGTGGGATGAACCTGTGTGAAGGGGCTCTGTAATGGCTGGGAAGTCTCAATGCCCTCCTGAATAGAAAGTTTAACTATAAACAAGCCAAGCAGTGAAAGCACAGGATTCTGGTTCCGAAGAAGCGTATCTAAACATTTCAGTGAGCCAAAGTCCTCCTACCTTTCAATATAGTTTAGTCAGATGACTTTAGTGCTTTTAAAAATCTCATTTCGAGTGTCTCCATTTTTCGGGATGCCCTAGAGACAACTGTGAAAGGTTGGCAGTTGCTATTCAGGGCAGCCTCCCATTTGAAATTAATTGGTTAGGCAGTAGCCTCCTAAGAGGAGTAGGGAAAAATAAATTGCAGAATTGGGCCCAGCCACCTTTCAGTCTGTGTCTCCTTTGGTGACTTTTTGAGTGTGACACAACCGATTCCCTGTCAGCCTTTCCTGCTGGCTGTCACGGAAGAGGTGGCTTTGAATGCTGCCTGCTGTGCTTGTATGGCACTTGAAAGGCAGAGGAGAGGACTGCCTTTAAGGGGTGTATTCTCACAGCTTTAAAATGTGTTTGGAAAATGCAATGTTCAGTTATGTGTGTATTACAGTCTTATAACTCACAGAAACCTGGAACAATGCTGCAGTAAAAAATGGCTGTGCCATTGCCGTTTAGTCTTGATGAAAGATAGCTCTGCTTATAGGAAAAGTGAAATTATTATTCCAGGGCAGGATTTTTCTGTTAGAAAATACCATAACAATGCTTTCAGCTAATAGTAGTCACATCACTGAAATCCTTCCCTCTGTGGTTTTGGGGTGGTTTGTGTTGGTTGATGCAGGTCTGTGTGTGTGCTTGCACCCATGCCCGTTCACTTACTTTGTTTGTTTTACTCCTTCGTAGGTAAAATACTCCAAACCAGAATATGCCTGCTGATTTAAGTGAATTTGTTAACTAAAACTGGAGCTACTGCTCAGCTATTGTACTGGATAAGGGCCCTGTGCTTTATTTTTTACAGGTTATTCTTTCACAGTACTTCACCAATGACTTTGTTCTAGTAAAATTTCATTGTAGGGAATAGATTTTAGAGGATTTCTATTTTGACCTGAATATGAGTCAGAGAAGGTCCCATCTGATCTTCCTGGTCATGAGACAGTTCTACAGCTGAATAACTTGTATTCAGTGCTTGCTTTGTATGAGTTCTGTTGAAGCATCAATCAAAACTTTAGCTGTTTTGGTAATTCAAATCCCAAATCCGTTGAGATAAATATTCCTTTTCTTGTATTTGAGCAGAATAATTCAGAACTGAACTACTAGAATCTGGAAGTACTAATGGAGGTTTTAATTTTATTATATTTTTAGGAAAGTAATGAGCATGATACACTATGGTGACTTTCAGGATTAATATTGCATATGAAAACCACTGGTGAAGTCCTGGCACCACTGAAATAGATGGTCAAACTCCCACTGACCTCAGTAGAGTCAGGTTTTTGTCCCAAGAGTGATGAAAATCTAATGTACAACCTAACCAGTTTGAGAAATAGGCATAATGGCTCAGGTCCTTGCCTGATACAAATCACTGTGGTTCAGCTGAGGATGATTGAGTTACACTCACGCCGTTTGGGCTTCTGGAGAATCGTGTCTGACATCTGCATAGACTTGCCATGTCCATCAGTAGGTATGCTGTAATAGGCTGCCCGCACGGGCTCGCTGCTAACAGGCATATTAGGAGCTTTATGATGGTGTCTCCTATCAAGTGGCATATTCTTGTCTCCTATTTTGACTGGAAACAAATAACCAGGAAACAGTAATGAACGTTCCTGTTCTCTGAGTCATACAAATTACAAATGTCGTACTATAAGCTATAGAGTCACAGTGATTAAAGGACTGTCCCAGCTGTACAAAGCTAAGGCATACCTACGTCATTAAACTTACAGGGTTACCACTGAAATGCACAGTAATTGCTCAGGGTTTAATATCTGCATGATAAATGCACCTTTCTATTATTGACTGTATGAGGATTGACTTAGGCTTTCACCTAAATCTGGGATTTTTATTATCTCCGATTATCGTGTGGAATTGCAGCATCCCTGCTGTCTGTATCTGTGCAGCATTCAACCAGTGATTTTGCCCACCCTGGGCAAATTTTCAGCTAATACCTGCCCAGATGGTGCCTACCTGCTGGGAAACACTCAGACTTGCCTTTTCAGCTTCATGTTACATCCCACTGAACTGCTGAAAATTGAGAGCTGTTTGAGTTGTATTATAGCAGAAAGCTTTATCAAAGGTAAAGTACAGGAAGGCACCAGAAAGTAATACAGCTGGTCTGGTCATGCAGCCCCTAAAGAAAAGGAAATTTATCCCATTTATTTCCACATGTGCAGGATCCTGCCTTTCGGAGCATTGTACCTAATTATCTTGCCAGTGCAGCAAATTTTCAGTCAGCCATTCTCCCTGTCAGACACCACTGTGCAGTGAAACCTCACATAATTCTGACTGCATAGCAAGATGAAAAATTCATCTTTGGTGCATAATAAATATGCCTCAGTGTTTATTAAAAAAAAAACCAACGCAAAACACCAAAAAAACCCAACAGGCAACAAACATCAAGGGCTATTCACAATTCTTATAATTTGTATCACAAAAAAAAATTGGAATATTATTTGTATTCAGCAGACAAGCGGCATTCTCCTTAAAACCTCTTCCAGTGTCATCCTCCAAAATGTATGCTAAGCCTGTCTGTGCACAAAGCTCTTTCTAATGGGTGGTGGTCAGACCAAGATTTTTATCTCATGTAGGACAGGATATAGGCAGGAGCACTCCAGAGTTGCAGTGTTAATTATATACTGCACTCACTGAAAAGAATGGAATCATAGAATCATAGAATGGTAGGGGTTGGAAGGGACCTCTAGAGATCATCTAGTCCAACCCCCCTGCTAAGGCAGGTTAGCCTAGAGCAGGTTGCACAGGAATGCATCCAGGCGGGTTTTGAATATCTCCAGAGAAGGAGACTCCACAACCTCTCTGGGCAGCCTGTGCCAGTGCTCTGTCACCCTCACAGTAAAGAAGTTCCTCCTCATGTTCAGGTGGAACTTCCTGTGTTCCAGTTTGTGCCCATTGCCCCTTGTCCTGTCGCTGGGCACCACTGAGAAGAGTCTGACCCCGTCCTCTTGACATCCACCCTTTAGATATTTGTGAGCATTGATCAGATCTCCTCTCAGCCTTCTCTTTTCCAGGCTGAACAGACCCAGCTCTCTCAGCCTTTCCTCATAAGAGAGATGCTCCACTCCCCTAATCAACTTTGTGGCCCTCCGCTGGACTCTCTCCAGTAGTTCCCTGTCTCTCTTGAACTGGGGAGCCCAGAACTGGACACAGTACTCCAGATGCGGCCTCACCAGGGCAGAGTAGAGGGGGAGGATCACCTCCCTCGACCTGCTGGCCACACTCTTCTTAATGCACCCCAGGATGCCATTGGCCTTCCTGGCCGCAAGGGCACACTGCTGGCTCATGGTGAGCCTGTTGTCCACCAGCACTCCCAGGTCCTTCTCCGCAGAGCTGCTCTCCAGCAAGTCAACCCCCAGCCTGTACCGGCACATGGGGTTGTTCCTCCCCAGGTGCAAGACCCTACACTTGCCCTTGTTGAACTTCATCAGGTTCCTCTCCGCCCAACTCTCCAGCCTGTCCAGGTCACGCTGAATGGCAGCACAGCCTTCCGGTGAGTCAGCCGCTCCCCCCAGCTTTGTATCATCAGCAAACTTGCTGAGGGTACACTCTGTCCCTTCGTCCAAATCATTGATGAATACGTTGAACAGGACTGGACCCAGCACTGACCCCTGGGGAACACCGCTGGTCACAGGCCTCCAACCAGACTCCGCACCACCGATCACTACCCTCTGCGCTCTGCCATTCAGCCAGTTTTTGACCCACCTCACTGTGCGCTCATCTAAGCCACTCTTCCTGAGCTTTCCTATGAGGATGTTGTGGGAGACAGTGTCAAAAGCCTTACTGAAGTCAAGGTAGACAACGTCCACTGCTCTCCCCTCGTCCACCGAGCCAGTCATGCCATCATAGAAGGCTATCAGATTGGTCAAGCAGGATTTACCCTTGGTGAATCCATGTTGACTACTCCGGATAGTCTTCTCCTCTTCCATGTGCTTGGAGATGAGTTCCAGAATGAGCCGTTCCATCACCTTTCCAGGGATGGAGGTGAGACTGACTGGCCTGTAGTTTCCCGGGTCTTCCTTCTTGCCCTTTTTGAAGATTGGAGTGACATTGGCTTTCCTCCAATCTTCAGGCACCTCTCCTGTTCTCCACGACTTTTCAAAGATGATGGAGAGTGGCCTAGCAATTACCTCCGCCAGCTCCCTCAGCACACGTGGATGCATCCCATCGGGACCCATCGATTTGTGCGTGTTCAGTTTGCCTAGCTGCTCTCTAACCCAATCCTCATTGACCAAGGGCAAGTCTTCATTTGTCCGTGCTTCCTCTCTTATCTCCAGAGTCTGGGAGTCCTGAGGGCCAGTCCTAGCAGTGAACACTGAAGCAAAGAAGGTATTCAATAACTCTGCCTTCTCCGTGTCCAGCGTCACCAGGTCACCCGCCTCGTTCAGCAGCGGGCCCACATTTTCCCTAGTCTTCCTTTTGCTCCCAATGTACCTATAGAAGCCTTTCCTGTTGTCCTTCACCTCCCTTGCCAGGTTTAATTCCAGGCAGGCCTTAGCCTTCCGTGTTGCATCCCTGCATGTTCTGACAACAGTCCTGTATTCCTCCCAAGTAGCCAATCCTTTTTTCCACATCCTGTAAACTTCCTTCTTCCCTTTGAGTTTTTTTGCGACCTCCTTGTTCATCCACGGAGGTCTCCTGCCTCCTTTGTTCGACTTCTTCTTCATCGGGATGCACTGATCCTGAGCTTGGAGGAAGCGGTTCTTGAATATTAACCAGCTCTCTATGGCCCCCCTGCCTTCTAGAGCGCTAACCCAAGGGATTCCTCCCAGTAGGTCTTTGAAGAGGGCAAAGTTAGCTTTCTTGAAGTCCAGGGTTCTAATCTTACTTGTAGCCCTGCTTCTTCCACGCTGGATCCTGAACTCCACCATCTCATGGTCACTGCAGCCAAGGCTGCCCCCAACCTTCACATCTCCAACCAGTCCTTCTCTGTTTGTTAGTATCAGGTCCAGGGTCGCTCCTCTCCTCGTCGGCTCCTCCACCACCTGCGTTAAAAAGTTGTCACCAATGCTCTGCAGGAACCTCCTGGACTGTACATGCCTGGCCGTGTTGTTTTTCCAGCAAATATCAGGGTGGTTGAAGTCCCCCATGAGCACCAGGGCCTGTGACTGTGAGGCAACTTCCAGCTGTCTGTAGAAGGCCTCGTCAAGTTCCTCTTCCTGATCAGGTGGCCTATAGTAAACACCCACAACAGTGTCACCTGTATTGGCCTGCCCTCTAATTCTTACCCATAGGCTCTCGACTCGTTCTTCATCCACCCCTAGGCAGAGCTCGATACATTCCAGTTGCTCTCTGACATAAAGAGCAACTCCACCACCCCGTCTTGCTGGCCTGTCCTTCCTAAAAAGTACATAGCCGTCCATGACTGCATTCCAGTCATGCGAGCTGTCCCACCACGTCTCTGTGGTTGCAATGAGATCGTGGCCCTGTGACCACGCACAGATCTCCAGCTCCTCCTGTTTATTCCCCATACTGCGTGCATTGGTGTACAGGGACTTCAGGGAGGTAGTTGAGCATGCAGGTTTCCCTGGAGGGGTGCTCAAGGATCCACTGTTGTCATATAACGTATGCAAACTTTATAAGCTGAGGCAATGGCAATTCATTTCACTGTTTATAGTATTATGTACTTTATAATAAAATCCAAATCCAGATGTCCTCAGAGAGGGAATGTGCCCTTAAAAATTTTAGGCCTTTAAGTTAAGTGAATTTAAATTCACTCATTTGCATACTTTTTTCTTTGTTCTGCCTGAATGAGATATTGCTTCAGTAATTCAACTGTAACTTCACTACAGGTAAATAACGTAAGAGTTTATATTCCAAATGCTTGACTGCATTGGGGTTGTGCGGTGCTAATCTGGCAATTTGCAGTGCACCTTTGAGAGGAGATGGTGTCCAGTCCACTTAGGATCACCCAGCACTGGGCTGGCACTTGAAAGTTCAATTAACCTGTGGTACCAAATGCACTTCTCAAACAGGGACTCGAAAGGATGCTGTGGGGTGATGAAACAGGCATCCTGGAAAAAGATAAGCCAAAGTTGAATTCTCCTAAGAATCAAATTTTACAGATAAAACATAACACTGCAGTCTCTGAAATGGCTTTCACAAGCAGGCTGTAACGATAGCCTTTGTGGGCTGTATTGTTCTCAGCAGCAGGGTTTGCATCTCTGTACCTGTGTGACAGCCTGCCCGGGGCAGGTGGACAGAAGTGGTGGTGAGAGGGAGAGGCGAGAGTCATCAACGGGATAAAATGTCTATTGGAAAAAGTCTTGTTTAGTGCCTTTAGAAAAGATAGGGTGATATATCATACGAGGATGACAAAGTATTTTGGGGTCCATTACCCCATGTGCCTTGGTATACTGTGGGAACACCGGAGGAGCCCATATACAAAGAAGGAAAGCAGAAGGAGGTGGGGGATGGTTGTCTGGAGAGCTTGGCACCAATCCCAGAAAAATAATGGATAAGCTAATAGAGGACTGAATTAATATAGAATTAAAGAATAGAGAGATAATTAAGGACAGTCACCGTGGCTTTCTGAAATGGGAGCCCATTCCTGATGTGTTTACAGGTTTCATAGATATGAGGAGCTGACCATTGTGGCAGAGTTTTCTATGCATTAGATTTGGTATCTCATTAAATTTCAGTTAAAAACAAGCAAACAAAAAAACTCTAACAAAGTTAGTATGTAGTACTACTAGCAGTCTTGTTTAATGGATTAAGATTTAGCTAACAGAGCTGAAATGGTATTTGTCCATAAGGAGTCTTCACCGAACAATGTGTGGGCTTAGTGTACTTTCACAAGAATGATAACGACCTGAAAGTGTTTAACATGTTTATCAATAATCTGGATGCAAAAATTAAATTATTGCTGCCAAAGCTGTGGATGAGACAATGTTAGTAGTATGGAAATTAATAATAGTATTCATAATAATTTATATGGAGCAGACTGACTGGCTGGCAAGATACTGCCTTTTCTCCTGTCCTCCTAACAGTCTGTGCTTTAACCGATCCACCGCAAGAGGGTATCCTTGAGAAGAATTACCGTGAAAGTGCATGGAGGGTCACAGCGGACAAAGAAAGAAGATGCCTTCCCAACGTGATGCTATGGCTGAAGGACTAGCGGGATCCTTTGACACAGGGTTTTTATCTGAGTGCATGAAAATGGTGGAAAGCTATGGACAGTTTTGGTGTTAACAGCTGAAAAAAAGAATTTACAAAACTGAAGAGTCAAGAAAATAACCACAGTATTAATTTGAAGAGTGGAGAAAATTCCCTGCAGTGAGAGGTTTAGGTAGTTCAATCTGCTTAGCTGCTCAAAAAGAGGATTGAGAGGGGACTTGATTATAGGGACAAGTATTTTCATGGGGAAAGCATATCCGGCTTTTTAATCAAGAAGAGAAAAGAATAATAAGATCCAATATCTGGAAGATGGAGCCAGACAATTTGAAATTAGACATTAAACACAATCTTTTATCTGTGATTAACCACTGGAATGAATTACGATGTGTTCAAATTGAGACTGGATACCTTGTGTGCTATGATCAGCCAAACACAAGTTACTGGGCATGATTTCCAGGCAATAGGGAAAAGCACTACAGCCTATGACGTATAGAGGGGTGCAAAGGCCTTAAAATCTGTGAGCATTGAAAGGGCAATCAAAGGAAGAAGACTTATCTTCTTACATACATGGGAAGCACAAAAAAGAGAAACAGAACTGCCAAAAGGACAGAGAAGGGAATTTCATCTGGAGAAGGAGCTTCTGTCTCCAAATATGGGAGCATATGTTTCAGCAAAGTGAGTTTTGGCATTGGAAACACCTTCAGCATTGGCAGAGCTCGAGTCATCTGTTTCATAGTCAAAATAGCAATTTTGGTTTCTCTGCTTTGTTAATGATGATGGAGAAACTTCCCATTTATGGTTTGGGCCGTTGGCACTGCTGACTCCCTGTTCTGCTGCTGTGAGAAAAGACAGTGCAATCAACTTTGCTCTGACGTGATGGAGCCGAGAGCTATATCCCATCATGAGAGCCCTGCCGTGTTCCCCAGCAGTGAAGGGCAGCCATGGATTGCCCAGGCTATGGCACGATTTACCCTTTCAGCAGCGAGCTGTCACTGTGGTCTCTTGTCTGCCTTTCACTTTATTGACATTGCTGTTATATGTACTAATTTTAAAAGAAATAATGAGATTTTTTTTTATACCATTAAAAGCAATTTTTTGGGAAAACCAGCAGGGAAACCTATGTGGTCTACCTGTTTTTGATGAGTCCTGTCTGCGTATGCGTTTTGTCCTCTTGAAATAGCTTCACCACGTCAGTGACTGTCTTCTTTTTTCAAATAAACATACTATGCTTAACATGCTCATTGTGCCTAATAACCAGGTAATCATTAATTTAAATGTAATATTGTGTTTCTTCTGTGAGGAGGTCCAGTGGTTCAGTCAAGACCATTGTCTGGGTGAATTTGCTGCTGTTTTTTTCTGAGGATCTCCAGTTATAATGGAAATGAAACAGATGCCTTAAGGACTGTAAGTCACTTTGCTGTTGTGGAAGCTCTTTAGCCAGGACTGAAAATTACTTTTCCAGAAAAATTTTCAAAAACATTGTCTTACATCCATAGTAGAGAATACTACTGTAATTGTTCTGTGGAGAGAAATAACTCACGTGTTATTTTTTACAACTCCGTCACAAAGCTGTTACGTTTGTTTGGCAGTATTTTCTTTGTTGTTTTTGGATTTGAAGAGAGTAGTTATTCAGAATCTTTGCAATGGAAATTGACAACGTGTTTCCTGTGGACTATTTAACAGAAACATAAACTCTTTGTGATCAATTAGAGCACCCAGTTACCTCCAGCTCTGCATGGGTCAACTGATTCTGCCCCATATGGCTGTAAACACTTAACATCGCCAGCAATACCGAATAGCAGTTTTCTGACTTCTGGGCCAGAGTGTGGATATTTGCAGGACTGTGCTAGAACCTGGGTTCTATATTCTTCTTGGAACTAAGACTACTGATAAATTGTAGTAAACTGTTTTCTTGTGGAAAAAAAAAATCGTGCCAGAATATCTGCACCACCTGCAATAACTGACTAACTGGACATAATTATTCCAAAATACTGTTGGAAGTATACAGACCTTGATGATAATTTTCTTTCTCAAGTGGACATCCAAATACTTGCCTTTGCCTAAGGATTCCCCAGAAGCTGTTCTCAAATCAGAGCAACACTTCAGCACTTAACTCATGACATTGTGACATCCATTAGGAACGCAGGGAGGGAAGAATTACCCTATTCAATCTGATTAAAGATCCAATTAACTTAGAATCCTCTCTCTGTTGGTAACTAATACTAGATGACTCAACACCCTGGGGAAGCAAAAAAAGAAACCACCAAAAAAACCAATCCCAAACCTTCCTCCCTTCTCCCCTGAACTCTCATTGTCACAATTAAGGAACAAAGTATCCCTGAAAGATTTTTTTTTTTTTTATTATTCTTGCCAAGCTCCTACTGCTTGGCTTCCATCCTGAAACATGAGATCAATAGCCCTTATAAATTCTTATCCTGGTTGGGAAGGTATTATTATTAGCACTTTAAACATCTAATAATTCTCCTAATCACTATGCTCTTTGTATCAATAACAATTTTGTGTCAGAGAGTTCACAAAGTTAATTACTGTGATTTTTCTTTCCCATTTTAAAATTGCTGTCTCTTAATTCCAATATGATCATTAAGGAGACTGTTTGACCTTGTTTCACCTGTTTTCATAAATACTTATGTCTGTCATGTTCATTCCTTGAAACACTTCATCTGTACATGAAATACTGATAATTCTTTTCATTCCTTTCTTAAAGGAACATTCAGTATTTTCCTTATTTTTGACCCATTTAGTCCTTTCTATAATTTTTGAATGCCCTTTGAAAGCAGTCATGCCTAGTGTCCAAGGTAAGAATATATTAGCAACACATCTAAATTGCTAATCTTGCACCATCCTTATTTTTAGTCCTTTCTAATGCATTCGGTACAGAACCTCCCATCTCAGTTGCATTTTGACCACCTTGGCCTGCTGAGCAGATGCTTTCTATTGAAGTGATTTTTTTTTTTTTTTTTTTGTAGAAAGAAAACAATCCAATAAAAATACAATTCTCTTTCAGCCTTCCGAAGGCCAGGGGCTATTTGGTGAATTTCACTTCAGTTAAATAAAATGAAACAAATCTATTATGGGTCTCTGAGAAAGTCTGATGTTTTAGAGCATAGGCAGTTTCTAAATATAGGGATCGGAAATTAATGTCTGCTTGGATAGATTATTCTGCAACTGCCTCCTGCAAGGTTTTTCACAGTTTCCTTTGAACTGAGTGTCCTGGCTATTTCTTAAGAGATCATAGTTTGAGTGGATGAAGTGTTAGGATGACACACTATAAGACATATATATATATATATATACACACACACATTTAGTTAAATTGCTTACTGTTTTTGCATGGAATTGTTTAACCATCATGGCAGTTCATTGAAAAAGAAGATCATTTGGAATATATATATAGCATTTATATTTATTTTTTTCTAAACCATTTTGTGCTATGGGCAATAGGTTTTGCCTTGGGCTTTTGAATCTGATATTACTTTCTTCCCTGAAAATAATCACAGTACCAGCAACATCTGATGTGATTGAAAGGGAAACAAACAAAACCAAAGCTCAATATGGAGTGTATCAAATTTTTAAATTTATTCCAGAGACATTAATTTTGAAACCTGAAATTACACACCTATAACGTGTGTGTTTGCATGAGTATACACATACAAGTGCACATATACCTTCTCTTTATAAATATGTGTGTATGTAATTCAGATGTTTGTCTTGTGCAGGCACGTGAGAAGTGCTGGGAAGCTTGTATAGGAATATTTATTGGTTCCTAATATTTAACTGTTAGGTCTTACAACAGCTATGGAGAAGTGATTCAGATTCCTCCTATTTTGGTGTACTGCTTTTATTTGGGGGCTCCTCTCTGTAGAAGAACATCTTCCTCTGTCTGCAGACACTCACTGTGGCAGATGTTATGACTCAGAGTACACCAGAAGATTCAGAGGGTTTTTTCCCTTTTTTTCTTTTTTTTTCCCTGTAAGTGACTTGCCCCCAGGCATGCTTTGACAGGGAGGATATAATTTCAAATTAAATGTGAATGTGGAGGCTTTCCAAAGCTACAAATTGCAGAGATTTCTCAGTGTGACTTGAAGAAAAAAAAAAAGGTGTTGTGCGTGCTGATGACTTGCTGTGGCAGGAGAGTGCTGGTGTGGTGTAGCTCTGGTACTTAAACCCATCGTTTATGGCCTTGGTACAGATTTGGGTATGAGAGGCAGTGTCCATGACTGAGGTACTTTGACTTTGTTCCTTTAATAACTGTTTTCCTCTGTAAACTCCATAAAGGCTAACAAGGCAGAGCTGGTTTTTCCCTGCTACCTTCAGGTAGGCTGGGATGGTGATTGGTGGTTTAAATCTCATTTCCCCTACTTATTTTAAATGACCAGGTGAATCTCTAGCATCAGTGAGCAGAAGATATTTTTAAGACGACAAAGAATTTGGTCTTAAAGCAGGCAATCCAGAGAATGCTTCCTGCTGATGACTGCCACA
Source organism: Steatornis caripensis (assembly GCA_013398225.1). Lineage (NCBI taxonomy): Eukaryota > Metazoa > Chordata > Aves > Caprimulgiformes > Steatornithidae > Steatornis > Steatornis caripensis. Next base: position 557,570 of record VZSC01017134.1, read on the forward strand.
TTGCCGTGAAGGCTTTTTGTCTGTACCAAGGTGATTGCCTTTCACCTTTTGAATGGGGAGAGATGCAGTGAGGAGAGGAATTCCTTCTGAATTGTGATGGTTTGTTTTGGGGTTTTTTAAAAAACTATTTAAGAAAAATTAATGGAGGGAACATCTATAGTTCTGAATATCATCCCATGAGCTACTGGTGTCTGTGATCTGTGTCTTTTGAAGTAGGAGACTTTAATACTCCAGATCTCCAACATTTTGAAGTTTTTCCTGAGTTTAAGAGTAGGACATTTTCTTTCTAGTGAACAAAGCCAAGAGATCTACCCGCATTTCTTGCCTAATGTCGCGGTTTAGGCCCAGCCGGCACCACAGCCCCCCCTCCCCAGCCGCTCTGGGCTCGCTCCTCCCCACACCGGGACGGGGAGAAAATGTAACGGAAGCCGGCGGGTGGGCACACGGACAGGGACGGGGCACTCACACGTTGTGGTCACGGGCGAAAACAGACGCAACCTGGGGAAAAAAATCAATCGGTCATCCATCTAAACAGAGTAGGATAAGGAGATGCGAAAGCCAGATCTTAAAAACACCTTCCCACACCCCTCCCTCCTTCACAGGCTCCAGCCCCCCCGCTCCCGACGTCTCTCCCTCCTCCTCCCCCTCAGCGGCGCAGGGGGACGGGCACTCAGTTCCCTACACGCTGTCCCTGCCGCTCCTTCCCCCTCAGGCGGGGAGGGCTCCTCACACGCTCACCCAGCCCCCGCCCCAGCGCGGGGTGCCCCCCACGGCAGACGGTCCCTCACGGACCCCTCCGAAGGGATCCCTTCCCGCGCGGGGCAGGCCCTAAGGGCCGCACCGCCCCAGCGCGGGCTGCCCACAGAGCCAGGGGCTGCTTCGGGAGCGGGCACCTCCCCTGGCGTGGGGTCCTCCGCGGGCTGCAGGGCCCTCTCTGCTCCTCCGTGACGCTTCATGGGCTGCAGGTCCATGTCTGCCTTGCCGTGGCCCTCCGCGGGCTGCAGGGGCACAGCCTGCCCTCTCCCCGGGGCTGCAGGGGAATCTCCGCTCCGGCCGCCTCCTCCCCCTCCTTCCTCGCTGACTCCCGGTATCTGCACAGGTATTTTCCTCACATCCCTCTCCTCCCTCCGTTATCACAGAGGCCCATCCACTGTCCCCAAACGGCCCGGCCTCAGTCCCAAGACTTGGAGCTGGAGGAGCTTCGAGCAGCTTCTGACAAGGGCCGCCGGCCCATGAAGCCCCTGCCCTGCTACCAAAGCCCCGCCACACGGACACAGCACACCTAGATCTCTGGATTTATGGCACAGTCATAGCAAAGGTCAAATTTGCATTGTTTGAAGCTGGTACCCTTTCAGTTCTGGATAATATGTGAGGATATTATCTGTCTTGCCCGAGTTTGTCTTTTATTCTTCCCGCCTTCATTATCTTTTTCACCTTTTGTTCCAGCATTTGACCCATGTTTCATGTCTCTGCTTTCTCTCCAGTTTTCCTCACCACACCACTGATAGGTGTCAGTGCAGGCGTACTTGGGCACGAGGTGTTTCTGCAGCCTGTGGGACAATGCCAACCACAGCATTTCGGTGTTAGCGTGGCATCAGTAAAAGAAATGACAGTGATCAAGGACTGCTGTTATCTGTGTGCAACTTCATCTGGGTTTGGTTAATTTACATTTCTCTTGGAAATCGGTGGAATTGTGGAAATTTGGATGCAGGCAGGATCTGTCCCTTGTCCTTGGCTGCATTAGCCCCAAGGTCAGTAGCATCTTACGGTCCCATTACGGAGACATGGACATGAGCTTCCTTCGTGTCACTGTGTTTGCAAGGTTTTTCCTTCTGTGCTGAGAATACAGAGTAGGAAAGGAATGAGAGGGAACTCTTGATAGCTTTAGCCCGTAATAAGTCTGATGTCCTCGGGGAGAACAGAGATTAAAGAGCCAAAATTCTCTAGGAGATTGTCACTTGGCTAATGATGATAGTAGCGTATGGCAGTCAGGGATGATGTGGCTGATACTTAGCAGGGGTTGTGAACCAATTAGTCTGCTCAACAAAATACTTGGTCCATTGGGTGCAAATGTTAAGAATATTTATAGGGCTGGCTATGGAGTCAGCTAATCAAAACTGGAGAAAGCTACTTAAGAGGCTGTCCCAGGCTCTACAGAGGCTCTGAGATTACAAAGCTGACAGATAAACAAATATTTGCACATGTAAATATTAGGACTTAAAGATTGTATTTGAACTCTTTTCCAGTTTCCTAGCATTGTACAATCAATTAAGGCTGCTTAAAACATGCTAGAGTCTGCTTCCCTGTGGAGAGCTGACTTCAACAGTGGCTGTCCATAGGTTGGCTTCCTCCAGCTTTGCTTTTGGTGTCTCTCAGATGGTCCAGGTAGGAGCTCATTTCCATGATGGCAGAGAATGTCACATAAGCTGCCCCAGATAAAATGGCAGCAGCACAATAATAATTCAGCATATACTAGTGTGTTGTTTAGCATTCATTAACTGCTTAAGCTCTGAGTGTTCCTATTAACTCTTTAACCCATTACCTCTTTAACCTAATAACTTGCTGAAGTATGAAACTGTGGTGAATCAACATTGGTATCACAGCTTGGTCCATTATATTAGTAACGTCCAGTCTGTTGTACTAGTGATGTAGAGAGTTGGTACTTACATAAGATCTAATAGTACAGTTTGAGAACAGATGTAGTAATACATCTAAATTTACAACATGGCTTAAAGGTTTACAAAGGTTTCTTTCTTGGCTTGTTTGTTTATTTGCACTTCATGCTAAGTGCAATTAATAAAATAATTTATCAGTTTTTTGCCCTCTAATCTAAGACATCCCTTAGCAGAATCACTTCTTTTAAATCGGTAATATGATGAGAAAAATCCACAAGCTTCAGTGGAAAAGATTTTCAAAACCTGAGAATATTGATTCCTCAGATTTAAGACATAAATGTGGCTATATGTGTTTTTACAGAGAATCTGCAAATAGAAGAACATCTTCTAAATCTGCTACTAAGCTTCTGATCCAAATATTCTGCTTTCCTATTTTACAACTGTTATTTTACAGCAAGGAATCAGTTTGAAATACAGCCATTTTGAATTTGGTGCTGAGGGTGGTTTTCTCCAGTGCTGATTTGAAAAATCAAATGTTAAGCAGGGGCATTTATTGTATTTTGCAAGCTCTACACTAGGTCTTTACTTATAGAAAAATAAAATATTAATAAAAGCCAGGTTACAGATTGCTCTGGTAAGCCCTATGTGATTTTATTTCTTTTAATTATTATTATGGTTTTTTACACCTCTCTCTAAAAGCTTTCTTTGTGCTACTGCTATTCTGGCTGTAAGTGGTTTTAAGTGCAGTGGGTTTTAATACACAGATGTTATTTCTGGTGGATCTTATATATTGAAAATGGTATAATGTCTTTTTTGATCCTGAGAAGCTCAATGATTATTGGTACTGATAATTGTGCTTAATAGCTTTTTTCTTTTTCTTTTTCATTTTTTTGGTGTTCATATGTGTATCAGAGATGCAACATACTGGCAGTTAAATGGGGTAAAAATGGTCCTTTCAAGAGGAAGATCCAAGTCCATAGATACTCTCTGGGGATCTCATTAAAGCACTTTTTTCTTAATATAGTGTACTGCAATAACAGCTATCAGAATCCCCACAGTGTGGTTTCCTGATAGGTTAGTTTACACAGAATTAATTGTCTAATTTTGTAAGCAACCAGTACAGTGCATTGATTTTTTTTTAATTTATTTATTTTAGTCTGATGTGTTGTTTTTGTGGATTCTGCTTCGTATTTTAAGACAGTCACACAATCCATCTTTACTTGTACCACATATTTACTCATAGCACATATTACATAGGAATCATGATTTTTTCTTATTGTTCTTCTTTTTGTCTTTCCATATATAAGAATTGCTGTTAAATTAAGCAATACATTTTTTCATAAAGTGTTTTTAAACAACATGGATAAAAGGAAGCATCAGAAAAGCAAATTCAGGTTGTATAAGGTTGCTGTGGTTTAGATGCTCCCGAGACCAATCCTGAATGAGGAGAATGGATTTCCCTTGTTGTCAAAGGTCAGCTTGCTGGTTTGTCTGGTACAAGAGTAGCAAAGAGAAATGAGCCTTATACAGAAAAAAGGACCAGCAACTTGCAGTCAGTTGGTACAGAAGCATAGGCAAGTGTATTTGAATAAAATCTCATAGGCTGTGCTGAGAATTTGGCTTGAACATATTTTTAAATTAATTTGGAGGCTTCCTTTTTAAAGTGAAGTTCTTGAAATGTAATTTGCATACAAACAGAGGACTTCTGTCTTGCTACCTATGTTGTTTAGCCGCGCGAGAAAGACAGAGTTATGCAGAATATTCTTCAGCTTGGTTTGGGCAGGACAGCTGCTAAAATAACTGCTGGTCTTGACCGCCTGCTAAAAAGTGCTTTACAGCTTGACTTGTCATTGCTGCTGCCCTTGGGAGACGACTCCCCTTATCTGCTTAGGCTCGTGCAGGTGGGGAAAAGATGATGGGCTCATTCCTCGGCCCTGGACCTGGCTATGTTCCTACAGCCTGCTGGTATTTTTACCCCAGGTGCTCTGCAAAGCCCATCACAAAATGCAAACATGTCTGCTGAAACTACGGGTATTCAGTTGCAATCAACACATCGGCTGGAGGAATCGTTGACTACATACTCAGCTACTGTAAACTGGAGAAGTTATATGAGTAGCTGAAAGAGCTTTCTGCACAGTCTGGAAGCCATGTAGGAGGCAGGGGGTGAGCATGGGCTGGGTATGAGCGGGAAGAAGCACATGTATCCAGAGACAGCCAGAAGAGATGTAGCCTGAGGAGACTGTGTGGAAATAAGGGAATAGTCCTGTCCCAAGCGTGTGTGTTTGTGGATGCTTGGGTACCTGCTGTCTTGGTGTGGTGACGGGCTATTGAAACATCTCTTGTTTCTATGGGATGAAGAGCTGGGTGGAGGAGGGAGGGAGGGCTGAGGAGCATTGCAGAAGAGGAGCAGGTCCCCATCATTCTGGCTGGGAGTTCAGGCAAAGGGCGTCCTCCAGCTGGGAGTGAAAAAATGTGAAAGTAAAACAAGTGGGCTCACTAGCTCAGTGACAGGGCAAGTCAGAATAGCTTCTTTGGTGGGGTGGAAAAAACCCAAACCAGCAAAACTATCATCAAAGTATTTTGTAATTAAATAATTATTTATTTATAATTAAATAAATAAACCCCCGAAGTATGTAAGAAGGTATGTGTTTGTAAACACTTGGATTTTATCTTTCATTTCTTACTTGAAACATTCTCCAAATGAAAACTATGGCTTTTCGTGTAAGAAGTGAGCATTTTGGACAATGCTGCCTTGCTCGTTGCTGGCATGTCTAGGAGGGGGAAATAGGAAGTCAGTGAAAGTTGAGATTCCTTTGCCTTCTCATTCATTGCTTTTTTAGCTCTTGCCTCTTTTACAGAAGTTAAGATGCAGTGTACACTGTGAATTTATAATGCTGTAGCTATTCCAAACTGCTTTTGTAGACAGGGATTGTATCTCCCTGTTAGACACTGGATATGAAAAAGCCAGCCTACAGGCAGCACTATGGATCCAGTCCACCAAGCAAATGAGATGTCTCAATCACCCTGGCAAAGCACTGCTGTTCCCAGGTCTTACAGGCCATGTTGCTTGCACTGGCCTTGAACAGATGTGAGGTTGTTCTATGTTGGGAGACACCTGAAATGTGAATGTGCCACCATCCTGTCTGGTCCTGTGACATGCATTTGACGGCACGCAGAGCCTTTGAGTGCTGTGTCCCATCCTGGCACCATTGGTAATGTGCATGTTGTTCTCCTGTCAATTGTTATCTCAAAGTGTTGACATCATATACTAAATAACACTCATGCAGTTCTCTTTCCATTAAAAGAGGAATTCCCGACACAATTGAAGTCAGTGGGGCTTTTGTCACTGACTTCAATAGGCCTCAGCTTCCACCTCATAACTCCATGGGAAGAAGAATAAATTGCTGCCAAAAATGCAACTGTCTCTGACATCCAGTGGGAAAGGATAATTAGCAGTCAGTCATGGAGCTGCCATCGTGATTGTCTGATGAATAATAGAACTGAGTACAAGCGATATGTTGCCTTCCAAGTGGGTAAAGTGATATTAGCAGATTAGCATGAGTGTAGGCAGCCAAGAAATGTAGTATGAAAACCAAGTGTGAGATGAGTTCTAGACAGTAGACATCAACTTTTCGATCTGTCTGGCCTCCGAAACATACCATGTAGTTTTATGTAAACACTAAAACAGGAAGATGTTTGGGATCAAGAAGACAAAGTCTCATGTTACTAGACTTTGTTTCTTTTTTTGTTGAATTTGGTTAATGTTCTTAGAAGAGCACCAGACAGACTTCAATGAAACCTCCTCTCCCTTTTTGCTTCTTGTCAAAAATACCTCTGGAACTGGTTAGAGCATGGTTGGAGCTCTGTTGTGAGGATGATGGTACAAAGCTAAAGGACCATGTTTTATGGACTTGTGCAGCTTCCATGTTTTGGGAAAACACTGGCTTGGAAACCCTGCTTTCTAACAGAAAGGCAGTTAGACCAGCTGGTGTAGTAGGCTTCTGGGATGAAGCACAAAGACAGGTGCTGGATTTGCGGGTCTATACCCTTTGAGCAAAGCGAACAAAAATTAAAGCAGAAGAAAGCAAGCCCAATGTCATTTTAATCATTAGTTTCAGTTTATAGTTGGTCTTAACACTGCGTGCAGCTTTGTGAGAGCATAAAGGCGGCACTGTAATGCCGTGGCTTTTAACTAGGCCTGTTTATGTATTGTGATTGGCGAAGCTATTGACTTCATATTCTTTCATGTTCTTTATGTTCTTTTCTGTTTTGATGTTATCGTGCAGTCATCTTAGCAATGTATTAAACAAGAGACTACTTCAATATAAAATGATCAAAGGGGTAAGGGAACACAGGGCCTTAAAGAATATATGGAGAGCTCTGGGAGAATTAGTTGAATTTAAAGGCTTTTTCAAGCTGCTTAATTCCTGCTTAGATTTCTGATGCCACCAATAGGCAACAGTCCCTTTCTTTAAATCTTTCACTCAGGATTGACTGGCAGAATCACTGTTTTACATGAGGTTTAGAGAGTAAAAGGCCACCCTGAAGGTCAAGCCCTAAGAGATTTCCTCTAAGAGCTTATTGATTCAGCTAGATTTTTGACTTGAAAAAATGCCACTCCTTCCTAGATCTGCGGCTTGGATACAAGTGCCTTAGTATGTGCCAGCACAGAAGGCAGGAGCAAAAGTGTAAGTGCAGGAAAAAAAAATAGAGGAAGATGCTGTGGGGTAGACAGACAATGATTTCAGTCACTTGCTTGTAGAATTCAAACTGGTGACGTTATTAGCTACTGGTCCATGAAAAAAGAAAGTATTATTTTATTGGTTTCAGAAATGGATTATATTAACAGTGAAATTGGGCAGAATAAAGATTTATGGTCACATCCTCAGCTTGAGTAAGCAGGCAGAGGACCTCAGCTTGTAACAGGGATAGAAGGAGCTGAGGAGCTGGGCTGTAAATACTGTGGGTCTGGTTTCCTTCGCATATATACATGGATGCATGCTGCAAATGCATATGCATGTAACTGTCTTTATTTTGCACAAAAATTAAGAAGATCATGTTTTGCCTCTCTAACCTCATTATGATATTGGCTTTGTAAGTTGCCCAGTGCTATGGTAGTGATTAGCAAAATGAATCTGAAAGCCTACCCCATAAGCAAACTGTATTTGCGCTGTTACCTACTCCTGTGATATTTCAATCTGATTCATTAGAAAAATTAGCATTTTTATGGACTAATTACAGGGAAAATGTTGCTTGTACTCTTTCTGATATATAGAGACTTTCACAGCTTACTAAAGAGAAATAGGAGTGAAGCATCATTTTTTTCCCCAAAAAAAGAAAAGCAAAAAGGTTACTCAAATTAAGCCAAAAGATTGGGGAGATTTGAACCTAAAAAAGAAAAAAAAAGAATTAAGAAAAGTTTAGATTAGTATACTACTGGCAGTTTGTACAGTTTTTTGAATTCAAAATTCCAGATCTCTCTCAGCTATTTTGGTTCTTCAGGCATAAAAATATTTTTAAAGCTGTCAGTCAGTCACCATATTTTTTGTGACGGTTGCAAAATGAACAGTAATGAGAATGAATAGTAATGAGTGCATTATTCCATATCTATATATACCAATTGAATTTCATTCTAAGTTTGTAAATTTCAGTCAACGTACATTTTAGTTTTTCCTTTCTTTTTAAAACCAAACTCAGGCTTTATTAGTCCGTAGCTGTTCATTCAAACATGTCTTAGTTTTTCTCACTTTATGCTAATGAACGACTTGCTTTGGAAGTTTAATTCTAAATATGCGTGTGTGTCACTTGCTGCTGCTTACATTCTCCATTTGCCAGGAGGGTAAAAACGGATGTCTGTGACTGAACATCTGAGGTCATGTTTTCGCAAGGGAAGTATTCTTTTTTCTTAGAGGATGAAGTACCATTATTTTAATCAATGCAGGCATCACCTGTTTTAATCGTTATATTTTGATAATGATCCTGATTTACAGAGACACAGAGCAGTGAACCCCTCATTTTGGGCTTCTGTGGAGAAGGCAAAAATCTCCATCTTGTACAGAGGGTAAAAGTTCATTTAGGCATTTTGGTGTCATGGGAGGTTGATTGTGCTTTAATTGGCTCCAGCTGACGGGCTTTTCAGCCATGATATTCTTCACCTACAGTTGGATGCTTCTCAAATATGTGTGGAATTTTTTATTGCATTTGAAGATATTGCACAAAGTCAGAATAATTATTTCCAAATGATACTTTACAAGTGGATACCCTATGATAAATACAAGTGAAGCAGAAACCATTACAATTGTGGATTAATTTAAGTCGGAAGGGACCTTTGGAGGTCTTCTGGTCCAACTTCTTGCTGAAAGTAAGAGTGACTTTGAAGTTAGGACAGGTTGCTCAGTGCTCCGACCAGCTGAAAACAGTAATCAGCCTTTTCTCCTTCAGGCGAGACAAACAGTTCTTCTGCCCTCTCCTCATCCGATATGTGCTGCAGCCCCCTCACCATCTTTGTCCTCTCTGCTTCATTTTTGCCAGTTTATGAGTGTCTGTTTTGTAACAGGGAAAACGCAACTGGACGCACTGTTGCAGATGCAGTCTCACAAGTGCTGAATAAAGAGTGATAATGGCTTTCCTTGACCTGCTGGCTGTGCTCTTGCAAATGCAACCCAGTGTGTGGTTGGTGTTCATCACTGTTGCTACCATCTCCTGTTCAACCCCCAGGCTGTCTTCCCCAGAGCTGCTTTCTGCACCGTGGGTTTGCATTTGCAGAGCTTCATGTCTGCTTTTGCTGAGTGTTGTAAGCTTTCTATCAGCCCTCCAGCCTGTTGAGATGCTGCTGAATGGCAGTCCCACTCTCTAGCATGTCAGCTGCTCCCTGCTTCTGGTGTCATCTGAAAACTTGCTGCAAGTGTATTCACTCTCATTGTCTAAGTGTTAACAAAGATATTAAGTGTTTGAACAGATTACCTTCAGGAGGACTTGTTCCATAATCTTCTTTGGAACTGAGGTGAGAGTCGCTAGGCGGTTCGGTGTTGATGTGTGTTGTTCCTTCTTGCACTTCTTGAGGATGGCCATGACAGTTGTCTTTTCCAGTCGTCAAAAGGATCTTCCAATTGCCGCAATATTTCAAAGACACAAAGAGCAGCCTCAAAATGACGTCAACCTCTTTCCTGCATGTTTGGATGCGGCTCATCCACATTCATAGACCTGTGTGTGTCCAATTTGGTTAAGTGGCCCCTAACAAAATCTCCCTCTACTGGAGATAGGACTTACCTGCTCCAGACAAAGACATTAGGAACATGGACCTGGGCAGCCTGAGAGCAGGCCTTGTCAGTAAAGACTGAGGCAAAAAAGTTATTAAATGCCTCATCCTTCCTCTGTATTGTTTGTCAGTAGTTCTGTTGACACATTCAGGAGTGACACACATTTTCCACTGTCTTTTGCTGCAGAAGTACCTATGGGTGAGCCTTTCTTGTTGGCCTTACTATCCCTTGCCAGTTTCAACTCAACCTAGGCTTTGACTTTCCTAGTTTCAGCCCTGCAGTCTGGGCAATGTTTCTATACTCCTGGGTAGCCTGTCCGCACTTCCACCTTCTGTTCACTTTCTTTTTGTGTTTGAGCTCTGTTAGGGATTCCATGTTGAGCCAAGTCAGCCTTCTGCCACATCTGCTCTACTTCCCACTCATCAGACTGGATTGTTCTCATGCTTTGAGGAAGTTTTCCTTGAAGATCAAGGAACTCCCTTTGCCTTTCTGCACCCCAGCGCAGTCGTCCATGACACTACACCTGCTGGTTGCCTGAGCAAGCCAATCTCTGCTCCGTGAAGTTCAGCATCAATATTGTCTTTGATGTGCTTATGAAATCTACGTTGCTTGTGCACCACCAGTTGCCATCTTAGCAGATATCTGGGGGCTTAAAGTCCCCCAGGATGACCAAGGCTTTTGATTGTGAAGGCTGAGTGAAGCTTTATCGACTCTTCCAGTTCTTGATTAGGCAGTGGGCAGCAAATGCCCACAGCAGTGTCCTCCTTGTTTGCCTCTGATTCTGACCCATAAGCATTAGCTTTCAACCTGTTTTACAGCAGAGCTCCATGCATATAAGTATTGAGAAATAAATCTGACTTGTTAGTCTCTTCTGAGGAAAATTCTGTTTTCTGAGCATGTGTTTTAACAGCTTTTCATCCTATACAGTGCCTTTTCCAGCAGAAACGTGTATTTTTTCTGATAGACAAAAAACCCTCTTGAAACTCTTTTGGACTCTAAACATTTGGGGTACCATAATAACTTAAGGATATGCTTAATAGCATTTCTCATTGGGGGACTGTTCGGTATAAAGTTTTTGTGCATATCTGTGGCAGAAGGAATTAATAGCATGCTTCAAGCCTTAAAGTGCCAATGTAAAACACTCACCGGACTGATGTATTTTTTCAGTTGCACTTTTCTCTTCGCACTTTCAGCAGTTTAAAAGTTGAGATACTGAAATCACCCATCTTGACCTCAGCAGTCTTCTGTGTTAATGAAATGCCCTGTGCTATTACTTACTAGTTAGGCCATTAGCCTGGATCTCGGAAGTGTTATTTCTGGCTCCGCAATTATCCTAGTCCTGCAATTTCCCTATCTGAATCTGGGATAACAAAGCTTTCCTTCTTTGCAGAATGCTTGGAGATTTGATGATAAAAAGTGCTATATAGGAGTTTGATATTGTTACATGAACAAATATCACTTTGTTTGCATGGCTTGACCATTTTATAAGCAAGCAGAGAGCTGATGACCAAATCAAGATTAGAATTGAACAAATGAGTTATAATGAACAACTTCAGTGTATTGACTTTTTTTTTCCTTCTAAATGAAAGTCATTAACTTTTATAAGCCAATCTGTAGAGAAGTTTTTAGTCTGTAAATCATTTGTCAGTTGGGTTTAGAAATCTTTTAAGTTTGCTTGTTCTGTGGTTTTATTTATCATTTTAGATACCAAATAAGTTACTTATTAGTTTGCATGATCATTAGCAATCTGAACATAGAATCGCATGTTATAAGGTTAAGTTTCCAATTTCAGCATTGGATGCTTTTCAAGTGCATTTAAAAGGCATTTCCAGAAAAAAATAACCCTGAAAATTACAGATTAATAGTGAAGAATCTTTACAAGAGGAGTAAGTATGCCTTCGTTAAAACTATGCTCTAAATCTGTTGTGAACAGGGAAGCATTATTTTTAAAATAATTTCAAAAACCTTTTTACATTATTTGTGCTAAGACTTATGGGTTAAGTCTTTCTGATGCTTCTGGGTTCATGTATCATGGCAGTTTGCATGCGATTGACTTTTGTGTTGTGGAGTGGAAAAAAGCTTCCTCAGCTAAATTTGCATACTGCATGTATAACATTTTTAACGAGGAAATATTAGGGACATAGTCTGCCAGGTGATGTAAATAAAAATAACTTCAAAAAAGCTAGACTGATTTATCCTGGTTGAAGATTTGCTGCAGAATATCTGAGAATGACTGTGTGTTTTGGCACATGGGTGTGAATAGTTGAAATCTAATTTGTATCTGGAAAACACAGAAATAAGTTTTCTGGCTGTATTCTTTCCTGAAACTCCAGTATTGCGATAGGAATATGTGGATCTAATGAAAAAAGATAGTTGTTTTTCAGCTGGCATAGTTGTGCAGAATGCTGCTGTACCACTTCGGGAGAAATCCTGTTCTCAGCCCATGTGCCATTCAGTTTGCAGGTTCTCTATGTTGAAGACAGCAGGTAATGGTTGTAACGCAGAGTTGTGTTGTGTCTTAGGAGGTTATTAAAATCAAGTGAAAGCGTGCTCTATACTTTGGGGACCTTAAATGCAAAATCATTCTAACTAATAAGCAGATACTAAGTGTACCAAATTTTACCCCAAGGCATGCGCAGGCTCGTGTGGTGGTGTCGGTTTTGCTCTCTGACTTTTATTGACTATCAGGATTTATTGACCCAAGAGGGAAATGTTGGCAGAGGTGATTCTTACCAGTCACAATTTTCCTTAAGGGACAATAACACCTGGTGTTCACTGTAAATTTAAACTCAACGCATGCATGTGTGTCATGGCACGGCATTTGACCACTGAACATTTACCTACCCTGATCTTGTGGCAGTGCTGTATGCAGAGTGCTTCTGCATAGACCTTGACGTTTTCTTTAGGGAAAAATATCTGGGCTGTGCCTGGCTAGTGGCAAGCATGAGAGAGAGAGTGTGTGTATGAGTATGCGTTAGGCTTTGTACGTATGTTAGAGCCAAGATGATTTTCTTCTAGAAACTGCTATAACAACTTTTAATGCCGTACATCCGTATTGCTAAGTTCACTACAGACTTGAATTATGTACTGGCAAAGTGCTATAATATTTCTTATGCCTGAGTAATTGTGGACCAGAATTTGGCCCAATATGCATAGAAAAACTTGTTCATGGCTGCCTTCTTTTTTATAGGTACAGTAAATCACAGAAATTGTTGGTTAAACTCATGTGATGGTCTTAGACAGCTATGATTAGTATCTCAAGACTCTCTTCATATTACGGTAGCCCTTTCAGTAATAAATAAACGGATATTAGAGAAACTTGCAGCATTGTTCTTGCAGTAATTATGAGCCACCTTATTCTAAATGTGTGACTGACTTGAAACACCTTTTTTATGAAATTTTTTTCCTGGTGGGAAAAGTGAAATATTGGCAAAGCATGGCTATGAAACTGGACATCTTAATTTTATTCCTGAAAAATTAGTACTTTCCTATTGTTGCTAAAAAGGAAATAATCATATTATTTAAGAAGTAGAAAAGCTGTTGTAGTGGATTTTCTCAGTAGCACTGTAGTTTTGTTGGGTTGTATTCATAATGCACATAGGTAAAATTGCATCAGAAAAAGTTTGTTTCTTTAATAATTAAGAGCTCCTTCTATCTCTTGCTCTTTTGTCCTCAACCCATATTAGTTTTACGTACTTGGTACTAGTCTGAAGATGTCAGTGCAAATACTCCTTTTAGCACATTTGCACTTATGTGGGATCCATAAGCTGTAAGGACAGCAATCTTTTGCTGTGACTACAGTTTATTGATTTCACGCCGTGCTATTTTCCAGGCTGGTTAATGCATCTTTTTATTGTTTGACAAAAACTCCTCCTTGAAAAACTTCCTGCTATTGATATGCATGAGCAAAGCTTATTCCTCATTTGCAGTGGTGCTGGAGCTGATGAGAAGGCTACCTGAGCCTAGGTGCTGGGATTTTGGATCCTTTCATCCCTTTGCCACCCACACTGCAATAGAATAAACCTTCATGGTCCGCACTGCAAGGCAGAGTTTGGTCTCAGAAAATACGATGTTGTCACGGTTTAAAGCTGGGCTGGCTGTTAAGCGAACGACAGACGCTCTTTGTTAACCCCCTCCCTCCCCAAAGTGGGGGGGGAAAGAGAAAAGGGAAAGAGACTTATGGGTTAGAAAAGTTAAAACAGCTTTAATCTAACTACAATAATAATGAATAATAATAATAATGAAATATATACAAATATACAAATATGTACAAAACCGATATCGAGCTCCCCCCCACTGATGACGAATACGTCACCCGGACGCTGCGGGGCACGCCCCAGGAAAGTCCCGGACTGTACTCAGCAGCAGCAGGCAGGAGCTGGATTCAGGAATGCACGGATCGGGATCGAAGGCAGAAGAATCAGACAGAGTCCTCCTCGGATGCCGGCCATAGAAGAAGAGAGCGAGACCCTCGTGATCCCTCTGCTTTATACCGAGTATGACGCGTATGGGATGGAATACTCCCTTTGGTCAGTTTTGGGTCACCTGTCCGACCCGCTCCTCCCCACCGCAGGGTCGCAGGGGTGACGACTTCTCTGCTCTTTCAGTTCCGGCGCACAAGAAAGTTAGCAGAAGCAAGCATCGACCTTGGTCTCCATAGGGATAACTATAAGCAAGGGCCTTTCTGCATACCATTGCTTCTGATGTTCCAGCACTAACTATAAACACCAAGCCTTATCACTGCTAGAAGCAGCTACTGTCTGGAAAAACATGCAGTTAATTTCAGGGAGTGCAGCTTCTCAGCAGAGACTTAACTAAAAAGCAAAGTTACTAAAAGAAAATCGGTTCTGTCCTGGCCCAAACCAGGACAGATGTGCAGAGCACAGTGCTATGGGAGTGGGTTGGCTTCAGGAGGAATTTGCTGCAGGACAGTGGCCAGAGCAGCACCAGAGCTTCGTCCTGGCCAATGCCCCCCTTTTGATACCTTCTGCTTTGTCATCTCTTCTGGGCCAAACCTGTTAATTATTTTCCTCAGCAATGTGGGGATCTGCAGCAGGCATGATTCAAGTGACATTTAAATATTTAGTTTCTCATTTTCATAACAGTATCTGAGCCTGACTCAGAGGCTTTTACTTCATCGATTCATGTATGTTTTAGAGAGAAATGGATGAATGAAATGTGAAGGTCACATTGCAGCAGGGACCACTCGTCCCTGCTCCAGTCTGTTCCTCCACCGCAGTCAGTAGATGGAGGAGCCCGGGAAGCCACCTGTGCCATCTGTGGCATGGCCAGAGGCAGCAGGTGATGCCAGCCCTAATCTCGGCTGCAGCACTTGCTCCCGGTTCTGCTCAGAGACCAAGCAGCCCCCGGGTAGCTCAGCACAGGAATCAGAGATGCCTTAAAGCCATCTTTGTGTCCTGCTGCTTGTCCCCTTCTCTGCACCATGCATAGCTTGGCTGAAATACAGCATCAAATTCAGTGAATGACCAGCTGAGTGAACAGAAGTGTGAACCGCATTCCCTCACTTAGAAATCTGTCAGTTCCCTTTAATCTTTTGGAAAATTGGAAGACTAAAGTGACTGTACTTGCAGAATATAACAACACAAAAATGCCATTGCGAAGGAAGAAGCAGAAGCAGCACTGGGAATCCAGACATGCAGACACTTTGCCCATATCTGCAGATGAAAAAGATTATATTTCTATTTCTCATCTTTAAAAATCCCAACAGGTTTGCAAGGCTAAGGCACCTAACTGCTTTGGTTCAGGCCATGAGGTCTCTGGGACAGTCGTTGTAAATCCCAATTTGTAAGGTTGCAGATTTGTTCTTCGTAGTATGCAAAGCATGAAAAACCAAACAGCAGGTTAAGTTTTCAATATAACTGGGAGATAGTATTTTTTTTTCATTGAGATGTACATTGTTTCAGTAGTTCTTTCTTTTCCGGTGCAGTGCTAAATGTGATCTTTCTAGACTTTTTTTGCAGGTGCAAATTTTCTGCAGCCTAGAAATGGCCATGCGGATACTTCTGTATACAGCAGCAATAATGGCACATAGCCCAGACATGCCACACAACATCATCTTAGCCCTTTGTGAAATAAGCCTCATGGTTGATTTTTAAACTTCAGAAGCTTGATTCAGACAGATAGCTGCTATGCAGAAGGAATGACGGTGCTTTCCTGCTGATGGCATCACCCATCACCTCAAGTGGGAACACCTGGGACACAGACCACCAAGTTGTAGTTTTTCCTTCATGTTACAGGAGAGACGGGCAAAACAATGGATAACCTTCACCAGGTGATGCATGTTGCTGGGATCTTAGATCACCTTCTCTGGAAAATTGCAGTAGCACTGCATGGAATATTTGATTTGAGGTGGAGGAGGATTGTGGAGATTTATGGTCAGCTTAGTTCCTTCAGCAGGACAGTCCTGATAGCTTGCTGGTGAAAGCCAAAAGCAACACCCCTTAGCAGTCTTTTCAGCTGAAGCTGCAGTAGGTGCACTTGAGCACTGAAATAAACTCTGCTCCTACTCTGACTTCTTAATTTGAACATGTTTTAGTGGTTTTTTGGGAGTGATGAATTCTTACTGTCTGTTTATACTATGCCAGAAACAACAAGAACTGCTATCAGTTGTCTGGCTCTAATAAACCCAGTAAAAAACACTCAGGCTAGGTTACTAATACTGTATCTTGTGGGTTGTTTTCCCAGCTTTCCTCTATTTTTCAATGGAACCATTTCTGATATAAATCCATCCCTTCAATCTGTGAGCAATATTTACTCTTGCTCTGTCCATAGAGTACACTGATATCTTCAGTCCTACAGACTCCACAAAATTCTATTAAGATTTTTTTTTTAGCAAAAGTGAGTAGCCCTTCAGAAATCCTGTATCAGGTCTGTTCTTTCTGTTACGGTTTGTCTCTGCTTTCCCCCCCCCCTCCCCCCCCCATGGATAACTGTAATTTAAAGCTTGCTAGATCGATAAGTCCAAGATGCACAGCATAAATGGGAGAACCAGAAAAACAGCTGGTAAAGATAGGAGACAGCTGATTAAAAAAGAATTCAACTATAAAGCATTTGAGTTACGATTCTCTGCTGTGATTTTTGAGTTAGATTAAAAATAGGGGGAGGAGAGGACATGCAAATCAAACTTCCCTCCTCCCTCAGAATCTCTGATTAAAATAATGTTGAATTTCCTCTTTTTTCATGTCTCTAAATAAAAAGTGGATTTTTTTATTCAATTACAAGTGAATTTGCTTAGTATAGAGCTAGCTGGGGGAAATGTAATGGCAGGAAGTCTCAACCTCATGTAATAGCAGCGTCTCTTGTCTTGAACTGTGTAAATCAGTGCTGTAGTGAACTGAAATCCTGAAAATAGCCTCTGTTTTACACTGATTCACAGCATAGGGAATGGACCTGATACTAACAAACAGAGAAGGACTGGTTGGAGATGTGAAGGTTGGGGGCAGCCTTGGCTGCAGTGACCACGAGATGGTGGAGTTCAGGATCCAGCGTGGAAGAAGCAGGGCTACAAGTAAGATTAGAACCCTGCACTTCAAGAAAGCTTACTTTGCCCTCTTCAAAGACCTACTGGGAGGAATCCCTTGGGTTAGCGCTCTAGAAGGCAGGGGGGCC
>VZSC01017137.1:0-29510 GCA_013398225.1 Steatornis caripensis
GAAACTTGAGGAAGAACTTAATACAGGAAGCTGAAAGGCATTTATTCTTCTGCAGTGAATATGTGTTTTTGCCAATTTGATCTACAGGGTTTTATTTATTTATTTAATTGTGGAATTCCATAAAATAGCTGATACCATGGAATTCCTTTGGTCGTTGTTCAATAACAACAGCAAAATGTTATCATCTTGTTGTTATAGTCACAAATTACTGCTTGGGAGTGTTTATTAACAACATCTTAAATCCAGCCTGTCATAGGCAAGCAAGGACCTGGATTTCTGGTGCATCCAGATGTTGAAGAGAGAGAGCATCAAGTGCTTAAGGCAGTCCAAAAGTCTTCTGAGTATCTTTTTATTCTCTTCCTTCTACAGCGTCACTATGAATAAAACTGCAGTTTCATCCGCTGAAATGAATCCAAAAAGTCTGCATCTTTTTCCAAGAATGTTGTGTGCTCGTTGGTGTGTTTACGTGCCTGAATTTCCCATTCACGGACTTTTCTACCCAGCCTTATCGTCATGTTTTGTACTAGCAAGATCACAATGGTTCACTGTTCTCTAGTACAGAAAATGTTCCTCCCCCTCCCCATATTCCTGAAGTCTAGGCGTGAACAGAAGATTTAATTTTCAAGACTGTTATTTGCATAATGTATGGACTCATGAAAGACTGCAGTTTGGAAAAATTGATGGATGGGCCCAGTGTCTATTTTGATAAGTAAGCTTTATGGTTATTTCTTACCAAAACGTGTGATATCTGAAGGATTCCAGAAGAGTTCTTGCTGTAAGAAGAGGAAGGGTGGTGGTGCTTTCAGTGTCAGCCCTGGTGGGGATTTTGTCCCGTAGTGAGTCTGCGCCAGGCCGTGAAGTTCATTAGTGTTCCCTGCCTCGGTTCTTTCGAAGGTAAATAAACGGGAATGACGCTTGTGAAATGTCTACCCAATCACCCAAGCAGGCTGTGCAGTCCCATTTCTCTCCGCTGCCATCTGACGTAGCGAGCGCGCTGTCTTCCTTGAGTTGTGGCGTAAAAGGTTGTGTAGCTTTCCACCGCTCCAGAAAAGGGTTGTCTTCTCGGGGCTTCAGAGCTCTCAATGAGCTCATCCTTTTGATAAGGATCTGAACATTTATTCTCCCATCTCTAATCCTGTCCCCATACTCTGCGGATTAGTTCACAACTCTTGATGGTGTGAAATACTTGATTTTTTTGTTTGTTCTCACCTGCTCGGTTCTCCTCAGACAGTATCACTGTGGCAGATGCACATCCTCGATTTAGGGTGATTTCTCAGAAGCTTTCATAGCATGTCCTTCTGCTGTAGGTACGTATGTGAAGATGGAAGATTTTTATTCTGTTCTTGAAAACCAGCTAATTTAGGAAACTCATCTAATTATGGAGTTAGTGAACCCAGTTTCTAGGTCAACTGCTGATTGCTACTCAGCAGATTTCCCTGTCAAAAACCCTTTGGTTGGCGACGTCGGCAGAAAGAGCACTTTCCAACAAACTCTGAGCGGTATGAGAATAAAATTAAAAAATGATCAAGAAGATATACGTTGGAGTAAGTTTATGGTAGCTAATTTTTATATTGTATGTCTTATGAGAATTGCAGGTATTTTAAGACTGATTTCAGGAAGATGCAGAAAGTATTTGAACTCACCTGGGTGATCTACACCGATGAGCTTCAAAGCCATGCGCAAGTGCTTATAGAGCTGGACGTTAAATACTTTTCTTCATATATTACTTGCACCTAATCTGTTGGCAAAGCTGCATGATCTCATTAGAGTACTAAAAAAATAGTACTTTCTGCATGCAAGGCGACAGCTAGCTAAGTAAGAGTCATTACACCAAGTAATTATTTTTTTAACGTATTAATGGTTTTGTCCTTATAGAGTGTATGATTTTGAAGTGCAGCTGTTTTGTGTCATCGGTGAGCAAAGCAAACACTTGATTAATAAATAATTACTTCAATAATTAATTCAACTTCATTTTCGTGATTGCTGAAAAAATACAGAATTTTAATTAAACAAATTTGGGTAGAGAATAAAACGACTTTGAAACAAAGTAATTCAGTTCTGCAATTTATAATACCGTTGTGTTGGTGTCTAAAAGCCGTTCACTTTGTGAACCTCTCTTAGGTTCTTACACGAGATGATAAAAAAGAATGCTTTGAACCGTTTTTGTAGAATGTATATTTTTTTTCCAGTTTTCAGAAGCCGAGGAGTAGTTGCTAATGTAGGGATGCCATAATGTAAACCAGAGCCTATAAGCAGACTTCACAGTAACTTTATTAGTTAACGAACTTTAATTCATTCTAAAGTGCCTTTAGAAACGATTCTAAAGCTTTTAGAATTTCTATTTTTTTGTTAGGTTTTTATCTGAGACCTTTTTTTGTGCTACCGAGAAACAAAAGTCTCGGGCTCACGTTAGAACTAATAGGTTTTCAGTAATATTGCAGCATATGGTATACATGATTTTGATGCAAATATGTGTGCTAATTACGTGTGGATGAATCTTTCGGTCCTGCTATTGATCTTAAGTCAAAGACAATTTTTCAGTTAGCTTAAGTTTTGTATCAATTCACATTTAACAGCTTTGCCCGGTAATTTAATTACACACTGTTCTGGCTGCAGAAACCATATGCGGTGGTGTGGCTAGTTTCTGTTTCAGCGTGCCTTTTGGGAAATGTTACGTCTTAATATGGATAGCAAATATTTATTTCTCACGCTTTACTCGATCTGTCGCGCCGACTTCTCTGCATAGGTGCCTGACTTGGTTTGTGGTCATGAAAGCATTAGCCGGAATGTGTGCCCTGAAGATATGTTTTGACATGACACCCTGTAAATCTCTGTATGTTTACCACCCTTCAGTTTAGATTTTGTACAAGTGAAACTGGAGAGCGTTTGGCTGGATTTTGTAGCGNCGCCGTCTTCTCTGCATAGGTGCCTGACTTGGTTTGTGGTCATGAAAGCATTAGCCGGAATGTGTGCCCTGAAGATATGTTTTGACATGACACCCTGTAAATCTCTGTATGTTTACCACCCTTCAGTTTAGATTTTGTACAAGTGAAACTGGAGAGCGTTTGGCTGGATTTTGTAGCGTGAATGCCCAGAAAAGGGCTTTAAAGGGCTCGTTCTGCTCAGCAGCACTGGCTGTGGCTGGTGGGCACAAATTGCGCGTTTAAATGTTTAGGGCCTCTCTGTCTGATTTCCAGGTGTGAAGTTTGCCAGCTCGCCGAAGGGAGAAATAACTGGGAAAGAAATAAAATGTCCTTGCTCCTTCTCACTGCCATGACTGTGCATCCTGCCAGTTTTCGAGTGTGGAGGCCTTGCTCATCCTCCAGCCGGTAGGCATTTGCAAGGCGCCCGTGATAGATAAATCGTCCCTATCTGTTAACGGGTTTTAGATCGCCGTGCCCTTTTGAGGTAGAGCAGCGGGTTCAGGGAGTTGCGATGACTTGCCAACGGTCGCAGGCGGTCTGTGACGGAGCAGGAATACGCCCATGTCCCAGAACTTGGTCCCGTGTGTGACTGTGTCGTCCTCGTTTCCTCCTTAGCCCCAGACTGAGATGAGAAGTTGTGATTAGTGCCCTATCTGCTGTTACTTTCCAACAGGAAGAGAACTTCAGGGTTGTCCAGGAGTACACATCACTGCCTGTGAAGTAAAGGTACCTGAATGCAGGTGTAGAATTAATTATCATTACTGTATTTAAGTCTATACTTACAGAAGGCAGCAGACTTTTAATCAAAGAAGAATACTTCTGTTTGTCGGTGCTACTGTACAAAATACCCTCAGAGCCAGATATTGATGGAGTTAATATTGATGCTGTACGGTGCAGCCCATTCTGTCTCAAAACCCCAACTGAAATGAAATGCTTTTACATACGGCCAATAGTCTTGCTTTAAGTGGCTTTAGATATCATCACCGGTGCCTGCTGCCTGCCAGCTAAACCTCCTGGGTACTCCTGTGAGTTGGTCTTTGGAGGGTTTAGGCAACTTGTTTGGAAGTCCTCCTCTCGTCCCGCTGCTAGGTGGCTGTAAGGCACCGGAAAGGTTGTGTTCTTGCAAAAGTCCGCACGCTGTGGTTCAAACTCGAGCACAAGAGCAGCCCTCGGGGTCTGGGGACTGGCCTGAGTTGGGGGACCGGTCCTGCGGCAGCCTGGGGCCACGAGGCAGCTGGGGCAGCAAGCTGGCTCGCGCAGGCGCTGTTCGGCAGGAGGAGCGAGGTGAGATGTCGTCGTTACGTGCGTGGCTGAGGTTGGCGGGCAGCGGCAGTTCAGATGGAGCACGGGGTCCTTAACGATGGTGATGGCTCCTCCTGAGTGCAGCCCAGTCCTCACAAACTTGGAAGAACTTATTTTGTTCTTCTGCGCGGTAACAAAGTGCAGAATTATTCCGGAATGCTGATGGCGTGCAGAAATACTGCCTGGGTTTAAAAATCTTAAAGCTTGGAAAAGACAACAGGAATTTGTGATTCTTGGTATGCACAGGTCCACGGGCCTTTTTCCCATTTCGTTCCCCGTCAGTTCTGCTAAGCTCACCTACCTACTGGTTGCAGATCGTAAATCGCATCATTTTCTTGAAATACGTCACAGCAAGTGGAAATCAAAACCTGCCGGCTTTGTGCCTTTCACGTTCGTCCTTTCAGGAAAACCTGGAATACAAGCACGTTGCTCTGAATTCAGCTGACGGTCATCCAGCACCTGAAGCTCTTGTTTCGTGCCTACAGGATCTTCTTGTAAATCGTATCTATTGTTTTTTTCGCTTGAACCAAGAATAGCGTTTAACGTGGGTAATAAAATTCTTGTTTTACAGTTATTGAAAGAATATTTATCAGAACTTTATTAAATATGGAGAACTAAGTGTGCCATTTTCTCCAAGTGGTTTCATTTGCTCATGTTTTCTTTGTTGACCCAAATGAATGAAATTAGAACAAACAATCTCCGAGTCATTTGTAATCAAGAGCTGATTAATGGAGTTTGGTTTCGTAGCCATTATTCATTCCAGAACACCTGATATCTTTCCCATAAACAAATTGTGTTTGTCCAAATTAAGAAATTAAATGAAGCGTTTGATGAGTTTATGATTGACCCTTCTAACTCTGAGCCCATTAGTCAATGTCGTTATCACACAAAACTGTTTGACTAATGCGCTGTCTGCGGGAGCATGTGGATTTATTATGATTTCTGATTAATGCATGCTGCAAGCCAAACCAGTAGATTGTAATAATTTTTTGATTTTCATTTTAGCAGTCGCTGAAGATTTTCATCTGCGATGAAATGCATTTGTGTCCCATTAGATTTAAGATGATTATGAGGTGTCGACTGAATAAATCTTAAAATATAGTAGTCCGTGTTGCACAAAGATAAATTTTTTTTTTTCCCTCCCCCAGTGGTGCAGTTGTTAGGCTTTTTATACGGATGGCTGCCTGGCGTTTAACAGGAACTTTTGTGTGACTTAAGAGGAATTCTCATACTTGTGAGACTGCAGTAAGAACTTCTGTGAAAGTAGGCGTTACTGGTTTTCTTTTGTGTTGCTCATCTTCTTTGTTTTATGACATTTTACTTTCTGTATTTTTAAAACAACTGTGCCGGGAGGGCGGTTGGTTACTTTGGCTGTTTTGAAAGGATTTTATATGACAATGTTTTCTGCCTATAAGAATGCTCTTGAAAAGCAGACTTTAAGATAAACTTCTGTAATAATAAGATGGCTTTATCTTTTAAAATGCTGTAAATAGCATTATTTTGAGAGGTTTTTTAGTATTAGCTACCTAAAAAGATAATTTTTTTCATTTGCTCTTTAAAATGTAATTAATTATGTGCTCTGTACAAAAGGGTAGACCAGGTATTCCCTTAATTTCTTGGAAAGCAAATATCTTTAGCAACCCGGGCTTTCTCAGTATTTTGAGAAAATACGTGACATTATGAAAATGTCTTATGAAAAAGTCTTCGGAGACAAAATTGTTTCCTCACCAAGACTATTTCTTTCTTTCCTGAGATGAAGAAAGCATACGTGTTGTATGTGTATTTTAAATGGTAGTGCTCTTTCCTGGGTCCTTTGGATATTTGCAGTACAACCTGGAACCTGAGCTGATGTCTCAGTCTCTGTTCCTAGGCCACCGTTCCATATGGATTTGTTTTTGGCAGGGGAGGAAGCCCCACTCTGTAATCTTCACAATTCACAGCTAACACCACTTGTGTTCATTGGCTGCCGCTTCCTGTAGATACCGCAAGTTACTTATGGTTTTGATTTTAAGCAGAAAAGCACGCAAATGTACTTGGAGCTAAAATATAAAAATGTGGCCGAGGTGTGGAGAAAAGTAAAAATCAAAAGGACACAAAGAATTTTTTTACGTAAAAAATAATATATCTCTTTCTTTAGGCGAGTGGCATTGCTTCCATACGTGCCAAATGGGGCAGGAATATGCCTAATGATACCCCACTGGTAACAGGAGTTAGAACCAGAATAAACTTAGAGCAGGGAGGGAGGGTCGCTGTGTTTGGTCTGCGGTAGGGTATTGCCCGTCCCGGCAATGAAACACACTTTTACCGCCTAACAGCATCCTCATTAACTCATTCAAAAGAATTGTTTCAAAGACTGACTATGGCTCCAGTCTCTCATCGTCTTCAAGTAGCGCGTTATATGTATTAATAATTTTATCTAAAGGCGAATGAGTATTTTCCCCTGTGAAAAAAGTACCTGCTAGCTAGAGGCCTCACGTGCTCTTCTCTAAGAGCTCCGCACGGAACAACTGAAGAGTGCAGTCAGAGAGTTTATTAAAAAACATAAAAATCTCCCAAATATGTGATGAATAAACCTACACTAACTGCCTAGAGCTATATTTGCCTGTAGCATTTAAAACTCCTGGTTCCTTGTCTGGTGTTTAGCCGTGTAGGGAGACCTGAACAAGCCCGAGCAATCTTCTTTTGATCCTAAACCAAAGTGTGAAAGGGAGGGAGAGACTGAGATGAGAGCTAAAGCATTGCCCGGGATGCTCTTTAAGAACAGTTTTAACCTCACGATAAAATGGTAGAGACGGTGTTTGTTATTTACTTGAACAGTGTAGTGGTAGATATAAACCGTACGTATGCACACACACAGATACATAGGTATTTGTCTAGCCTCCTTGTTTGAAATGAAAAGCTAGACGTTCGTTTAACACTCTTCCAAATGCGAATCAATGTGCAAAAGCAAGGAAAGTTCATACTGAATTAAATTTGCAGACAGTTATTTCAGCCACGTTGCCACAAGCTTATTAAAGAGTTGCGCTGTGATGCACGGGAAAGGGCAAAACGGGGCCTTTAATAAAAGCCAAGAGTAATGAACACTTGTGTCCTTTCCCATATCGCTTGTATTGATTACCCCGGCAAGAAAAAAAATATTTCGAAACACAGCGAAGGTGAACAATCAAATCGTATGCTTTTATGTCAGGTCCTCCCTTTAATTCCCTTTCTAGTGCTCTTCTCTATGGCTGCAGTGTAATTTATTATTAAAGATTTCTGGGCAGGCGCCGTTGTTTAAGCCATCACGTGTCCCTTTATGTTAAAATGCCCAGTGCAACAATTTAATGAGAGTATTGTCTTAAGAGCTTTGAGCATTTTGTGCTGTTGATCTTAAGCCCTTGGCGAGTCTTCCCTGAAAAACATTGATGCTTTTGTAGTGGTGAGCGTCTTTGGGCAAGAAGCAATCGTGATTCCATTGCCATGAACTCAAGGCAAGGCTCCGTCATGGATTTCTCAGTTCCTTATGAAACAAGGATTATTCACATTACTTGAAACCCTGAACTGGTCCTGCATGAGCTGAGCCCCCGAGTGCGGAGCTCCCTAGGAAGGGAGCTGTGTTCAGGCGGACGGTGGTTAACGAGAGGCAGCGGAGATTAAATGAAGTGTGAGTTATGTGGTTATGTGTTCATACGGCGCTGAAGCAGAGGGGGAAGGCAGCGATGCCTATATTTGCTTGTGTTATCGAGGTTTTTAATAGAAAGAGCTTGCACTGAAAACTGATAATAGTTGAACCTATGCCTAGTATCTTATTTCAATGAAAGTGCAGTGCTATAAATGGCATTCTTAGCAGTGTTTCTATTAATTAGCATCTCGGTATGAAAATATGAAATATGAGCAGTCGCTTTTTGGAAATACGCGGCAGATTTTCATCCTGGAAATTGCTTCTGCTCTTCTCGCTCGCGTTGAAGTACCCATCTGCAACTCGGGGTTTGGCTCCTGTATATTCCGAGCTTGCAGTGACACTTTGTTTCTGGATTTTCTGGTTCGAAGAGTGGGTGAAACCGCGGGGGGCAAGGAAGGAAGCGGTGGAAGAGTGAACCAGTCCGAAGCAGCTAAACGTTAGATTAAGGGAAGGAGATGGAGGGAGGGAAAGGTTAGGGCGACTACAGGCAGCAGAGTAAGTGAAGGACAGAGAGGAAGAGCAAACTTACTCAGAAAACTTTGGTGCTGCTGAGAACAGGCTGAAAAGGCTTCGAGAAATCGCCCTTCCTCGGAGCTTCTGTGCCCAGCCTGGCCCAGTTTGATTAAACCCTACAGAACGTTCAGCTTCTTTTTTTAGTTCTGGGCTTAAGTCTCCTCAGAGAAGAAATCCAAGGGAATTTAGCTACAGTGCTTTGCGTATGTCCCCAGTAATCTCTCTTTCGTAGGTGAACAGCTTGAGCAAACTTAGGCGTAGTGTCCTGGGGACGTGTTGCATCCCACGTGCTTTTGCAAATGTGGGGGGATGTGCAGCTCCTTTAAGAGAAGATCCCAAATGGGTTTTCTGTAGACAAAACCCCTTGTCCCGATCTTCAGAAACAGTTATGCATGGATAATTTACCTTCTTCCTCACAGCAAAATAAAGAAAAAGCAGAAAAATCGACTGACGTGCATGTAAGCATGTAAAATTTTTGCCTGAACAGGTAGTTCAGTGAAGTTGCAATAAACAGGTTCTAATAGTCAGATAATCCCAATAGGACGGCGTGCTGTCATCACCCTGCGATATACTAAGTTGTTCGCCCTGGGCTGTATTATAGAAGTGCGATTATTCCCTGTGCGTGGCCGTCAAATTGTTTTCCATCAAACGTAAGTTTAACCAGAATCGTGATTTACCCAACGTGTCGGGAAACCTGCCGTACTTCTGCCCCACGTGTCTTCCTCCTTTTCCTGCCTACTTCTCTGAAACGCCTGCCTTTATCAAAATGTGCCGTGAATGTTTCGAAACCGGTCGTGTGAGATCCGCTGAAGCTGATGGCGTAGTGTCCTCTGCTCCTGAAGAAAATCTGAAAATCAGTCGTCTTTCCGTAAGTGTTCCATGCCTGGCAAAGGGAATCTCTAGCCTTCGGGGAACGAATTGAGATTGGTATGAATGATGTTTGGGACTGATGACATCTCCTAGCAAGCCTCTTTAGAGTTCAGCAATGATGTTGGAAAGTGCTTCAGGAAGGGAGCGTATTTTTTGGTTTTAGCTGTAAATCTGCACTTGAGAATAGCCCACGCTCCTTTGCCTTGGCAGTTCCTTTAGTACTCAGTAGTGACTCAAGTCTCAGTTTAAAATACCTTGTCTTGATGTTTGACGTCGCGTTGAAATGTTGGTTTGCACATTCCAGAAATTCCAGCATTTCTAAACAAGCAGTAGTTCACGCCCGGTGACGTTTTCCTTCCTGTCGTAGCCGTATACGTACATACTTCTGTCAATGGGACTTGTATACAAGCAAAAGTCAAAGTGCATTTTGCAGTTCTGATGGGCAGGTGCTGGGGCTCAGGCCGCGGAAGGATGCGCTTTCAAAGCGTCTCCTGCGGCTCTGAACTGCGTTTTGGCTGTTACAGCGTGGCAGAAGATGAGAGGCGCCAGCTTTCTTGCTTTTTCTAGCACCTAGAATTTCAGCGTGCGCAATACATCAGCTTCAAGTTGGTGTGACCGTTGAATAACCCCTCCACACGCTTCTTTTTGTCTCTAGTGGGTGCATTAGCAAGAAAGTCACTCCTCAACATATTTTCCTTCTGCGCCGTGCTTTCTGGTTGAAGATGGGGAAGGTAAGGGCATTGCGGGTACAATAGAGCCACTATTAGGAGCGTTTGAGGAGAGATGATACTGGAACTGGGAAGTTTCTGTCGGGTGGTTTGCCCTGCTTTCTCCTTCATTTTTCATACTTGCATGCAGGTGAGGATTTCCTTATAATATGCGTCTTCTTTCATAGCTCTTGCTGAAGTACGAGAGTCACGTTATGTTACTTCATTTGGACGAATTATGCTTGAAGTATGAAAATTAAAAATAAAACACATGCAATATATGTATTTTATGAAATGCCTTTAGCCATTCACGTGCGTTCTGAAAACCCTGTCGCAGACCTTGTTGCGGCCTACAGCGGCAATGCGACTCTTCAGGTGTTCGCGTTGACGTGTATCGAGAGCAGCAGGTTCACCCGAGGAGAGGTGAGGGCCAGGCCACAGAATTGCTGCAGCTTCTAAGAGGTACTTGTGGCCCGACAGAAGTGCAGAGAGAGGGATTTGTTTACTTCTCTTACTGTTCCCTGCCTTTGTCAAGTGTTTGAGATAAATTATGATGAAGTTTGCCACCAAAATCCAAATTCGGGCGACGGCAAACCCGTTAGATGGCGGAATCAAGTGGCAGAGTGACCGAAGGAACAGAAGCAGGGGCGGCAGGGGAACTTCCCTGCCGCCCAGGGACGCTGCCGGAACGTATCAAGGTAATTAAGGAACACTGTCGTTTGGGCCGTACCGTTTCCAGGTTTCTGCTGCGGTGCGACTGCGCAGGTAGGCTTTTGTAAAAGGCTGGTCCCTAGCATTTGTAGTGGCGGTAAACGTGTTTTTCTGAAGGAAACGGCTGCGCGTGCCCTTCCCCTGCGCCGCGTTTCCGCGCAGAGGACGCGTTGCCGGCACCAATTAGTTGTCATTAGAGCTCGCTTGGTGGCCCTGGCTGGCTGCACCTCGTCTGTGCCTTTAAGCGGTACGTTATTGACATTTTATTCAAAGACTCAGCCTAGAACCAGATGATAAAAATGTGCTGTGCTCTTCAGCAGATAAACTTACAGTATTCAGCTGTTTGTAGGTGATTATGCAGGGCTGCAACAAAATCAAGCCTAAAGCATCACATTAGCGGTGCCGCTCATATGGGTGCTAATACACTTTGAATAAAACCCTCAATTACTAAGCACTTTTGAGTCCTGACAAGACAGTCCCGTGACGTTAATGGTATCTTTATAACCTTTTTAACTTCTTGTTTCTCTGACAGAGCGCCACAATAACAGCAATGGGTTTGCCCTTGGCAAGCAAAAACTCATTTTGAGAGCATAATAAGTATTTACTATTTAGATAGCTGGCAATAAAATTTCTCTGAATGAGATTTTACTGAGAAAATACAAACTGATTAAATTACTTTCTTTAATGGACTGGTGAAGCGTGTAATAATAGTTTGTTGAAGCAGCAAGTTTAATGTTTAGCTTTTTTCTTTTTTTTTTAATCTTTTTGTGGGTCTGTGAAAATACACGCCACTTCTTTTTCCAAGTAGAAATTTTCACCGGAAAACTTATGCCAGCCTTTCCATCCAGATCACACGATGTTTTTTCACCTTAGAAGTGGATAGTAATCTCAAATGCTGACAGCCGGTATTATAGTTGCAAAGAGTTTTGGGAGTCCCTAAATATTTTAACAGAGAATTACTGTCCTCTGGCGATAGGGTACGTGCAGAAACACGTGGGACGTGGTGGCAGCTTATATCGTAAAAATAGATATTTCTTGGAAAGCCATGTAGCACGCACGGCATCGCAAACCAGAACATGTAGAACAAAACTAGTTTAATAGCTGGGCATGTCCCAACAGAAGGCTTTTTCCCAGGTGATGTAGAATATTTATGAGATTAAGAGAAAAGTCCTTTTAAGAACGTGTACGAGAAACATGCGGTTATTTAAAATATTTGGGTTTATTGTACTTCGAAACAGACGATGTGCTATTAAATAAAGTCAGAAAAAGAAAGATTATCCTAAGAGAGCAGGTTTTAGAGATCCCGCAACGTGAGGAAAACGTGTGCTTGGAAAACTGATGTGCGAACACTTGCCTGCATTCTGACTAAAATGAGCTGGCTGTGTATATTAAACGGGTGCGATCGTCCCGGTTCATGTTTTGAACAGTATTTCTTTGTAAGTCTGTATCAATGACAGATTCTACAGCTCAAGAGAACCAGGATGCTCAGTACGAATTTTGGAAATCCATAAACGTGTGTGTATATGCTAAACCAAGGAGGTCACTGTTTTCATTGCCGGTCAGAGAATTCCACGTTCTTGCTGTAATAAAATTTATTGAAGTGGGATCCAGGCTAGCGTGCTCTTCTGTTAAATATTTCTGAATATGCATATCTTACCAACGCCGATTTACAGGCTTTCATTGCCTGTGAAACCCCTGGCACTGGCATGCTTTTTTTTTTTTTTCCCCTGGCATTTTGTAATTCCAGAAAATCTGTGTTCTTGGCATTGGGAAGTGCCAGGGATACTACCTAACAGCATTAAGATAGCACTGGAAGAAGAAAGAAGGTAATATTTCTTTTCCTTTTTAAACATTAGTCACTGTATGGAGCCACTGCGATGTGCAAACAAATTCATAATCTGCCCTGTATTTGATTTAAAAAAAAAAAAAAAAAACAAACCCACACTTTTGCTTTCCCTGGTTCAATAACTCCCTTGAAATGTGTTTTATACAGTGTAGCTCGTACAATACTGCATGGCCTTATAAATTGAAATCTCCCTTTTTTTTGGACGTACCGGACTGGATGACTGATGGCTGTATCTATTTGCCATAAAATTTTAATTATGAAATAGTTATGAATCACTGCGCTCGCTTTTTGAAGTGTTAAAAAATGATGGCTTTGCTGTTTATTAAACTTGTGAGGGTAGAGGGAGAAAGCGGAGAAGACTTTGAGTCGGCGCGGGGCTGGCTCCTGGCCTCGGGTGTTTGCTTAGGTGCAGCACCGGAAAGCCGAGGTACAACCTCGGAGCTGGTTTTACACGCGGCGCCTTCCCTCGCCGACAGCCCTGCTCCTGCAGAGATTGACAAGCACTATTAATTTTCTTGGTCTAACAGTCCTGCGGGTGTCCAGCGTAGCGGTTTACAATCGTAACGCCCTTAGGGAACGGGGCTTTAGCGACTGTCGCTGGAGGAATAGCGGTGCAGCCCTCTCCCTTTGTCCCCGCAGGTCACGAGTGTGGAAATACGCCCAGCGCGTTCACAGATGAATGCAAAATGTTTAAAAAATTTGGTGAAATAACTGGAGTCGCGCGGAACCTTTGACACCCGCTGCGGCCAACATAACACGGTTTACGTTATCGGCGTGTCGGATTTTGTTAACGGCTACGCTATCAGCACATTAAAACACAAAAATCCCCATAGTCCTCTCACAACCCTTGATATTTCCCTATTTTTTTACGTTTTAGGCTGCTAACACGTGCAACTGCACCTGACGCATTTGGCGCGTGCAGGCATTACTTTAAATGTCTCCCGCTTGGAATTTTTCTTTCTTCAAATGAGATTTATTTGGGTTTTTTGCCCTGTTTGGCTTGGGAGCCTGGCTGTCAGGGCAGGGCTTTTACACCGAGACACAGTAACAGATTGAAGTGGTTTCAGGGCTTTAATCCCTTGGTAAATTAGCCAGCAGGCTCGCCTTTTCATGGATGTGCTAAACAACAGGTTGATGCCATTTGGGCATTAGCAAGGAGAACCACCTGAGGGAATAGGAAATGAATGAGGAGAGATGCGGCGCGGAGGCAGCGCGTGCCTGTTAGCGCCGGGGAGAGGTAATAACGCTAAATGAGTTTTTAAAGGACAAAGTTGGCGGATTACGTAGTCGTTTACGATTTGATTCGTGTGTAATGGGTGCTGGTAATCGGAAACATCCGCATTGCACTGTAATCGTTAAAAAAAAAAAAAATTAAAAACATTTTAAAAATTTAAAGCACTTACCCTTTTTATTATAGTGACATATTTTCTCGTTTTTCTTGATCGTGTACGTGAAAAGTACATATAAGAGTATATGCTTTATGCAGATATTCATACTTAAACGTTTGTAGCCACTCGTTGATGAAAAGAAACTTTCTGCTTTGTATGGAGATACTATTTCCTTACGCTTATGCAGTGTTTTGGTTAACGAAGGTCTAAAATCAAACCCCAGCTTTGCTATTCATTTAAGCGTGTTTAAGGTTTCTGTTAGCCTTGGTTCAAAAAGCGGATGCGTGCTGCTCTTCACGTTTTTATTTATGTATTTAGCTGGTAACAAAGCGGCTAATGTTGCTTTAATGAAGGAAATTATTAAAATTCTGTGTTTGCTGTAGTAAGAAATCAGTAACACTTTTAGGAAATACAGAGAAAGCTGAAGTAAGATGAAAGCCATTAAACCTACCTGTTAGCCTCGAAGTCCCTCCCTCAGAGCTTTTAATTTTCTATTTAGAAGGGGGGTTTAGGGATCAATATGAAGATCTGTTGATAATATTATATTTAATTAGAGTCATCAAAAACCACGCTTAGAGCGTGACACCTGCCAGGGAGAGCTTCAAAACCGTAGTAAGCAGCATGTGTTAGCGGAGTTTCTTTTGCTTGTCCATGGGCACTAATCTGGGAAGGGTCCCAAATGGGGCCGCTACTCAGCCGTTTCATTGACTTTGATCTGGTTTGGGGGGCAGCTGATTCTCCCATGATGCCGTTGATCAATGATTTCCTTTCAGCAGTGATGTAATTAAAGAGCTTTAGTCGGCTCGCGCTGTGTTGCCTTGAAATTTATTATTCTGGAGATTTAAAGGAGATCGATAGGGTGCAATGGCCCGATGTTTCGAGCCGGGCGGGAGGACCCTGGGAGAGAAGGAGGCGCGCGTGAAACACGGCTCCAGGACACGGGCGGGATGTTTACCTGGGACCTTGGGCTGACCTCTGCACAGCACGTCCTCTTTAACCAGTAGCTGTTTATTACCTATTTTTATCATGCAGACGCCAAACTAGTCCTGCCTGCTTGTTATTGATCTTAGCTTCTTCAAAGGAGTTGAAATCAGGTACTTGCAAGAAAATAGCGATTAAAGCAGTTAAACGTATTTTTCAGAGATGGTTGCTACTCTGGTTGCAACATGCGTACGAAATTTTAAAAATAATCTTAGCATGATAGTATCTTAAAAGAAGCGGTGACGAAAGTTATCCTGAAAGAAGCTATGATTTTTTAAAAATGTGTATAGGTAGACGTAATCTAAAAGAGAAACATCACATGTTACTGGAGCGTAGTCTTGAATGGTGAGTATGTGTGTGCCATGAGAGGCGCAAGAAATGTTCTGCGCTCTGAACCGTGCTGTATCGGACTTGGGAGTGCTTCTGTATGGGTTCCAGTCTTATTTATCCCACGTGGGTATTACTTGCCAACCTCTTGTGAAGAAAAGAGACGCTAAAAACAAGAGGTAAGAGTAGGATGTATTCTTAGTTCTCCGTGAAAGCATTTAGCAATCCTAAGTTGTTCAGCAAACATCCGCTTGCAGATCATGCACTCTGCCAGGGCCTGCAGACCCTCAGGTGTTGTCTTAAAATTTAGATCTCTGCCCTGAGGAGACCTGTCGTGAACTTTCAGGGCTCGAGACCAAAAAACCCAGCCAGCGTTTTCCCCATCCTCGCAACAGGAGGCTGTCCCTGAACGTGTTACAGCACACGCGACCGACGCGTCGTACACGCTATCGAAGTAGTGCTCTGGTTGGTTCGACACCACTACCCTTGGCAACTTGGCCGCCCCGTTGAAAAGGCAGAGAGCAAACGCCGTGGTGTTCAGTGCCCTAACAATTCTCGCAGGAGCCGGCCACGGCCGTGCCCTGGAGGGCTGCTGCACCCTGGCACCTCCGTTGTCGATGCTCAAACCAGGCAAAAACAAAGGTTCGGCATCGTGCTGCCTTAACTTCAGGGCAGCTCAGTGCTTACGGACAGAGTCTAGAATACCAGTGATCCCCGGGAGAGATGAAACTACTTCTCTCTTCATTATGCCTGCTTAATTATATATCTGAACTTTAATCTTTCTGAACGTCCATAGTAAATAATTTTTTTTAGCACAAATCGGCCCTGCAAAGGTAAGGACGATCCAGGTCTGAAGACTGTCTTTGCTTCTCACACCTGCACCAGAAAAAAAGCGGGTTTGGATGAGACCGTGTTAGGTACTTGGGTTTGTTTCTGGCTGTGAGATGCTTGTGAGACGCATTCCTTCCTTCCACACCTTGTTCATACCCCTCTGTAGGTAAGCTTTCCCAGAAAATACTAAAGCAAGACCCTTGCTCTATATTGATGTATCTCTAAAAAAATCTCTCTTTTTTTTTTTCTTTCTTTTTCAAATTTTTTTCCTGGGAAAGAAATGCGGTCGTACGCTGCCGTTAAATATCCAGCAGCTGGTGTTCTTGCTGTACAGTGCGTACAGGAAGACCTTGGATTTCCCCAGGCTTAAGATCATCGGCTTGTTTAACTGCGTGCAGTTCTAGTAGGTTTTTATCATTCTTTAAATTTTTTTTTTTAAACCTTTTATGTCACATCTAACTTAGAGTAAGAACTGATGAGCTTGGCCTTTAGCTAAGGCAACTGAGCTGTTATTTCCGGGTAAATCTGTCGCCGAAGTGTTTTTGAGACAGGAATTCACGTGCTTCAGACTTCTGTGGGTTGTTGCTGGAGATACCTAAGCGTCAGCTCTGAACGTGTGCTATTCAGTCCTTAGAGCCATTACTTCGCTGGGATCTTCTGTAGCACCGTTGCGTGAGTAAACGCTCTTTCCTGTGACTTTTTCCACCTCCTCTGAGTTTTAGGTTTACTCTGCAGAAAAGCGTGTTCTCCGTGAGGGTGTGCTGTGTACGTTAGCGTTGTCACGTGGACCAGAAGGATGCTTTTAAAGTGCTTCCTCCAGTCATCCCTGTGTAGTTGAGTTCAGTAGGCTTCACGTCACGGTCTTGAAGGACGTGGACCGAGCTCCTTGCCAAGAATGTTCATTCCGAAGGTATGCTCCCGGCACCCGCGCCCAGTACCCCAGCCGTTCCCGGGTGCGCGGTGCCCTTGGACTAGTTCTGCTCTGAGTGTCTGGAGTTACAGCCCTTGAAATCCACACAGACTGGGCAGTGGGTCTTGAGCAGCAGCCTCTTCACTCACGGATTCGCTCGTTTTGTGCTGCGTTATTTGCCGTTGTAGACATAGTGTTAGTCTCACCAGTGTTCGTAGAAGGTCACCCAAAGTTTTGCCAGAAGTGATTTCTCTGTTCTGCTAGAAGCTGTGATAAGGCTACTGAGGGATGCAGTTAAGGAGCGTGAATTAACGCGATCGTGACCTGTTGGTTTGAAAGAACCGATTTTATGCAAAGGATATACAGACATCGTGTAGGTGCACGTGTGANAGTTAAGGAGCGTGAATTAACGCGATCGTGAGATGTTGGTTTGAAAGAACCGATTTTATGCAGAGGATATACAGACATCGTGTAGGTGCACGTGTGAGTTCGGAACAGTATTCTTCTCGACAGATGATGGATGACGGGCCTCAGCAGAGGTGCACTGCCGCCGACTCAGCAAGGTCTTTAACGTGCGTTCCCTCTCCTCATCGCTGTAGTTATGTGCTATTAAACATTTAGTGAGGTTTTAATATTTCAAATTACTTCCATTTTCTAAGAATGGGAGAAATACACTCTGAAAGTGAGGGGCAAAAGCAGACTTTGCAGAGCATTCCGATCGTAAGTTAAAGCTAGCTGGAAATGAAATCTAATTGGAGAAGGTTTGTGGAATTTCCGCTGTTGAATAAGGCTGCTTATTTATTGCTTCGTTATAGCTCCATACGAATATATAGACGCACGTATGTCTGGACGAAAATTATGCTGTCCAGACTTATGAGAGCCAGTTGGACTCTCAAGGTTGCGGATGAGTAAGTGTAAATGCACGCGTATATTATAAGATACGTGCCCTTGGCGGTGACTTTCTCGCTGATGACAAATCTTTCTCAAATCCTCTCCTAGAAATCAGTCCTTTGTGAGTTTTGCGTCTTCGGCTTTCCCCATTTACTCTAATGGCTTTAAACAGAAGTTTTAAAACCAAGCATTAATTTGAAATACATTAAGAGATACAACACGTCAGAAAAATGTTTGGTACCCGAAATTCCTTCTTGAATTATTTAAGCAGTGCTGCAGCAAACTGTTTATTCAGTGATGTTCAGCGCGGTGTGTAGTAGGGGTGTAGTTTTCTTTTAATGCAGCTATTGAATTCAAAGCCACATAGCCTCTGGCGTAATTCCAAGAGCGATCTGCTGTGCGTAGTGAAGATAAATTGTTTGTTTTCAGCAGCGTTCCTTCATCTTCATCAGTTAATCTGGAATGAAATTTTACAGTCAGCCACTGAATATTTAAGCAATATATTTACCCCTTTTATCCTGGGGGAATATTTAATAATGCTGTGTACAGTAAATGATTAGAGTAGTTAATGATACAAGCCGAGAACGTATAGTTTCCCGTAATTTTTTTCCCGTCAGAATGGGTTCCGTGCTCCAGCGGAGAGCTGCGCGTTTCGCTGGGCTTTGCGCGCCCTGCTCTCAAGGCTGTGGGAAGCGTAATTGAGCGCGCCTTGGCACCCGCAATCGGTCTTTGCCACAAATCTTTCCTTGACACACGCTCCCCCTTTTGGTGCCAGATGTCAAGTTCTTTCAGATGCCTGTCGTATGATTCTGCAGTTAATGCGCAGTAAATCCTGCCGAGTTTTCTGTGCCCGCACCCAGAACTTTGCCACCTCGTCGTTTCCTGGTTTTCAAATGTCCCGTTCAGTATCTCTGTGAATCTTTCGTATTAGCACTCTGTCATAATAATACTCAAGAACAGCTTTTTAACGATATCTTGGTGTTTATGGATTTATCGTAGATTTAAAAAAAAAAAAAGTTTTGAGCCTTTTTGTTTCCTATTGCTTCACAAAGATTTTTTCATTAACACCATGGTTAAAGCGGAAAATTAGCGTGAGTAGGGTGAAGAAACTTCTTTCTATCTTCAAAACCCCTCTAAAGTGCTTCCTGACTCTTGCGCCGTTATTTCTATATTCGTTGTCCTCGCTTCTTTATTAAGTTTGCATTGTATCGTACTTCTGTAACTGTAATGACACTTGTATTGTTGTGCTTAGGAGTGAATTCCATTTGATATGGGCATGTTTGGTACGAATCATGTGTTGCACGGTGCTGTCCCCATGCGCTGTATCCCTTTCTCCTGTAGAACTTCCGTCACCAGAAACCTATTTATCCCTCATCTTTGCCACAGATGATGTTCGTCTCTAACACCTTTCCCGTTACTAAAGGCGTTTAAGAATAGGTGCAAGTTTTAAGCACAGCCGAATAGTCTCTGTGAAGTCGAATGGCCTCCTGCTATTCTTAAATTTAGGCCCTCTGATGGAGCAAGGATTCAGGCACAGTCAAGGAAGCCAGACCGCGTGTTCTCCATGTAGAAGCAATAATCTTTGTTTATCCCAGTCTTTGGTTTTTGGAATGATCTTGTAGCCACGCAATCTGTTAAACAAAACATCATCTTCATCATTTGGGGCATTGTTTCTATCTAGCTGGTTGAAATAACAAATCTAAAAAGTAATTTTAATCCTTTTAAAAATAAATAAAACTTCTGTGAAGGCTTAGTTTCCCTATTTCACTGGGCTTCAGACAGGTCTACAGTGTTTCAAGAACCCAGAATTTTTACTCAATTTTCCGTCACTTACAATCGGAAGTGCAGTAAAACTGTACTTTTGAGTAAAACTTGTGTCGCCCAAGCAAACACATGCTCATCTCCGACAGTGAGGATGCCATGTGAGAGCAGGTGGCCAAGCTTGGTGAGAGACGGAGCCGTGCAGAGAAATCGTGGTGGCAGTTTTCAAGGGGAAGAGCGCCCTACGGTTGGTTTATGACCACAGCGAAGTTTTGCTCCTCTAAAACACTGTGCCTTGAAAATCCAGACCCACCACTTGAGCCGGTGTAATTTTCAGTCATCGTGTTCACCCCCCACCGACACGGACGATAATGTCTTCGCCCTTCCGTCGCTCCAAATCCAAGACAAGTGGGTAACTGAGATGGATTGGGGTGCAAGTTCTGCTCTGTCATGGACCCTGCACTGAAGAGGAGATTTCCATTCCAGTCTGGTGGTGATCCCAGATATACTAGGGATGAGATATCACCTTCAGGTGGTTTTAAATCACATGTCCTACATTTGACAGCCTAAGACTGAGGGTACGGGAGGCTATTTTGTGTGGCACTCCTGTTGGTGCAGTGGAGTCCCTCAGCATCCCGGCAAGGCAGCTCGTACAGCAAGAGGGTGATGCTCCATTGCTTCCCGGTAGCCCACGACGTCCTGGGAACAGCATTGTCGTCATGGGGGTGCGTGACAGATTGAGATGTACAAGGCAGCTTCTTGGAGCGTCGTCCAAATCTCTTAAAAGCTCTGCACTCCTGGTGACCCCAGGCCAGATGTCAAGCCTTCCTGGGGGACAGTTTAGCTCAAGAGGAGCCAGGCTGCCCGCTCGCCGGTCTCCGTGCGTCGGGGGAAACGATGGGGAGCGGGGCAGCCTCTGCGGTGGGCAGCACAAGGAGCGCAGCGTGTGCCAGTGCCTGGCGCTGAAAAATGCAGTCTTCTAGAGTGCTATCCATTAATAACTAGGATTAAAGTGAAGTTAATAACTATTACTTCTTCCTTAAATGGAACGTGATTGCAAATCACTGCTCTAGGCGAACCTGCTTCAGCAGGGGGGGTTGGACTAGGTGGTCTCCAGAGGTCGCTTCCAACCCCTACCCTTCTGTGAAATGAAAGAGTGAGGAGAGAAAGCGATACTGCTTTTCAACAAGTGTGGTTAAGCAGCGTTTGCTTACTGTGTCTTCGTGAACCTTTCCAGCTATATCTTTGCTTATAAGATTCTACTTCTGAAGGTGGAAATTTGAGTAAGCTTTGGGGCCCCAACATTGTTAACTGCGATTTAAGTTAAGGCAGCTTTGGCAACGTCCTTTTGCCCGTGCCGTCAGCAAAGATCCTGTATAAATGATAAATAATGATGGTAAATAAAAGATATCCTAAGGTTTAGATCTTTTTGCACTGGGAAAAGTTGTAGGTTTGTGCGTTATCAGCCATCGTCTTTGAGACAGGTGCAAGCGTTGTCTTTTAGGTATTAGTAGTTTTGTCCTTCAACAGGAAAACCCCAAATTTCTCTTATCCTGTAAGTGCTTCTGTTGAGAGACACGGAGAAAGTATAATGCTTGTGCATTCTTCATCTAGGAAGTACTCAAAAGCGTTTTCTAACGAGTAAATGTTGTTTGGGGTCACACGCAGGCTAGTTTTATACGCCGTGGGGTGCTCCCCTGGCTGCCGCAGCTGGGGTCGCTGGTGAATGTTTTTTCCCAACTCGTCCCATTTGGGTGCAGCTGGTACCTGGGCCTTGCACGGTAAGACCAGGGGAATGAATCCGGGTCATTATCATTGCAATTTGTTGTTATTTGGACTATGTGCTACGGCAAATCTTGCTGTGTTTGTTGGTGGTTTCCAGTGCGGATGAGCAGCCCAATATTATTCTTATTGGAAAAGACTATTGGTCGTTAAGCGGTAGCCGTGGGCCAGTGCCCAGAAGTAAATTAGGGGAATTAAACTCATGTATTAAGAAGGTTTATTTTCAAAACTTGCTGTGAGACCTGATGTGAAACTGCCAAGCCAGAAAGACTGTTTGCCAGCGTCGTATAGATGGGTCTCTGCTGACAGCATTGCTAACGGGAGCCGCTTACACAGTTTTACTCGTTATGTTTTTAGTCGGTTTGAAAGCATGAGATGAAAATTCTCGGAGCCCTTACAAGGTGCTCTGGGCTGGTTTGGCTTTTCTCAGTGTTGTTCCCCAGAATCATTTTTAAGTACTCCATGGTTTATTGCTTCCTTTCGATAGCCAGATTAGTTGTCATCTACTTGATTTTCACTTAACGTGGTGATTCCTGACATTTTAAAATTGGCAGATGAAAGGAGAGCTCATTTTGAATCTTAGTTTTGTGACGGAATTTTTCAAGTTTGCTGACAAGCTGTCAGGCTGAATTCTGCTGTTAACCCCGGAACGAAAAGCCAACTGTCATTCTCAACATACAGACTGAAATGACAATTGTGTTTGAAACGCATTGCCAGCTTGCCTTTCAGAAATTACTTAAATATTTCTATTAGTGAGTATATTTTAAGCAAACAAGTATTTTCTTTTTCAACGTAGCGTAATTCATTTGTGAAAGTCTATGGAGTAGCTGTTACGCTTTTCTTGTAAAGGTCTGTGGTTAGTACAACATAAAGCTGATTTCTCATGCAGACGGAGTGGGTAATTGGACCTGAGTGGCTGGCATGTTCCATGAGGAATGAGTGCTCCTCGGGAGGGCAGGTCGTAGGACGGGGCACAGTCCGTGGAGCTGCAGAGCTCGCTTGCGATGTGCTGTGCAGCGAGCTTCCCGCAGGATGCTGAGCCTGCTGCTCCTACCGAGGCCTCGGTTCGTTCCTGTGAAATTGTCCTCCCAACCGTCTAGCTTCTGCAAGGCGCAAGGCCGAGGTCGTGCGTTTTGAAAGCAACGCTTAATTCTTGGGTTTGTCCCGCGGAACTTAGAGAACAGTACGTGTCGGCTTTTGGTTCTAATTGATTTTCACATCACCCTCTCAGCTCAGGACCAGATGCACGTTTATGACAAGTTTGAAGGAATTAAACTTCATAACCTCAAAGGAAAGGGCTGGTTCCTGGTAGTGCTGAAGTCATCAAGAGAAAAAGAACCCCAACAACCTAAATTAATCTTCCATAATTTGTGTGATGATTTTAAAAGCATTTGTTGCATCGACTGTAGGCATCTCCTATGCCTTAGCGATGGGGTTTCGGACGTATGTTTTGCAGTCTTGCCTGCCTTTTGTTATTTCC
Source organism: Steatornis caripensis (assembly GCA_013398225.1). Classification (NCBI taxonomy): domain Eukaryota; kingdom Metazoa; phylum Chordata; class Aves; order Caprimulgiformes; family Steatornithidae; genus Steatornis; species Steatornis caripensis. The sequence continues at coordinate 22,886 of VZSC01017137.1, forward strand.
AATTAGTTTCGGAGGAATCACAAAGTTTATTTTTAAAGCAGATCATTCAAAAGTGGCTTAGGATCTACTCGAGTGTTTACAGAACCGGTCTGTTGGTGACAGGGTTTGGAAGATAACGGCTTTGTATATGTATGTTCCACAGCGATTTTAAATTGCTATTATAGCTCTCTTGTTTCTGACTCATTTGCCTTGAGTTTTATTATAGGAAAAAAGTTCTTGCACTTTTGTAATTAAGATTTTCATCTCCCTCTTTTCTTTTTAAATGTTATTTATTTATCTTTCTTTCATTATTTGTTTCTTCTGTGATATAGCAAGCTCACAGATTTCCATAAATTTCCATAAAGAACCGCCTTCTACCAACAATAAGGGCGTTCTTCAGGATTTTTATGTATGTTTTTCAAAGTTCTCATCCAGATAACAGATATTCATTTATTTGGTAATACGTATGATACAAAAATGTTATTTTCACAAGAGCACGTAATGTAACTTAGAAAATATTCGTTTCTTTTCTAGATGGCTCCTTTGTATTCCGTTTTATTGCTGCAATTGAATTTATGAGACTGTAACTTAAAATGCAAACCTGGTTTGATATTGTGGCCTCCTCATTTAATTTTGCATGGCAAGCGTCAACATGAATCATCGGTATGGTACTGAAATTCCCTGGGTGTTCAGCCAGTTTCCCACCGTGGCTTCCAAAAGAAAACGGAGGAGAGAGGGAGATGGGGAGGTGAAAATCAGCCCCTAAGAGCAGCCCTGAGGTCTTCTCCGCGTGGGGATCCCCGTCTCTCGGTGCTCGCCGCCTGTCGGAGCTAGCTCCGTGGCAGCATCCGTGGCGCGTGCTACCCGACGGCACGCGGCAGAGCTGTATGAGCCGCAATGCCTCCGAACCCTCTCTGAGTGTTCATTTTACCTGTGAAGGCGAATTGGTGGTGGCACTTGAGGATTCATCAGTTACGCTACGCCTTTGGCGACGTTGACATTATGTTCTCTTTATGAGCTGAGGAGATGTTAATAAGGTAGAGTTTATTTGCTTTTTACATGAGACACAGCTCGTCTATATTTATTATTTCAAAAATTGCAATAGTAAATAACCTCCGTTCCATTACGTTGTGCTCTATTATGGAGTAAGTTTGCTTTAGCTTCGTGTACTTTTTTCTTAGCTTCGCTTTTGTTCTTCTTATATTGTTACTCGATCGTGCTCCAATATAAAATTTTATTACTACATCGTTGCCATTAAGGTTTGCTTGTTGGGAAGCAGCTTGCTCTGCTGTGTTGGTCACTTCCCGGAGGCTCCGAGATTCTTCCCGTGCTGTTCCCAAAAATAGGAATTTCCTTGGGACTGGACTGCATCCGTCCTGGAAATGATCCCCCCCTTTCGGAGACCAATACATTTGAAAAATATCGGGTGTTTCCAAGAGCATATTTCAACCATATTGAATGCATATGAGCTCTTCCACTTTGAAATATTTTGTTTGTATTTTTATGGCTTTTTCGTCTTTGTTGCTTATAGTGTCTAGTGGTCTCGCTTCAGACTAAGGTTAATCGGGTGTCGCCTTCATAATCCACACCTTCCTCATATCTGTGGTCAGTATATTATTATTATTTATATTATTATTATTGGAATTACTGCAATTATTATTATTATTGGAATTATGTTTTCATGAAATTCTTAGACGTTCGAAAGAAGACTCTCAGGATCCGGTCTGCTGCTGTTGAAATCTGAACAGCAGTACGAACAGTAGCAAGCCTCTGCTATGCATCCTGCAGGTTGCATTTCACACGACGATGGTTAGAAAATGCACTGCTAAAAGTATTTTTCCGATTTCTAAGAGATAGAAATTACCATCAGTTAGGCATGCAGATTGCGTAAGTCTTCTAATGAAAGGCTTACAGTTCACTAGAGCAATAGTGCGGTGCTGGCCTTGGAAATACGAAGTTGCTAAAACTGCACCTTGCAACTTGGCTGGAAAGAAAGAAAAAGGAAAAATGTAAGTTGACAGATTGGATAGAAACCGCCATTTCACTAGAAATGTCATTTGACTGCATAAAATGTAATTAGGGTGGAGGAAGGCCAAGGTGCTTCCTGAGCCCTCGCTCTGGAGTCTCCTGGTTCCCACCATGGTGTTTGCAGCTCCACGTTTCTCCCTCTCTGGGCCTGGGCTCCTGTTTCTCAGGAGGAAGGCTCGCTGGTACCCCAGGGAAGGGGCAGTCCTGCCCCACCTTGCAGCACCCCGGGGTTATCCTCCTCCTCCTCCTCCCCATGGGGCAGGGGTGGCATTGGCTGCCGGGAGCAGGAGCAGGGCAGCCCGCTGCCTCTGGGTCAGGATACAGGTAGGAGCATTCTCCGTGTGACAGTATTGGCCAAGGAGCAGCAATTTGAACAATTTTGAAGCTGACTGAGGAATAACTTACCCAAAAGCATCCCTCCTTTAGCCTGCTCAACAGCTCCGTTACAGATGGTTCCACAGGAGACCCTCCGTTGTTCTCTCGTTTCTCCATCCGTGGTGTCTGAGGGGGAAAGAAACAACTCTATAACAAATACTGTTTTAAGAACGATTTAAACAAGTTGAAGGGAAGTTGGAGTTCTTCATATTGATCACTTCTAAGTTCTCCAGTTGAGCTGAAAATATTCCTGAAGGCTATAGCAAAGAATCGTCCTTTACTCCGTGACTTTTTACATCTGGAATTTATTTTTTCTCTCCCAAATGTTGCTGTCTCTTTTTTCAGCTCAATGGATTAGGGGAGTATTTAACTCCAGGCCATCCTTTTCCTTTCCCGAGCTCTTCCTTCCTCTTCCCACCCCCTTCCCCCAGAAGAAAGTAAGTCGGGTAGAAGGTGCCGTTTAAACATTCCCATTGAAATCATTGAATTATTCTAAGCAATGATTTTCTCTCCCAGACTAAATATCAGATGAGACAAGAATTGCATCCAATTATGCTATTTTCCCAAGCTCAGCTGCAGTTTGGGGCATGTGGGCCCTAGGTGAGACGTTAGTTGACTGCAAGACGTCCAAGTTGGTAACGTCCAGCCTTTTCTGAGATGGAAGCAAGTCTTTGCAATATTTAATAGCATCCACAGCAATGAGTCAGGAGCCACGGAAGCAGTTTAAGCCAATTAATCCTTAGTGTTAAAACGTATTTCGGTTGAATTTTTTATCGGACGCATGTGTGGGAAACAGTGTGTGAGAAAGAAAGAAATTAGAAATGCACTAAATAATACATGAACATACCTAGCCAAGATCTGCTTATTAAGTCCTCTTTATTATTATTATTATAAATATTTAGTGCCAGATCCTCAGCTGGAGTAAATCTGCGTAGCTCTATTGAAGTCGGTGGAATTGTGCCAGCTTGAATTCGCTAAGGATCTGGCCCTTAATTTTGCAGTCGGAAAACGAGAATATTTGGGGAGGAGAACGGTGGGGGCTGTGAGAAGTTTGCTAATGATAACACCATTTTCACAGTAATAACAGAAAATGTAAATTACTATTCTTTTGACTGTCGTAATGAAATTCGAGGAACTACTTGATGTTATTTCATTAGATGTAAATTACTTTTCCGTAAAGTATCTACGTCTTAAAACCCTTGCATGTATTAAGAGATACTGCACAGAGACTATAGGGTTTTCATTTAATTTCTGTGGACGTCAGTCTCTCGTTACCAGCATTTCAGCCGTTCTTACCTTACAAATGCTATAACAGCCATAGCGGGCTCATTTTAACAAGAGCAGCGGTAAAAACATTTGATTCGGGGAATCTGTTTCACGCACCGCAACTGACTGTCCACCGTGAGCGGAGCGTGCTGTAATTTAATATGGCATCGTATTAAAATCCGATGTGTCATCTCATTTGGCTGCGTTTGAGAAACGTATCAACAAGCCGGATAGTGAAGCTAGCTAATTCTGTAATTGCTTAAAAAACCCCAACGCAACAACTTGTTATGTCCATAGCAAGGGAAGCGTACATCGTTCTTCAATACCGTAAGACACTGCTGCCCCGTCTAGAGTGTACGTGTTTATGTTTAAATACCCATATTTCTGAAATAATAGCTTTGTAAGCAGAATATCTTGGAGGACTAAAAATAACATCACAAACCACGTTTGTTATATTCCTAATTGTTTTGACCATAGAATTAATTTTCAAGTCAAAGGGGGGCACCGCTTTTTCATCATTCCCGCTTCAGAATATTCAGCATGTCACAGATGTTCATGAATAATGTCCATTTAAAACTGTTGGCAGCGCGCGCCGCCGAGTTGGCGAGATGAATTAAACGTTGGGGGGATCTGACAGGCAGCACGCTGCTTTGTGATCATTCCAAAGTTCTAATAATCTCCCTCACCTTCCCTGCCTGCCGCTAATGAAAGAGAATAGGTGATTGCACCTCGGGCTATGTTCTGCGCCTAATGACTCCTCCAAAGGCAGATTTATGAAGAAAAAATTAACGTTGAATGAGGATTGAATTGGCCCTGACAGTCTGATAGACTGTGACACAGATTCTGTGGCAAAACNTCCAAAGTTCTAATAATCTCCCTCACCTTCCCTGCCTGCCGCTAATGAAAGAGAATAGGTGATTGCACCTCGGGCTATGTTCTGCGCCTAATGACTCCTCCAAAGGCAGATTTATGAAGAAAAAATTAACGTTGAATGAGGATTGAATTGGCCCTGACAGTCTGATAGACTGTGACACAGATTCTGTGGCAAAACAGACGTAGCCCTAATTGATTATCAATATTTTAAGCAAAGTGATGAAAATAAGCATTAAGTGATGAGAAAGGCAGTCTTAATACAGTAGGCAGTAACCGGGATATGGGAAGTCTTTGGGGAGGTCGGCCCCGCTCGCTGGTACTGAATTTTATCTGTCAGTTCTTACCTTTTGCTTCCCAACACCCCTTGTCCCTTTCCAGGCTGTTTTTTTCTTTATGGATTTCTGACCAGCATGTTAACATTCTGGCCAAGGATGTACGTGCTCCCCTCTCTCCGGAGAAGTTTGTTCCCTATTTAACCCGTTTCGACTTGAGAATAACTTCTGCTATTTTGCGGCATGTGGGTTTACACGATTTCGGATATTCCCTCGTTTGTGTTGTACTTTCTCATAGCCCCGTGTCATTCATATCCAGCCGGCTAGCCACAAAGTGCGTTTGGAAAATTATGAAAAGAAACTGCTGAAAAATTGCCTGGTTGGCGTTAAAAGGATCTGTCTTCACACACGTGGTGGTTATACCCAACGTTAGAACAAGAGGAAGAAGGCATTCGGGTTTTGCTTGGGTTTCTTGAGGCGAGTCCCATGTTATCAGCTATATCTTCTGGCAAAAGTACATTTAATATTCTGGAAAACCCACATGGCTGCTGGCAGGTGGACGCTCCCCAGCTGCGCCGTAGCGGGAGACATTATACCAAAGTAAGGAAGTACTTCCGAAAATCCCTATGGGAAGGGAATTGAGCAGGCATGCTGCTAAAGAGGTGAAGAATAACGCACGGCGCGGCCTTGCGCCGGGAGGAATCGGTGGGATAACGTCTCCCTGCCGAACGCCGTGCTGGGTGTTCTCCCCAGGGAGAGCGGAGAAGCTTAAGACAAACAGCTGTGTGCTTCTGGGCAATTCGTAACCGCGACCCGAGAGCCGGGGAAGGGAGCAGCGAGCTCCTGCACCCCACCGCCACGCTCGGGCGTCTCCAGAATCTGTAATCGGTCAGTGGCGTAATTAAATTGCACGTAATGCTTTGGACGGCCGTGGCAGGAACTTCTCACGTTTGAGGATGGTAAGGTGTTGCTGGGTCGCCGTGTAATTGGAGCGGACAGTGCTAAATGAAGCCATCCTGGCAGGGCAGGGGACCCTTGTCCATGGATGAGCTAGACAAGTGGCCACCTGGCTATTTAAATTTTGGGGAAATGTCATTTTAACACGGACTAAAGAGACAAAAATCTAGAAAAATGGCGTAAATCTCTTACGATAAACACGTGTGTGGTGGTGTCACTTTGGTTTTGAACTAACAGCTACGGGACTCTGCTCCTTCTCTTCCTGTCTAAGGAAATATCTGAGAAAGCAGTCGTTTTGGCGTTGAGTTGGAATTTTTTGGATGTATAATAGATAACTTCACGTGTCAGTATGTGACTGTTCAGCAGAGAGGATTTCCACAAGCCCTGATAAATTTAATGTACTAGAGAAAAACAGCATGTAAATTAAATAAGGCCTTTTAAATGAATAATGGATTATAGTTGTGTTTTTATATGTGAGCTGACTGAATATTTCATAAGTGCAAAAATGTTTGTGTTTAAAAAAAGCCCCATTAGGTCTTTCTGATTAGTATCGTGGCTGGCTTGGCTACAGTTTAGATGTAATGCCCATGTGTGTTTTCTGAGTTTGTCTGCTTTCTTTTCCCCAACTACATCTTGAAATGTCTAGCCTGNTAAGTGCAAAAATGTTTGTGTTTAAAAAAAGCCCCATTAGGTCTTTCTGATTAGTATCGTGGCTGGCTTGGCTACAGTTTAGATGTAATGCCCATGTGTGTTTTCTGAGTTTGTCTGCTTTCTTTTCCCCAACTACATCTTGAAATGTCTAGCCTGTGTTTTTAGGTTTGAAGAGTTGGAAAGTCCACGGTTACATTGAATTTTATTTTTTTCCAACGCCTGGC